>VZTX01017169.1:0-19518 GCA_013400915.1 Pardalotus punctatus
TCTCCAGCCAGAGCCTGCTCTCCTGAGACAGCCGTCATGATCTGAAGGGAAGAAGAGAAAAAATCTGACAGATGAGGCAGCAGAGTATGAGCCTTCCTTCACATGTGTGTCCCATGTTCATAGCAATGCACAAGAAACCCTGGGAACACCATTAGACACCTCCTCCATTACTCTAGAACTTCAGGCCACTGGGAGCATGAGCCACAGGACACTTATGCAAAGTCCCTGGGAGGAGGAAATAGGAATGCTCCTTATGACCATTCCTGGGGCTCTGTCAACAGTCAGTGTGTGGAGCTGCTGCCCAGTGACAGCTGTTTGTCACGAGGGGAGTTGTTTCTCCTGATACACAGCGTGTCCTTTCCCTGAACCAAACACAAGCCTCAGTCTCCCAGGTTGTTGACCCAGCACTGGCTTCCTTTCCAAACCAACCACCTGCCCCTGCAGAGAGCCTGGCTCATTGTTCATGGCGCCACAGCCTGGATGGATGGATGGATGGATGGATGGATGGATGGATGGATGGATGGATGGAGAGTGGGAAAGGAATTGATACAAGGCAGCTCTGGAGGCAGATGCAGACAAGAAGGACAAGAACTGCCAAGGTAAAGGGAGTTTCAAGGCTGCTTCCCAGCCCTGCAAAGGCCACGCTGGCTCTGAGCTGCTCAGCTCTCCCAGTGGATCCTGCTGAAGGATATGCAATCCCTCTACTCTCCTGCCCTTACCTCTCCTTACCTCTCTTCTTCTGGCAAAAGGGACTGGTGGAGAGGAAGAGGTTATTAACGACGCAGCAACAAACAGATAAGTCATTCCAGCTCCATCCTTGGTGTTAGCATCAGTATTTCTGCCCTTGCCTCTCCTTAAAGTGAAGGGCAGCAGAAGCAGCACCTCCTGTGCCCACCACTGGACCCCAAAGGTCAATGGCCAGGAGCACATGAAGAAGCAGCGAGGAAGGTTGTAGCATTTAGGACCAGAGGAAATGGCCTCAAGTTGTGCCAGGGGAGGTCAGAGTTGACATTCCTTAGAAATTCACTCCCTGGAAGAGTTATCAGGCATTGGCACAGGCTGCCCAGGAAAGTGGTGGAGCCACTGTCCCTGGAGGTATTGAATAGACATGCAGGAGTGGCACCTGGGGACTTGGCACAGGGAGCTTTGGGGTTGGACCCAGGGATCTCAGAGATCTCTTCTATCCTGAAGGATTCTATGATTTCTCCTGCCTCCCTGGGCTCCAAGTCCCAAGCCCCACGCTCCAGGACAGAAAGATTCAGGAAACAGCAAAAGCTTTAATCCAACAGCTGAAACCAAAGAGGCAGGGAACAGGACACAGAACTCAGCTGGCACAGCCCCGTTTGTCATGGCCCCTTGATCACTGTGCCTGGGTCCCATACAGAACTTCTCCTGGGGCCAAAAACGACCTCTCAGCTGCACTGGGAGGTATCCAAATGTCAGAGCATGGAGCCACCACTCTGCACCAGGCACTGGGACTGGGGGACAGAGGAGAGGCAGCCGATACACAAATCATCAGCTCTGGATCCCCAGAAGCTTTTGTCCTCCTGCAGAGAAATCGCAGCGTGTGCTGCCAGTGTCACAGGCAGGAAAAAACAACCCACCCTGCCTTTTACAGACCCTTTATATTCCCACCCTCCACACCACAGCTGGTTGAACCCAGTAAATAATTTTTTGCCTTGCAAGCTGTAGAAGAGAAAGAGGTACAGGCTTGGAGGGAAGTTCCTATGCCGGAGAGGAGGCAGGAAAGTGCCACTCTAACCATGAGCAAGGTTCAAGGTTATCGGTGTTATTTTTAGCAAAAGGTGAACTTCTCTACCATCACATTTCTATAAAGTTAGAAATACATTTCTGCTTTTGAAGCGGATAAAGCAATGCTTTGGACACTGCGTTAGCCAGTCCGTTTCTTTTCCAAAACAAATACAGGAAGCCTGGCTCTCTCTTCCTCTGAAATCATGAGCGCCATTACACAGAAACTACAAACACTACTCACCTGTCTCTGCTTTCAAGACACCACAGAATTCACTGCTTGGCTGGAGAAGACTTTTAAGAGGTTGCTATCTGTGAGAGCACCTACAACTCTTTGACCTGACGCTTTCTCCTTCTGAACAGAAGTGACGGGAGAGGAGGTCTGGGTATGTGGGAAACAATAAATGAAGCAGGACGTGACATCAGGCATTCATCTAGGGAGTAGCTCATAAAAAGGGTGTAGGAATTACAGCAAAAACCCATCTAATTATAACCATTTTAAAAAAGGAGGAAATTGAAACTCCATTGTCACTACACTTTAAGCTTTCTACTGTGGCAGGGAAATGGTTGGTTTTGTTTTCTCCTCCTTTGCTAAAATTCCCAGTGCTTGCGCTGCTCCTGGGGCTGCCATAACTGAGCTGACCCTTCCATAGAGCTGCGTGCTCCCTCCACAAGAGCTCAGCACGGAATGCTCCTTTAGAAACACACTCATTTTACCAAGTAATTTACTCATTCATTTGGGAATACTCCTTCATATGCCAGGTACCTCATTGAAGGACTTTGCCAAAGTCAGGTGTCCCTCATTCTATGGCAGTTTTGCCTTGCCCCTGTGATCATGGCTGGCTGACCTTCCCTTGCACGAGACACTATGGCACATTCATAAAATCCCACATTTATCAGTACAGCCACTAAATGTAGGGTTTACTGCAGTTCCTGCTCAGCTGCCTGAAGCAAATATTGCTCTGTAGTGTCCCAGACCCCTCTCCTCTCCCCAGATCCTTCCATGCACTGCAGCACCATGGATGGACTCGTGACAGCCCTTGTTGCAGCTCAAGAGACTCCACAACTGCTCTGGGCTACCTGCTCCAGTGTTTCACCACCATTCCTTTCATTCCAGCTTCCCATAGTTCCATTTGAGCCCATTGTGTCTCATCCCATCTGCAGTGAACACAGGAGAGTCTCGCTTGTGCCCTTTACCCCTCCCCACCTTCAGTCAGGTGTTTACACACCCTGAGCAGACACCCCCAGCCCGCTCTAGCCCAAGAAAAGTCAGCAGAGCTCTGCCAGCCTCTCCTCATGCCCCGTGTGCTCCAGTCCCTTTCTCACCTTGGTGGCCCTTTGCCGGCCTTGCTCCAGCACGGACACGTCTCGCTCATCCGGGGATCCCAGAACCAGCACTCCAGGTGTGTCTCCCCAGTGCTGAGCAGCGGGCTAGGATTTGCATTGGGGTGGGTGAATGACCCCACATAATGCACTGCCTACATCCTCAGTGACATCTTCAGCTTAGCAGGCATCGGCTGGAATCCAACCCAGCAGATGGGAGGCAGCCTAGGAGGTTCCTGGAGTGGAGCACGTGAAACAAAACTTCCTGATGCAGCTGGAGGGCGAGCCCACCAGGGAGGTGTGCCAGGGGATCTGCTGTTTGCAAAGAGAGGAGCACCGGTGGGAGATGGGGTTGTCAGAGGCCGTTTTGGGTACAGCAACCGTCACATGATTCAATTTCAATTCTTGGTGAAGGAAGGGAGGAAGGAAGCGGGTCAGCAAAACCACGACCTTGGACTCGTGGAGGAGGAGATAGGCTTTGGTCTGTTCAGGACACTGGTTGAGAGAATCCCTTGCGAGGCAGCGCTGAGGGGCCAAGGAACGCTGGACGTTCCTCAGGAAGGTGGAGGAGCAGCCCATCCCAATGTGCCATAAACCGATCCAGGAAAGGCTGGCCTGGGTGAACAGCAAGCTTCCACCGGGACTCAGGGAACAACAGAGAGTTCAGCAGTTGTGGAAGAAGGGACAGGCAACTGAGGAAGACTACAAGCATGTCATGAGGTCATTCAGACAGAAATTAGAAAGGGAAAATCCAGCTAGAAGTCAATCTGGCCACTGGCAAGAAAGTTAAGAAAAAAAGCTTTTCCAAATGCATTAATAACAAGAAGAGGGCCAAGGAGAATCTCCATCCTTTATTGCATGCTGGGGTGGGAACATTGCCTCCAGGGCTGAGGAAAAAGCTGAGGTACTCCATGCCTCCTTTACTTCAGCCTTTAACTGAAACCTCACTTATCCTCAGGATATTCAGCCCTCTGAGCGGGAAGGCAGAAATAGGGAGCAGAACGAGGGCTCCATCCTGCAGGAGAGAGTCATTAGTGAGCTGCTGTGCTACCTACACATGCACGAGTCTAGGGAGATGCCATCCTTCCCTCTAAGGCTACGGAGGGAGCTGATGAAACTCCCCACGGTTTCTCAGCGGTCTTGGTTACCTGGAGAGCTCCTCCAGGCTGACTGGAGGTTGGCCAACGTGACACCCATCTATGAGAAGGCTTGGAAGGACAACTGGGGGAACCACGGGCCCGTCAGCCCGACCTCAGTGCCAGGGAAAGGTATGGAAGAGATTACCTTGGGTGCAATCACACGATGTGTGCTGCACCACTGGGGCATCAGGCCCAGGCAGGTCCTGACTGACTGACCCAATCTCCTCCTACAAACACCTAATGGATGGGGAAAGGCTGTGGACGTGGGAAAGCCTTTGAGCACCGTCTCCCATAGTGTTCTCCTGGAGAGCACTGTCCTGGCAGCCCACAGCTTAAACTGCTCCACGTTTGCTGGGGAACAAACGGCCCGGATGGCTGTGCCCAGAGAGTGCTGGTGGAGCGAATCCAGCCGGCAGCAGGGCACTCGTGCTGTGCCCCAGGGCCCAGTATTGAGGCCAGTCCTCTTTCAGATCTTTGAGCTTCAACAAGGCCAAGTGCCAGGTCCTGCCCTTGGGTCACAACAAACTCCTGCAGCTCCAGGATGGGCAAGAGTGGCTGGGAAGAGGCCGGCAGGAAAGAGCCTGGGGCTGCTGGTCCACAGCGTGTGCCCAGGTGGACAAGAAGGCCAATGGCACCTGGCCTGGGTCAGCAGTGGTGTGGCCAGCAGGAGCAGGGCAGTGACTGTGCCCCTGTCCCACACCTCGAGTCCTGCGTCCAGTTCTGGCCCTGTCGCTGCACATGGACATTGAGGGGCTGGAAAAGTGTCCAGAGAACGGAACAGAGCTGGGGAAGGTCTGGAGCACCAGTCTGATGAAGGGGAGCTGAGGGACCTGGGGCTGTTTAGACTGGAGAAAAGGAGGCTCGGGGGGAACCTTCTGGCTCTCCTCAGCTCCCTGACAGGAGGGGCAGCCAGGTGGCGGTCAGGGTGTGCTCACAGGGAAGAAGGGACATGGCAAGGTGAAATCAATAGAATGGTTTGGCGTGGAAGGGAACATAAAGACGATTGAGTTTGTACCCCCCTGCCATGGGCCCAGACAGCTTCCACCAGACCAGGCTGCTCAGAGCCACATTCAGCCTGGCCTTGAACACTGCCAGGGGTGAGGCAGCCTCGGCTTCTCTGCTCAGCTTGTGCCAGGGCCACACCACTCTCACAGGGAACAATTTCTTCCTCATATCCGAACCAAACCTACCCTTAGTAGAACAGCTTTTGTGTTTTTGATTTCGTGAGGAGTACCAGAACAGTCATCTCCTTGCTGTGGAATGGGAAACAGTAGGAAGCATCATTTGAAATTTTCTCATTTTAGAAAGTAAGAAGAATTTCACAGTGAGCCATGCAGGGATTTAAAATACTGTCTGCTTCTTAAAGCAATTTTCATATACTCCCCATATATTTCACCAGCCGTAAAGACCTGTGCCAGCCAGAAGTTCTGTCTTAAGCTCCAGCAAACTGCGACATTTGGCACTGCCTGGCAGTGATTTACAAACTCAGAAACGCCACAGAGAGCAAGTCAAGGCTTCCTACAGCTGTTGAAACACCACAAGGGGCTGCTCAGGTTGGGATCCACAGGATCAGCAATTGGAGAACACCAGGAGAGGACCAACCGAGGATCAACCAACGCTGATCTTCATCAGTTCAACCTTCCCTGCAGCAACAGGACTGCTGAAGGACAGCAGGAGAGGCTGAACTCAGCTTCTGCTGGAAATGTGAGACACAAAGGATTGGAGGCTGATATCAGGAATGGTACAAAATCACGGAGCTGTCACACAGAACAGCTGCTCTGGGGTCTAGAAACCAACTGTGGGCCGGGTCAAAGGCACTCGGTTTCCTTCGGGCTGGGGAACATGCCCTGCAGCCAAGGGCCCGCAGGTCACACTGCACGCCTTGGCCACTCTTCAGAGTCCTGTTTCATCTTTGCATAGGTGGCAGGGCAGAACTGGGAATAGAGCTGAGCCAGCAGAGCCTGCGAGGGGATCTCTAACTTGGTCCCGTGGCTCAGTTTGTTCCATATGTGCACTGCATAGGTGTTCTTCAGGAGCTGCTGAAGCTCCAAGGCACCGACTGCCTCAAACAGCCTCTTCCAGTCCTGCCAGGGAATAGGGTAAACAGCTTCTGGGGCAAGAGCACTCACACCTTTGCAGCTCATGCTCTTGATAGTCCTGAGGGAGCACCATTTCTTGAAGACACGAGTTAGCAGCTCTGGGCCCTGGTGCCCCCAGACCCAGCCGTTGTAGTTCTGCACAAAGTCCTGCATGCAAAGCTCAATGAACTCGTGCTTGGGCTTAAAAGACAAAAACGCCCCATTCAGCTCATCCTCATCCTGGATCCCGAGGGCGTTGGTCAAGTTCTGTAAGTTCTTGAGCACAATGAAGTCTGTATCCAGGTAGATGCCACCAAATTTCCACATGAGCACAATCCTGCAGGCGTCAGACAGGACGGGTAGAAAATAAGGCTCCTGGTGTCGCTGAGGCTGCAAGTACCATTGTGCCAGAGGCGTTCCAGAAAAGAGCTCTGTCAAGTCCAGGGGCCGGATCTGCACGTTGGGGAAGCAGCGGAGCAAGGAGAAAGCCCAGTGCTTGGGTAAGGAGGCGTTCCCTTTGGCCAAGCCTTTCATGAGCACCACCACTCTTGACCCCGGGTGTGTCCTGGCTGCCGACTCCACGGAGCACGAGAACAGGTAACTGGGGTTGGTTTGCTCCGAGGTCTCCACAAAAAACACATTCCCTGGGGAAGGAGATGGCCCACCAGCAATGCCGTGGGAAGAAGGCACAGAGTGAGCACAGCCGATGTCAGCGGACAAGCTGGAGGGGTGGCCTCTGCTCTTTGGGTCCTCCCAGATCCTCCAGTAAAACTTGATGTAGGCAAAGGACACAAACATAAAGATGAGGATGAACAGAGCCCTGGGCTTGTGGCTCAGCACCACCCTGGTCAGCTTTAGGAGGCAGCTGGGCATCCTGAGCACTCTCTCCAGCCAGAGCCTGCTCTCCCGAGACAGCCTGAAGGGAAGGAAAGAAAAAACCTGACAGATGAGGCAGCAGAGTATGAGCCTTCCTTCACATGTGTGTCCCATCTTCATAGCAGCGCACAACGAACTCTAGGAACACCTTTAGACACCTCATCTGTCACCATCTAGAACTTCCGGTCATTCTGATCATGAAACACATATGCAAAAACCCTTTTGGGAGGAGGAAACCAAACAGGCAGGGAACAGGACACAGCACACAGCTGGCACAATCCTGTTTGTCATTCCCCCTTTATCGGTGTGCTGGGTCACCTATGGAACTTCTCATGTGCCCCGAAAATGGCTTGTCAGAGGCACTGGAGATATCCAAATGCACCAGGCACTGGGATTTGGGGGACGGAGGAGAGGCAGCCGTTACACAAATCATCAGCCCTGATTTCTCAGAATGTCTTCTCCTCCTGCACAGAAATCCCAGCGCGTGCTTCTGGTGTTACAGGCAGGAAAAAACACCCAACCCTGCCTTTCACAGACCCTTTACATTCCCACCCTCCACGCCACAGCTGGTTGAATCCTGTAAATCATTTTTTAAGCTGTAGAAGACAAAGAGACACAGGTTTGGCAGGACAAAGCCAGTGCTGTAGATGGGGCAGGAAACTCACCGGTCCCTGCTTTCAAGAAATCACGGAATTCATTCTCAGCTGGAGAAGAGTTTTAAGAACTTAGAGTCTGTGGGGGTGCCTACAAGTCTGTGGTCTGGGACTTCCTTCTTCAGAAAAGGAACGGTGAGAGATGGAGCCGGAACACATGGGGGTGAAAAAAGGGGAGGATGTGACATCATTCATTCGTAGTGAGTCGCTATTACAAAGGTCACACAGATGCACTGTGCACAAACCAGTTAGTTAAAAAGTAATTTAAAAAAAAAAAAAAAGGAGGAAATTGAACCCCTACTGTTGCTACACTTGACTTTGATCGCTCCCCATGGCCTTGCAGGCCAGGGTCCACAGGCTGTGGGGCCATCTCTGGCACCAGGACACACAGCTGGCTCCTGGTCAACTTGTCTGGGGGACCACCAGGTCCTTCTCTGCCCAGATGCTTTCCAGCAAAATGCTGCCTATCATTTTCATGGCCTTGCTTGCTAAATTTAAAAGCCAAGTGAAGCAGTGCAGTGTTTGAATTTGCAAACAAAAAACGTGTCCAAACAAAAATTGCAAAATGTGCAGAGACGCCTCACCGCACAAGGTAAAGGCTGATACAGAAATATCATCAAGGATCCCTTGCTCCAAGCACAAAAGAGATGAAACAAAGGAAACAGACACAGGGCTGCCACCACAGATGATCTTGTAACTCCACCATGCAAGGACTTTCACCAGTCTGATGCTGCTCACGCCTTTTAGTGCACCCTGCCCTGAGCAAAGTGGCTTCCTGCCCCACATGACTGACTTTGCTTCACTGGAATTTCCTTGGTAGCAAAACCACAGAGAGCAAAAAAGGGAAACAAGCCAAACTAGATGATAACTGAATGACTGAGTGATGGTACAACATGAATTGTGCATGAAGTCAACTTACATGAGGCCAAAAAAGTATCTTGCATTCCTGCAATCCTCTACTTTCCAAGTTGTAACAGCAGATACTCAGAAGTCCCTGAAACCTGGAAAATCATTCCTAATAGGAAAAAATGTGCATTATTGAATGATATTGTTATAAAACATCATATAATCTTCATGAGAGTTCAAATAGTGATAACAAATGGCAAGGAATGAACTGTACAAATTCTTTAAGGGCATGCATTTAGTGATGTCAGAGAATGAAATGTTACATTCTCAGTTTGCACTGAAAGCAATTAGAATTGTTTTTACATAATTACATTAGAACTGTGTAATTCTCAGATTATGGGTTCTGTAGAAGGTCGCAAAACCTCCATGCCTAAATCTTACTACACCAAGTAAAAACAAGTGTTTTAGCCTGAGGTGATCAGATGATTACAGGAAAACTATGGTTGTCCATATTGCAGAAATGCAAGCACTGTTTTAAAAACAGAATATAAACCAAGCATGTGAATAAGGACTTCTCTATTGTTTCCCTTCTATGATTTAATTGATACAGCTCATATCTAGGTAATTAGGAGATTTAGCTTGTGAAGCTGCATAGGCTTGCAAATAAGCAGAAAATTACAGGAAAGACTAAAGGTGCAAAGGGATGATCTAGCTATTAGCAAATATATGTGTATCTATACACACATAATATACTATTAACTAAAATGGATTTGCACTATAATTCTTTGTTGCCCCTCAGAACATGCAGAGAGACTGGTTAAAGATGGTTCTGCATCTTAAGCTGGGCAAGATGCTTTGGTTGATTCCAACATTTTCAAGCAATAGCTGTGCCCTCTAGTGGGCAAGCCAACTGTTATTCCTGCAAGTTCTGGGCACTAAAAATATCCTTCTGGGTTTAAGGAAAGCACTGCTGGGGAAGCAAAGCAGGGACTTGTAGCTCTTGCAGCAAGGGACCCAGCACTGGAGGATCTGGTAGAGCTGAAATCAGCCAGAAGTTGTCATGAACATCCAGTCTTCATGGGCTAAATGAAAGTACACTGTGGTATATCCTCACTTCTTCCTTTGTTTTATTACTGCTTCTTGTTGTTGTGTCATTTTATAGCAAGACTTCAACTACTTTATGGCATTAAGCTACTCCAAAGCCATGTTTGAATGTACATCCCACACAAACACAGCAACACAGCTCTGATCAGCCTTGGAAAAAGTGTTTGTATAAGCCCCGTTGTCTTCAGGAGAATGCACCAAATAATCTTGAGTACACAAAGCAGCCATAGATGTGATAGCATCTCACTGAAGCTGTCTAGAAAAAAATAGCTACAGACTCTGTTTGTTATTTGCAACAGAGAATATCAATGATATACCTAAGTAATGGTCACAAACAGAAAATCAGATAGCCAGACACGGCAACAACATTAAGTTTCAATTCAGTCTCCCAAAATACAATAAGCAGCCGTCCAAGACGAATGGAAAATGGTCAGTAATGCTTTTACACTTAGACAGGAGGAAATCTGTAGGATCATGTTTGTCAAGCAGGACCTGTCTTTCATGAACATGTGCCGGCTGGGCCTGACCCCAGTTGGTCACACTCAGTATGGTTGGTTCCACAGCCCTCCTTGGTACCGAGGTCAGGCTCACCGGCCTGTGGCTCTCCAGATCCTCCTTTCAGCCTTCTTGTGGATGGGTGTCACATTGGCTAACCCCCAGTCCTCTGGGACTTTCCCAGCTCACCAGGGCTGCCAGTAAATGATGGAGAGCAGCTCAGCGAGCTCGTCCACCAGCTCCCTCCGTACCCTTGAGTGGATCCCACCCCACCCCATAGACTTGTGCACTTTTAAGTGGAGCACCAGGTCCCTGCTGTTTCCTCCTGGATTACAGGGAATTATCCTGTCCCTATCTTCCAGCTCAGGGGGCTTGACACCCTGATAATAACTGGTCTTTCAGTTAAAGACCGAGGCAAAGAAGGCCACAGCCTTTTCCTCATCCTTAGTAGCTATGTTTCCCTTCGCATCTGGTAAAGGATGGAGAGTCTCCTCAGCTCTCTATTATTAATGTATTTGGAAAAACATTTATTGTATTTGGAAAAACATTTATTGTTATCTCTTGTGGTAGTGGCCAGATTAAATTCTAGCTGGACCTTTGGCCTTTCTAACTTTCTCCTTGCATAACCTAATGACACCCTTGTAATCCTCCTGAGCCACTTGCCCCTTCTTCCAAAGCTGGTAAATCTTCTTTTTTTCCCCCTTGAGTTCAATCAAAACCTCCCTGTTCATCCAGGCCAGTCTTCTTCCCTGCTGGCTTGTCTTATGGCACATTGGGATGGCTTGTTCCTGCACTTTAAGATGTTCTTCTTGAAGAATGTCCAGCCCTCCTGCACCCCTTGCCCCCCAGGACTGTTTCCAAGGAACTGCCTCAACCAGCGCCCTGAACAGGCCAAAGTCTGAAAGTCCAAGGTAGAAGCTTTGTGGCTCCGTTCCATACTTCTCCAAGAATTGAAAACTCTCATTTTAAGACCACTATGCCCAAGACAGACTCCAACCACCAGATCTCCCACCAGTCCTTCTCTGTTCACAAACAGCAGGGCCCAGCAACCCCAAGTTCCTCTTACCTGCAGCCAGATGCAGAAATTAATTTTGGGTTGTTTCAAAGTGATCTCTGAACTCCCTTCCAATCTCATTCCCTACTGACCTGCTCCCTCTCTAGCAGGCTTCGTGTTCCTTCTGCAACTGGAAAAAAAGGATTAATAATATTGGAAGCTTTACTACCTTTTGGAAATTGTTTTCAAACAACACTTTCTATAGTCTTAGCGTGTTGCCGTATTTAACTTGTGAGACCTCACGTGCCTACCTCATTTTCCCCCTAGATATTGATGCCATTTTGAAGAGTGCTTTATACTTCTCATACCTCTGCCAGCATATTACAGGATTCTGTTTGGCTTCATCATACACAAATTTAAATATCAAGATCTCAGCTTGGGCTGGACTAGCAGGGCGCAGCTGAGTGACTTCCTCCTGCAGTTCTCTCTTCTGGACTCTGCTCAGTCCTCTCACTTCCAGGAATGGTTATAAAGAAAAAAACCAGAGACCACGAGCCAAGTGAACAAGGGAATGGTCACAATCACTTGAGAGAAATGAAGAACCTGAAGTACCTGTGAAAGACTAAAGGGCTGATGTTCATCAATAGCATATCCAAAAAAGAGCCTTTTCTTCCCCTCTTCTCTCCTGCTGAGGACACACCAGGCCTAGGCAGAGCTCAGTTCCCAACAGTATCAGATTAAGACAGGTACCCGCACTTTCCTCCAAGATCCTACTTTGCACTACGGCCTTCCCAGACTACGTATTTTGGAAGGAGGGGATAAAACAAGGAGAATAACAAGAGGAGAAAAGAGAGCCCTACACAGCATTACTTTTTACTATGTGTGCTGGATGCCCCCAGCACGAGAGCTCCTGGTACAGAAGAGCTCTCAGGCAGTACAGAGAAAATAATCATCCTCCAGTCACTTCCCAGGGGACCAGGCTCAGGATTACCTTCCTGATCCTTCTGTTCTCCTCTCCTGCTGCACTGGCCAGTTCTGCATCTCCAGCTCCCAACCCTGGTTTCTCTCACCAAGGTACAGCACCTGTGTACCAGCTAACCTTCATGAGCTCAAGGACACAGGAGACATGGCATGAAATAAGGTGTGTAAGTACACATTTTAATTGAAGGGTGCTGCCATTAATGTGGCAATGCCTTTCTCAGAAGTGCTGGATGCTTAAAAAAGTAAAAAACCCAGAAATAAAGGTTATTCACAATATTCACAAGGAATAGATTCTTTGAAGAGAAAAATAAAAGGTTGTCTGAAAGACGCAAAACATTTTAGTGTCTCCTCTGCTTTAATCTCTGTTTATCTTTTGGTGAAAGTTTGCATAATTTAAAAGAAATAAAATCAATACAATCCAACAGTAAAAACAGAAGTTCTGTCAGAAAAACCAGAAATGTGTATAATGTAATAGAGAACTATATTATGCCTCCTAAAGAGAGCTATGGGTCAGCTTGATAACAGAATTTTCCATTTCTGATTAACCACTCTACAGCTGAGAACAAGAAGAAAACTCTCTGCTGAGAAATTTTTTTTTTTTCTCTCAGTTTCTCTTCCCCTCTATTGAACAAAAGCTTTATTGTTCTGTGACTTTTCCACGACACCTTCAATCTCCCAGCCTGGCCACCCTGGAATGTTCCTACCCTACCTGTAGGTGATGACACATCACCTGCTCGCAGCCCATGGTGAGCTGTCCTTCCCCTCCGGCCCCTCCGCTTTCCTCGGGGCTCTGACAGGGTAACGCACATTTTCTGTCCATACAGCTGCAAGAAACGCCAAAACCCCATCACCCTGTCCCCAGCTGCTTCCACCCTTTCTCAAACACGTTCAAGCAGAGGCAGAGGGTGCTGCTCTGAGCAGCTGCAGTTTTGGTGGGCTGGGTTTGTCTGGTTTGGAATCATGTTCCCTTTGCACACAGGTGAGCCCTGCAGCCCCTCCCTGCTCCCCAAACCCTGCCAGTTCTGCCTCACACAGAGTACCTCATAATGCTGAAATACAGGAAAGTCCCAGGCTTTTTTTTTCTTCCTGTAAGGGTGAAACCTGGATTTGGCCGTTGGATTACCGACTGGTGAGCTGCTCTTCACTACCTAGTGCAAACAAAACTGGCTATAAAAGAAATTAGGTGGTGAGGGTTACTGATTTCCTGAATGACTCATGTATTTATTTCCCTTCCCTTTGTGGTAAGATCAATTTCAAAAAGCCACCTGCCCAATTCTTTAGAAATTCTATAAAGAAGGAAGATTAATTATCCTAAGTGCCATGTCATCATTTACCGACTTGAATGCAAAGGACTTGCCAACAATTTCTTGATGGCTTCCCATCCCACATTTTATTATTTGCTTAAACCTGTCTAAGTTTATCCCAAGCTTAAACCTATAAGCTTATCCCAAGCAGCTCCTCAGCATGTGCCAAGGCTCTCTACCAGCTAACCAGGAAGACAGGGACACCCCAGCACTGCCACACACCCATGAACACTTCCCCGAAAGCAAGGCTTCGTGTTGCAACTAAACCAGCCTGAGGAGAAGCTGCCAACAAAAGGGGGATTACCCCAGGTATCCGAGGCAGAAAAGTTTGCCTACAAAATAAATATGAAGCTTTCCTGAGGGTTTGGTTTCCACAGAACAGCTTGACTGAAGCACAGCTGTGAAGGAGAGTAGTTAAGAGCACTACTGCTCCCCCAGCATTTCTACCCCACAAACAGCAAGAAAATAGCAATGTTACTGTTTGGTTTCTTTTAAAGACTCTCCACAGCTTAACAGGAGAGAAATACAGAAGTATCTCAGGCAGTAAACAGGCACAGCAGGTTCCAACAGCTGTTTCAGCAACAACAGTGAAAGCACCAGGGAAACCACAGGGTCCTCCAGGCCACTGCAAGCACCTCTAAAGCCAGAGCAAAATCTCCATTTCTTCCTGTCATGTCCGATGAAGTCTGACCTGAAGCTACACAACATCTGATGGTGATGCACCCCTGAGGTCCCAGCGAGCAATTTCAGTGGAGGAAAGAGAGCAAGAGCAAGAGGAATGACCACAGGCACAGAAATGACTGCCACGCCAATGCAAACATGCAGCTGTGTTTGCTTAAAATTCACTCATTTTTTACCTTAGCAGCACTTTGTGTCTGCCTAAAAAGCAAAGCAAACATTAATAAGCTCTGAGCAAGGGAGGTTCCTGGCCCTGTCAGGAAGAGGCACTTTAGGACTTTGCTGGGACAACAGAGATGACAGGAGCAAAGAGGTGTCCCAGCAGCCAGAGCCAAGAGCCAGCTCCTCCCTGACGGAGCCCAGGCTGTGCTTCCCACGGCGCCCAGGACAGACCTGCTGAGTGCTTTTCCTGCGGCACACAGAGCACAGAATGAACGTGTTTGTTTTTTCACAGCCTCTTTCGTGTGCCACATGCCAGCAGCAATCCCAAGAGACACAGAGCAGCCGTCCCACGCCGCCAGATCCATCCTGAACCATCCCAGCCCCGATGGCTGGCTCCCCAGGGCTGCAGCAATGTGCAGAACACTGCTCAGCGAGGCACAGAACATCCACCCGAGCCCCCACAGGGCTGCAACCCCCTCCAGGTGATGGAAAACAAGTTTAGGGCACTTCTACACGGGTCAGGCGAAATGCTGGGTTTAAAAGCTTTGTTAAATATGGTCCTTCATACCGAGTCCAGGATATTTTCTCAGATTAACATTAGAAAAGAGCCAGAGCCCTCTTGCTGCCGCTTCATGGAGAAGGTAAAATCCATTATTCCATTCCTATCTGCCAACAGGTTTTGCCCATGCTTTTGTTTTCCCAGGAGGCCAAGATCTTTTTTGCTTTTTAGCTTTTCCTTTAAAAGCCAATGGAAACATTAAATCACAAGAAAATACACAACAATTTAAAATCTCAAACTAGTAGCAGAGCAAAATTGTCAAGGTAGACTTTTAAATAACATTTGGCACACCAAAATTAAACATACTAATCTTGGATCTAGAGCTAAGGCAATTTAGAAATAACCAGTGGGTGTAATCCCCAGCAAATACATGTGGTGTTAAGGGATCCTTAAGTGTAATTTAAAAAAAATATATAAAAAGCTGCTGAAAGTTTACATAAATCAGTTCCCAGTTACTGTATTTCAGAGCAGCTACAGATAGGCATTTTCTTCCTTTTCAGCACAATGGGAAATTAAAGCTTACAAAGCTTTCATCACGAACAAATTAGAAAAAACCCAAAGCGTGTGGGGTCGATCTTTCCTTCCAAAGACCCCAGAGAAAACTGCCCTGCCCGTCCCTTCTGCTTTTATTCATCCCTTTGCTCTTTCCAGTTCAGCACGTTTGCCAAGAGCAGAAATAGGAACTGATACTCTGAATTGTCACCACGCGCTGTGGAGAGCTGTGGGCAAGGCTGGTGTCTAGAAATCCTTGGAGCGAGGCAGTCTGCGGCAGAAAGATGGGCTCGGGACTCGCGTTCGTGTCCGGGCTCTTTGGTTCCGTCCCGTGCTCCAGACTGCGTGGGAGCGGCTGCAGGGCAGTCTGGAATGAAGCCTTTCCCAATCACAGCCCAAGGGGGAATCGTGGGGCCTTTCCCAAGGTTGCACCAGGTACCGTCCTCACCACACTTCAAATGCCTTTTTACACAGCCTGCATCGAAATTCTAGTTTCCTGTTCACTGAGGAATGCCAATGCAAGGATCTCATATGATTTTGAGTATTTCCTAAGTGAAGGTCCATAAACACAAATAAAACCCTACAGCCTGACGCCTTCTTGAGATTTCTGTGCCTGTTTCATGAATGGAGAGATAAGGTTTACTTGCACCTGTCAGATACAACAGCAGAGCACCAAAGCCCCAGCAGCAGGGGCTGCACAGCCGGCCAGCCCTCCCCGCTGCAGAACACACATGGCCAGTGGTGTGGCAGCTGTAACCCGCCTCCTCTAACGTCCTGCAGTGACTTGAAGCCCACCCCTCATTTTCTTTTTTTCTGAACCTTCATCCACCCCCTTCACAGCGGGCTGTGACCCCCTCACTTCCTCATGGTGGGTGCATCCTTCCCCAGGACCTTCCTCCCCACTCTGCCGTGGCCCTTGGGAGACACCGGGGAGCAGCAGCTGTTGTAGGATGGCTTCAGGAACCAGAGGTGACCACCAGCCCACAAACCCTGAGCTGAGAGGCAGGGCAGAAGATGGAATTGCTCAACAGAGGAGAAAGCTCTGATATCTCGTTTTCCACACAAAATAATACAGGAGAATCATGCTCAGCACTCTGTCAAGAAAAGTTTCCCAACACTTTTTTTTTTTTTTTTGCAGAGTGTCTTTTGGGTCCTCTTTAACTGAAAGGAGCAGCTTTGTTTTTAGTTTTCAGGAAGCAGACCACATAAACCCCTCATCAATACTTACAATGAAAGGGAAGGCAGAATTTGGCTGCAGAAAGGTGCTGGAAAGGGCAAAGAGACAAAAGGGACAGATGCTAGCAGTGGCCAAGCTGGGAAACTGATACAGGTCTGTGCCACCAACAGCTTCCAAACAGTAGTTTCCTATTACTGTGTTTCTGTAGGAAGCCATGCAGGCTCCTTGTGTGCTGGGGTATAAAATTTAAGACTAAACACTGTTTTAACCCTCCCAGCTCAAGAGAATACTGGAACAAGGCTAGAAAAAGAGCTGCCCTTTGGTGAGACATCAGAGGAGACCGGGAGAACACAGAAGTCGTAACTCCACCTGACCAGGAACTGAGAAAATTCTGTTAATTCACAGTATCACTGCTAACTACAAGCTTGTGCAAGGAAAGGTGGTCTAACAGCAGACCACACAAGGATTTAGGGGATTTCTGTTTATTTTGCTGCTCTGGAACAGATTTCTTACGGACCAAGGAGCAGGTTGCTTAGAACTGAAGCAGGAAGTGTCACTTCTGATTTGAAATGACAGTGAAGTCCATGTCTAAATTTCTTCAAGGATTTCATGGGTTGTTTTTTTGTCTCTAACACCACCTTCCTTCTATGAGTATTGAGGAAGTACTTTCCTATCTGACAGAGCAACTGCAAGGCTGAGCATATGAAAGGACACATTAATACATGCACCTTGCACAGATGGGAGGTTTATGCAATTGTACAAATAAAAGAGTGTGAGCATTTTCCTTTCTAACAGAAAAATCTAAATAAACACGATTGTACTTAATCCTTTGCTGACAGGGGAGCGGTTGGTTGACAATGCCATAATCTGAACTCCACCAGACCTCATTTAAGCTGTTGGGCAAGGATTCCCAGCCCCAGTTTCAGGTAATTGTAAAAGTCAGTAGAGACAGAGAAGAAATGAGTTACAAGAAGTGAGTGGATAGCCTATCACCTGTTTCCCAGTGAAAGCACCACCCAAAAGAAGATCTGGGAATCTGTTCTGGAACCTGAACAACACAGCAATGTTAATTTGATCAAGAGTAAAACACACACCCCTGATGAGAGTACAGAAAGGAATCACAAAGCCAGAAGACACAGTCCAAGTGTTTGACAAGCCTGGGAAACACAATCCTTAGGGAGATAAATGACAGCACAGCTACACTGATTTACTGGGGGGCTGCCAGTAAAGACAAGAGTGGTGTCCCCAGCCTCTCCTGCCATCAGACACTGGAACTTGATCCAAACCACCACGGCCCTGACAGCAAAGGCACATCCAGCACATGGATATTCTGCTCCTCTGGTGTCACCTCTACACATGGAACAGGCACATCTGTAGGGTTTCATATTTTAACTGCAACTGGCACAGCGGCTTCTCTCTGTGCTAGAGACCAAAGAAATGAAGTGAAAGTAAGATGGAAGTAGAATTACTCACAAACACTTAATGCAAAATTATCTGCTGATGACAAAGCCAAGGCGATGGCTGATTGCTGCTCAAGGAAATGGCTCCACTCCCTTCCTTGATGCTCCTCTGAACATGCTGTGACCAGCCTTGCTAAAGGACCAAAAGGCCAGTCCTGCTGAAGGTTTTGATGTTCTTCCTTCTGGCACAGATGCCAGTGAGACAGGCACAAATATTGGCACAGAAAGATTCTAGAACAGGCATCCAGGAGGCTGCATCCTTCTGGTGTCACTGAAATTCACTCTGAGGTAACTTGACCCAATGATGCCCCTGAACAGGAAAAACTTCATTGGAACCACTATTGGATGGAGAGAGCAGATGCCTTGAGAGTCTGTAGAAATCCCATGAGAAGGAAACCTTGAGGCATAGGGTCAGCTGTTCCCTGAACTGCACACCTAAAGCTAAACCTGGCAAGCAGACTGCTTTTTACTCAACTTCATACATTCCTGCCCTCAGGATGATGGCCATTTGTGTGTTGCCAAACCGGGCACGTGAACAAGAGAAGGGTGTTCACATGGGTCTCACCCGTCAGTGCTTTGCTTCCTCCTACAGAGCCAGTGACTCAAGATGCTGCTGGGATTGCTACAAAACCCAGACCCAGGGGTATCTGAGTTTCTTGAGATTTGCTCCTCTGACTTCCATCGCAACAAACTCTATGAGTAATAATGCAAAACCATCTAAGCACAGCAGAAGCTAAAGAGGGTTTCTTCAGAATTAAGAAACATCCAGTCTATTCTGAGAAACCTCTCACGCATTGTAAAGCAACATGTTCACTTAACCAGGATAGCTCATTTTTAGCCAAGCTTCTAAACTCGCCTTCTTTCAGCAGCATTAATACTTTTAGGTTACTACAGTTACAAGAGTTCTATATCTTTTATGCCTCTTTTGTAGGTGCTCTCTTCCCTCTCCCCCCCCCTCAGCTCTATTGTGAGTCTCCATCCTTCTTCCTCAGCCCTTATCCCTGTCCAGACTCCGACGTTTTCCAGGGCACGTCTCCCTGGGAACACGGCAGCCAACTGCACCCTCCCCGCTCACCACTTCTGATGTCTTTCCACCCTCTCAGCCAAGCCAGCCCGTCACCGCTGGCACGGTGGAATTCCGCTTTTCTCAGTCCCAGCTGACCCTTTCGTCTTCATCCTCCCCTGCTGCCATTCCCCTGGGGTGGGACCTTCCAGCGTCCCCAAAGGGCTCTCGGGGCGGGACGGAGCCCTTCCAGCCGGCCGCGTGTGAGCCGCTGCCCTCGGCCGCCCCGTTCGCCGCTGGCCGGGCAGCGATGCCGGAGCCGCACGAACCTCACGGAGGTGCGGGGGCCGGGGGGGCTCCCCTGCACACCCCGCGGCCGAAACGCCGCCCCTCCGGGAGGGAGCGCCGAGAGCTGCCCCGCGGAGCCCCCGCACGGAGCCGGCCC
>VZTX01017170.1:0-196039 GCA_013400915.1 Pardalotus punctatus
CCAGCCCATGCTACCAGCAACACACTTAATCAAAGTTAGGGTTAAATTGTTAAGAGCACATAAATCAATGTTAATATTGGTTATGAGGGAACAGGAAAAGTCACATTTAACATAACAGCAGAGCAGTGTAGGCTGGTGATACCTAGTCTAGGGCTGACACCTGCCTGGAAGACATACTGCCACAGTGTTTTGGACAAATAGGAATACAAAAAGCATATTCTAGTTTTGGACTTCATGAAGCGATGTTTCTACTTTATTTTGTAGTGCTCTGAAACCTGATTTACTATATCACATAAGCTAAATTGGAATAAATAAACTCCAAGGCAAAGCCGTAATCTAGAAGTTTAGCCCCCCTTTGCTGCCTCTGACAATGAGCTAGTCTTGGCTGTGTAACCCACCATTGCCAGAAGTCAGGCAGAATTTAACTGTTCATGGTGTTACACAAAAACCTGAACTTGCTCTTCACAAGAGCTAATCTCAGGGAAATTCCTTATTTATTTATTTTATTTTTGTTTAAAAAGCAATTATAAGCTGAAGTCTAGGAGACAGAGAGATTTAATTTTCAATATTAGTGTTTGATTACACAGAGTGACACCTGATGGCTGCATAGAAGATTATCTTTGTAATGCACATCGTGATAGACTAGCAGATTTGCAAACCAGAAGGATTTTATTAATATGAACAACCTGGAAATTAGCACAGGCCACATTTCCTCAGGTGATTCTGGTCCAGCATGCCCCTAATGAAACAGTGCCATTGATCACCTGGAAACACAGTGCATCCTTCGACAGGTTAAAGTGTTTCTGTAAAAGGATATAAATTAATGCGCCCTTATCCCAAGGTAGCCAATAGTCTAAGTGACTATTCTGGTCTCTGCTTTTCTAGATATGTTTGTTTGGTTGGTTTTTTTCTTGTTGTGGTTTTGTTCGATTAAAGTCATTAAGGTGTAGAAAGTCTACAGCTTCAGTGGGTAAAGTCTTCAGTTATTTATATGATTTTGTGATCAACAAATGAATGTGTCTTGTTTATTTTCTCTTTCCACGAATTTTTAAATTATGGCTAATAATTCTCTTACATATGTATGATTATCTGAGTATTTTGGATATTGCTTTTTCTAAAGGACCTTAGGTGAAGAGGCGGTGGGGTGCTGGAGAGGAGAACTTGCTAGGTGTTTTCAATGAAGACTGGAATTCCTCCTACTTGCAATAGAAGAAGGGATTTTATAATAAAGTGTAATATTGAAAGTTTCCCTGTTCGCATTGGGTCTCCGTGGCTGTACATTTGAAGCAGATCTAGGTGTCCCTTTCCTGTAAGGCATGGATAGATATTCCTTAGGAGCAAAGTAGCAATTCCCAAGCAAAGTAACAATTCCTGGTAGGTTGGCTCTGTATCGTTAGTCTAATATACCAATTTCATCTCAGATTAGGGATTTAGTTTAAGTAAAAGAAAACAAAGCTTGAAAACAAGGGAATAAGTTGCAAAATCTGGTTAACTTAGTTTTTATGTGGTTAAAAGTCTGACAACTTCTGTGTTTAGTAAGATAGATGAAGCTTCTCTTAAGTATTATGGTACTTAAAATACCTCTTGAACTTTATTATTGAAATAACATTTTCTAAAGTTTGTAGTCAACATGAATAAACAGTGGATGGAAGAGTATTTAAAAATTAGATGACTTTATATGTCAAGTGTTTTGAACTACATGGAAAAAACTTGGTCATCACTCAGAAGCAGTATTCCACTACAACAATTAAGAGAATACAGTAAAGGATCCTCCATACAAAAATGCATTTGCAGAAGTAGGGTCATGCTTTTCGCATCAGTATTTTCACATTTCTTAATTTGTAGAGATTTTCTAAGTAGCTGTATGACAGCTTTTATGATAATATAAAGATCTGCAATGTTGATAAGGATTTAGATTACTAAAGAGAGAAATCAAACGATCAAAAATATGAGGGACAATGCAAAGTAGAGTCTTACAAAAAGGCTGCCTTTACAGCTCATCAGTGTAAATTTCTTGTCAAAATGCTCCTTGAGCTAAGTAAGGGTTACTTATTCATGTGAACACCTGACTTATAAAATCAATCAAGCACTGATATCAAAGATGTCTGGCTTTTGCATCTATTCAGGTTGATGCTTCCATTAACTTAACTTCATACTCTAAAAGCATATTTCATTTCTAAATATGCTGTGTATAACTCATTAACATCAGAGCCCCCAGCAGTAATTGCCTGAAAGTGAGTAAAGAAAATCGGAAAAGATGAAGAGCTGAATTGCCACTTAATGAAAGAAAAAAACCCTACAGACAGACACTTAAATTGGCTGTCATGCAGTAGCAAGTCTCTTCTCCATAGAAAACATTCAAACTGCATTTACGGTTTGTGTTGAGATGTTTAAAAATCTGTTAAGTAATACTAAATACTACTTAAAAGCTCAATGTGCTTCTAGATGGAATTTTGCTCAGAAATTGAGTTTGTTAATGATCTTTTCTTTGTGTTTACAATATTTTATGCTTTTTCACTCTACATATTGTGGTTATGTCAGCCTTTAGAAACATCTTAAGAATGAAATAAAACTCAAAATTGAGAAGGTATGAAGTATCAAAAATCTGATTTTCAGAAAACTTCATTTCAGGCAAAGCAAAGATACCACTTTCTTAATCTGATTGACCTTTGGGAACTGAAGTCTTTTGATTACAAGATAGGACTGAGAATGTGCTTGCACGTTTCTTGCTTGGGGTCACAGTGTGACAATGGAGATGGCTTCTCAGCGGAGTTTGTCAATGTGGTTCCCCTGTCTGTAACACCTCCATTTGCCTTGGTGCAGCTGGATTGGCTTCCATCAGCTGCAGATCTGTCTGGGAGTGTGCAGGGACCATTATGGAGGCAGGCAGACAGCAGCTTTAAATATTTTAACATCATGAAGGCAAATAAAGGTGAGGACAACTTTTGTCATTTTACCAGCCTGCAGCGATAAATGCTTGATTTGATTGTTATAACGAAGAACAAGGATGTCTTTGTCTGTGTGTGCTACTAGAAGCTAGATTGAAATGCTTTGCAGGAACTGTTGGATTTGAATTGTAAGACAGTTGTTGTTAGTGCAATTTATATTGATCCCTCTGGTGCTTTTACTCCTGCTTTGTGCCAAAAAATTCCTTGTTGTTGACAGTTCTTTCAAATTCCTTTAGATAGCTGTTGGGGAGAAGGTGATACAACCCACTGGCATGGCTTAACTCTAAATGAATTCACAACCCTTGCAGGGACTCTTACTACAGGATGAATGTTTTTTATTCTTATCCCGGAAACTAACATTTCAGTTTAACAATGCAGTAAGATTTCTTTTAAAAACACCTATTTAGATATCATCAAAGTAGGAATTAAATATTTGGGTACATGTATACTGTGTGGTAAGCGTGGATTGGAGTGAAAACAACCACTGAGAAAACTACGACTGCGGTACAGAAAGATCAGCATTTAGGAAGATCAATGTTTTAGTAGAGTAGCTATAGAGATTAATTTCTCGCTGTAGCTTTACAGTGTGTCATTCAAAGAGATTCCAGGTAGCAAGTTTTGTTTTGGGTTTCTCTCATTTGAATCAAATTCTAAGTTTGGCAGAGTCAGGATGGAGAGGAAAAAAAAAAGCAAACCAACAATTTTCATGGCTGCTGAAGTTTAAAAAAAATCCAGTATTTTCAAAATAGCAGTGAAGTTTACCTTTTTACTGTAGCTGTGAAATGAGGAAACAAGATATTTATTTTCACACTGCACCTGTTTCTGAACACCTTCCAGTCATGAACAATATGATTCCTATCAGGCCACATGCCACTAATGGTATTTTTTTATCTCCCTAGAATGAAAAATGCACATAGATTTTCCCACATATATGTATGGTGTTTTAGGTGTGCCAAAGCTGTCCTGCATGTCATTAGCAGCAAAGGGAACGTTGAAGGCTAATAAATAAACCTGTAACAGAATAAACAACAGAAGAGTTTTCTGTTTGTTCTTTAGACCTATAAAGTCTGATTTTATAGTCATCAGTGTGTTCCAGCACAAGTGTGGTTTTTCTTCTTGCTTCTACCCTCATTAATTCCTATTGGGCCTAATTTAACCACTACTGTCAGGGTCAGCACTTCTTCTGGATATATTTCATAAACTTTTCTTTGATTAAATATATTTTTAGTACTTCACTAGCTCATGGTTTTATATTGTACACATACCAGAAATCTGTCATTGGTAATTCCTCTGCTTTTCAGGCCCATGTTGAACAGCTCCATTTTGATAAACCATTATGACCATTTGCCAAAGCACAGGCACAAGAATGGCAGAAATATGGTTTGCTCTGGGACCTGCATACACAGGTGGCCAGGTCTTGGAGGCACATGTGCTGTGGAGTGACATTTTGTAAAGAGCTGATGGCACATGCTTCTATTGAGAAGGCAGAGCACGTTTGTCTCTATGTCAACTCTGTGCTGTTTCTGGGCTTGTTTCCCCTACCTCAGTCATGTGTGGATGCTTTTGGAGATGGCGCGGGAGATGTGAACTGAGAAAGTACCACAGTTCCTGTGCACTGCTCTTCACTATCGACAAATGCCTGCTTGGATCTGTGCTGACAGGTTCCATGGAAACAGGATTTGTTCTTCACCACAGTCTGGGGTTATGACTGAATAACTTGTGTGAGATAAGTATGAGCTCAAGCATAAAGGTGGACTCATGCCTAAAATCAATCCTGAAGTAGCGATAGAAACCACTCCACTAGGAGGGTTGAGTTTGCAAGAGCTACTTTGTGCCCCAAAAATGTAAACAGTTTGCTGCACCTTTCCTTAGTTGGTAAGATTTGTGTGTACACATCCTGAGGTAGCTTTTTCCAAGAATAGAGTCTCTGCAGTGAAAGGCTAATAATTAATTTTACAGGATAAAAAAGTCCACTATGAGTGAAGTAGTATGGCTCAGGAATTTTTAAAAAAAGTTAAATCTACCAGTCTGCCAAAAAAACCCTCACGCTAATAACGATGCTTATATAATTCTTTATGACTCTCATTAATCTAACTTGAAAACATGGACCACAATTTTGAGTTCACCACAAATCAGTAACCTGTTACCTTTTGTTTTCATTATCATCTGCTGTTTTTCTATGCACACATAAAAATTCTAATCTTAATGTCCAAGTGTTTCATAAGTACTTAGATAAGTAAGACTCTTGCTCCAAGGAAAACAATCTAATATGGAACAAAACACAAGAAATTAAGAGGAGCAAAAAAGAGAACAAAAAGGAGATTGTAGATAACATAAATGGAATCCTGCTGCTTTCCTATGATATTTTTGCTTCATTCTGAAGTTATCAGATACTAAGTGATAAATAAAATCTGTTATTTCCAGCTGCTGGAAAATGCCGACTGCAGTTTTCTGGGCTTTACTTGTGGACCTGCCTTTGTCACAATGCTTAAAAGAGGTCAGCTTTCAAGGAAATTGTTTTGTTTTCAGTTTGGAAAGTATTTTACAATAGTGAGTAAATGCAGAAGAAAAATTTGGAAATGCTGGAGAAACGGGAATTTGACCATTCAAGACCCACACCATTAGTGGAACAGAAAATATGTGCCAGTGTGCCTGCAGAGTACAAGAAGTATTGTGAGACAGGAAAAAAAGTGGGCTGCAGGGAAGAAAGAGACTTGTAAGGGGACATTTTGGGTAAACACACAATAGAAGTAGAATCAGTGAATAAAGGTTAATGTAGTGTATTTGGCTTCATTAAGCAGAAGGAAGTGACAGAGAAATATGACAGATACCTCCCATACTGTGCACAATAACTCCAGGGCAAACTTGTAGCTAAACATCTACAGCCTGCCTGTGGGAGGCTGGCAGAGGGAGCTCTGTTAATTGTGTATTATTTTGAGGATGAAAGTTTCGATACTTTGCTTCCACCAGGAATTGCTCTCAGATTCATTTGCATGTATGGTGGAAGTGCTAGAGCTCCATTTGCTACTTTAGTGAAGTCATCAGATTGCAAAGATGACCTCAAGACAGCAGAGACCACTCTAAGTCCCAGGGAGATTTTGCTTGCCATGTGGTACTGGTTGAGGTTTGTAGTTATGAGCCACTCCTTATCCATACAGAACACTATAGCCAGTGCAGTGGATGTAAAGAGATTAAGAGCCCATGAGATTAAAGCTTTTACCCTCTTTAATATCTCGGACACTCACTCACTTCCCTACTCTCCCCCAGGTTGTGTTCACTAGGTCTTAGGTTCCACTTCTGATCAGGCAATTTGCTGCAGGTCCAGAAATGTTTGTCAGTTTGCAGTGTGCAGCTGCTTACAGCTACCAGTCAAGGCCCTGGGGCCATTCCTGTTGCACTTGTCTTCATCCTTTTGTCCATCTTCTCCATCTTCCCTCACTTCATGCATCTTTCCCCCAGTCAGGATCTCCTTCACCTTCTTCTGGGCTCCTACACTCATTTTGTAGGTGAGAAAAGTCTGTCTCCCTCTTCATCCCCTCTCAATATATGTTTATACACATTGACAAGATTTCTTCTCCCTACTCCTCTATTCCTCACCTCCCAAGCCTTCTTTTATGGAGAATGGACAGTGTAATCTCTCTCTGCCTCTTGTCACATCCTGCTCCAAACAGGATTGCATCCAGAGGAGGGTCGCCAAGAATATCAGAGGGATGGAGCACCTCTCCTAGTGACAGTGCAGGGGGGGAAGTGTTCAAATTTAAAGAGAGTAGGTTTAGATTAGATATTAGGAAAAAGATGCTTACCTGTGAGGGTGGTGAGGCACTGGAAGAGGTTGCCCAGGAAAGTTGTGGATACCCCATTCCTGGAGGTGTTCAAGGCCAGATTGAACGGCACTCTGAGCAACCTGGTCTAGCCAAAGGTGTCCATGGCAGGGGGCTGGAACTAGATGAACTTCAAGGCCCCCTTCCAGCCCAAACCATTCTAGGATTCTATTTTTCTCTGTATTTGTAGTCCTTTGCAGGGCTTGCTCCAGTAAGTGCATCCTTCTTGTATTTGGGGGGTCCATGTTTGGATCCAGCAGCACAGGTGTGATCTCACCAGTGCTGACCAGAAGGAAAGAATTACATCCCCCAACCTGCTGGCAATGCTTTTCCTAGGATATGAAGGCATATTGCTGACTCGTGGTGAGGTTGTTGTCCACCAGTGCTCTGTGGTTGCTCCCTGCAGAGCTGCTTTCCAGCTCACTGACACGGGTGTGCACACCCCAACCTTATAGCATGTAATGGTGCCTGGGATTATTCCTCCCCAAAAGCAGGGCGTGGCATTTCCCCTTGTTAAACTTTCTGCTGTTCCCATCAGACTTTTTATCATCCAGCATGTTAAGGTCCCTCTGAACTGTAGCACAACTATCTGGCTTGTCACCTACTCCTCCCGGTTTATACCACTTGCAAATTTCTTGATGGTACCCTCTATCCCATCATCCACGTCAAACATGAAGTGGTATTGGCAGCAGTAACCTGGAGTACACTGCTGGTGACTGTTCTCCAATCCTAAAATTTGGCTTGTTCCTGAGAGTTCGAGGTGCCGGTTTCTGATATTTGTACAGATGGACACACAGTTATCTGACATGTTATCTTTTGCAGTTTAAGCTGCTTTATTTTTCTATTAGTTTCTAAGCCACCTCAAAAAAAAAAAAAACCAACAAAAAAACGGATCTGATTATGTCCATCTCTTTTCTTATTCTCAGCTTTCAGAAGCACCCATCACTAATTTTACAGAGTATCCTGTAAAGATAAAAAGCAAGCCCTGCTCAAACCTGCTTCACTTAAACACTTGGACTGCAGTTGCTGTGCGCGGATAGATGCACAGCAGACTTGTTGTTCTGAGCTTTCAGACTTCACTAATTAATATATTTATAGCATTCGTCCTCTGTCATGGGTAACTGGTGGGAGGTTGAACGCAGCGCGGAATCTCCACGGCAGCGGAGGATCCGCGCGGGGTCCCGGCCGCAGTGCGGCCAGGCGGTCGCTAGGGGGCAGCCGTGCCACGCCAGTCACTGCGATGGGAAAAAATCCGTGAGAAATCCTGGCTGGATCAGCCCTTGGCCTTACTGGTGAAGGAGCGGGGCGGGGGAAGTGCTGAAAAAACACCCACAGAAGTGTTATAAAAAGAATCCGTGGGAGGTTGTTGTGGGGTTTTTTTTGTTTTGTTTTGTTTTGTTTTTTTTTCCCCGGACCCCATTACATTAACCCTGCTTAAACCAGAAGTATTGCAACAATTTACCTGAAAAAACCTTTCAGGTGTGTGGAATACGAACTTAATAGTTGGGAAGTGTAAATTGTAACCCAAGATTCCCGAGTGGGACACTTCAGTATGCATTAAGCTTGCTGGTTCTCTGCTGAACAGCTTGTTTCTGTTACTGGCTTGGTTTGACACTTACAGTGTGAAATATAATTTATCAGTTCTTGGTTAATAAATAAGGCTTGCACAAAGAGTGATACAACACAACCAATTAAAACACCTGTTCCTTTGATTTAAAAATCAAACGCTGCTGTACATTTAAAGGGAGTTAACCTTATGCCTGAAGTGGGTCAAATTAGTTCTTAGAGTGCTGGAATGTTGTTTCTAAAAGTTAAGTCCAAATATTAATTGCTTTTTTGGGGCCATCCTTTGTGTTTGCAGGACATGTGAAAGGCCATGCTAAATAAGGGGTAAGGTGGGTGGATGTGAAAGAAAATAAAACAGTGGAGCAATTATTAAATAGTAATAAAAAAAATCCTCTGAGTTCTCCCTCAAAAGATGTTATGAATAAAGGTTTCAAAGTATAAATACTATTGAAATATTCTGTCTCTGAAGAGCAATAATGTTGAAAATTTCTTTTTAAGCCTCAGAAAATTTTGTTATGGAGTATTTCAATGTTCAAAATTCCTAATTTTGACAAGGAAAACCTCCTAACACTAGAGAAATCTAAAATTTTCACTTTTGAAACAGAATAGGTTTTAGGGGACAAGATTGGTTTTAAGGTAATGAGGCAAAGTATCAAAGCTTTGGGATTTTCCCACAGAAAATCAGATTCCAGAGGTTTTGTTGGAAATGGTTTTGTAATGTCCACTGGAAGTAAATACATCAGTTCATTGTAATAATTGCTACTAATTTCACTAATTAGGATTGTGAGATTAAGCTTCTTACTAGGTTTCTTCCTCACAGTCTTAGATCTGACATTCGATATTCTGAATTCTTCCACAAGTAATCTCAAAAAGTTGACTCCTTGAGTTAACATAATGTTGTGGGTTGATGCTGGCTGGATGCCAGGCACCCAGGAAAGCCACTCACTCACTCCCCTCTGCAGCTGGACACAGGAGAGAAAATTTAACAGAGGGTTCTTGGGTTGAGATAAGGACTGGGAGAGAGATTACTCATCAAATACCATCATGGGCAAAACAGGCTCAAATTAGAGAAATTAAGTGAATTTATGACTTACAAAATCAGAGCAGGATGATAAGTGAAACAAGCCCTTAAAAACACCTTTACCCCCCACACCTGGAGCATCTCCTTCTCCACTGACCGTGGTGTCTGCAGAGTTGTTCTCTCTCTGCTTTTCTCTAGTCACAGTTAAAACTGCGTCACAATTTTGGTTTTGATTTCTTCTCAAATCTGTTATTGCAGAGGTGTTCCCACCATCTCTAACTGGTCCAGCCTTGGCCAGCAGCACACTTGTCTTTGTAGCCACCAGATATTGGCTCTCCTGGACATGGTGGAAGCTGCTGGCAGCTTCTCACGGGAGCCACCTCTGTAACCCCCCTGCTAAAAACCAGGCCATGCAAAACAAATACATGTAAATACCCATAAAAACGGGTGAAGCACAGGAGACAGAAGCTGAGTTTTTGAACTCTCACATTCACAGATTTGTGCCTTTTGGGTCAACTCTTGCTGTCACACAGCAGAGTGGTAAACTTGTTCCACTGAACAGTTTCACACAGTGCTTTCCTGTAGGTCCCTTCTGGGCCCTTTATGCATGTACTTATAATGATATTTTCTTGATAATATCATCAGAAGTCACATTTTTGGGTAGATTCTGAGGAAAGATGTATGGACAGCCCCATCCCACACAAAAATGAGCAGGCTGGGTCTGAGTAACAGACGGAATTATGCAAGTGTTCCCACTTTATCTCTGAAGGAAACAACTGTAGGGTAAAATAATTCTGTAAAGATCCAGAAATATGAATTTTAATTGTTGCAATTATGCACCTGAAACAAGAAGTCCTCTAAATGACCTAGGGGATTGGGGGTTTGGTGGCAGATGATTAGATTCTAGAGTAATCATGGTGATATCTTGGTTCCTTAGAGAGCTGGTAATTTCAAGGTGAAAAACTCTGTGTTTGTTGTTTCATTTACAAGTTGTGGTATGCTTAGACATTGCAGTACATCTTGGTCCTCACACGATTGGTTGCATTCTTTCGAAACTTGTGTGAATGCCTGGTAATTAAGACATGTAATAGATGGGACATTATGACATATGCTTAATAAACTGATTATATATAATGTAGAAGTTAAGATATTGCTTGGTTCCTCTGAACCAAGGTGTTGGGTGGCTAGGAAGTACTTGGTATTACAGCTGGGCTGTAATTTGATGCCTTTCTTCCCCCAAAAGAGGCTTTGGTTTTTTTTTTTTTAAGGTCTTGATTAATCACTCAAAACAATCTGTTTATGTCTTTTACACTGTGAAGTTTAATAAAACTCCACCCTGTTGTACCTCTTAATAAGTTACTTTTACAGTGAGTGATAGGACTTTTAGATGGATTAAAGCCAGTATGCATTATTTGTTCACTTTGGGTTTTTTAATTCAAATAAAGATTCTGCTAAAGATGTAGCACAAACTTGGTTTAAAACTAGTTGAGGGTAGTGGCAACTTACTTTCCTGTTACTGGCCTTAATGTGTGTTTGTGTAGGGAACCCTCAAAATTATCTGAACAACCTAGGAAAATCCTTAATCTCACTTGCCATCCTCTAAATCAGTATTTTTTTCCTTTATAAACCTTCACCTCTGGCAAATGCAAATGCTGCACTGAGGAGTTACTGAGGAGTTGAACACAGAACCACAAATGGAAGGGGGGGGGATGTGCTCTTTGTGTTCTCTGTTCAACACTTCCCTCTCGTGTAAAAAATATAAAGCATTCATCCAATTATTGTGGTGTCTCTTTCCTGAGTTGAAGAGGTCACATGTAATTAAAATGTGATAGGAATGTCTGCTTTATTTCAATTTGTGAGTGAGGACAGCTTTAAGAAACTTCATTGTGCAGTGCCTCTGGCAGCAAATGTGGCTTCGGAAGTCCCCATGTAGTCAGATCTTGTGCTAGGGAACCTTGCTCCACACATTGTGCTGACACAGATTTTGACAGGACTACAATAAAACCTGAATCACAGGAAATACATAGGCTGGAAAAGAAACTTGGTTTTGGAAGGTTACTCTGAATCTACATAAATTTGCTGATTTGATTCACTGGGCAGTGACTAAACAAATTCTATTGCAAAAAGTGAGGAGACTGAAACTCTTCCAGAGAAGTTAGGAGCACCAAGTCAGGAACTTCTTAAGCTGTTTTTGTTTGCTTTAGGTTACTTTCATTTTTGTTTGTTGGTTGGTTGTGTTAGTAATGGATTTTTTTTCTTAGATTATATGAGAGAAGGCAAAGACTTACAGAATACTCTGCTGTTAGGAACACTGAAAATATTTATGTACATTTCTAGACATATTTCTAGCCAAATTTGAAGCTTAAAGTAAACTGCCTAGCCTGAGTAGATAGATTACCTTTATTTCTTACATAATTTTCCCTCCCCCCCCCCCCCAAACTGTAACAAACTTTTAGATATCAAAGCAAGCATTGGGTTGCCCACTGTTTGCAGGTATTTGATCCAGAGCTTTTGATCCAAAGACTTCCTCTGCTAACTTCAGTGAACTGCAGAACAAACCTGGCAGACAAAAACTAAATCTATGTCACAAAGTAATGCTACTTTCCGTAAGTATAAACTTAGCTGTTGAGTGCACGTGCTCTTTCAATTAACTGTAGAGTGCTGCTCCTCCATCAGTAGAAGGCACAGAGCACCAATTTTTACATGATAAGTTGGTTGTGAAGCTCTTTTCTGAGAACTAGACTTGTGTGACAGAATTATGACACATTAGTCATGAGTGCTTCCAGGTTATTTTATATCATTAGGAAATTGGTTTCTCTTATTTTTCATTCAGGCTATTTAGCAGTAGGTGGCATCCTACTTTAACATTATAGTGAACTGTAGGCTTGCTAGCATGTGTTGTCCCTGTCTAGAAAGTTCTGAGTTTCTTTCCTACTTGTATTCCTATGCAACATTACCAAGGGAAGACTTTTTTTAGCTTGAAGTAAACAGGAACATGTATGAGTTCTGGTGTGAATACTGTATACTGGAAGCTTGCTAGTAGCATATAGTGCAAGTCCTAGTTAAAATTGAATTTGAAATCTTGTTTTGCAAGACTAGAAGCAGGCCTTTTTAAATCAGGAGATGAGCAAAATCAAATTATTAAAGGCTTTTCTGAGAAGCTGGATTGGTTTCGGCTTTCTCAGATGCTCATTGTGTTCTGTCTGCAGTACCAGTGGGAAGCGAAAATAATTAATCCTGAAAATTAGATTGAGTGGCTGTTCAAAGCAATAAAAGGAAGGAAATTAATTGCTGATATTGATACACTATCCTTAAGTCATCTCACTCAATATCACAAAGTGTCAGATTATGTGCTTAGGTAGAAGCTAGTGAAAAGAATATAACTCAGATGTGTTTAATGGAAAAGATCTAAAATAAAGTTTTGAAAGGAAAAGAGTTACTGATGGCTCTAAGTGATAATTCAGAAGGAAATTGGGAATGGTAAAAGTCTTGGGAAGTGGATGACGGGGAAATCGATCAGTAACTGAAGCTGGTTTTGTGAGGTCTTAATATACTTCACTGGATCCCTTCGACTTGGATTATCTGTTCTCTTTTCAGACTCAACAAAGGTCCTCAGGGCTGCTTTAGCAGCCTCCAAAAAGCCTTTAACTTCCTTTTCTTTTCCCCCAGTCCCCCTCTGAGGTTTTTGTGTACAGAAACACACTTCCAGTAGAATTTAAGTATAGATTGCTGAGGTACCCTAAGAGTATCCTTTGAAATACCAGTGATCACTCAAGTTTGAATGGGAACTACCAGGACTGGGTAACATTTGAAACTCAGTGACATGAACTGGGTGAGGTACCTCTTTTATTTTAATATGTATTTATTTGTGTGGATTTCAACCAGGACAGATTTACCTAACAGCTGCTCATTCTCTTTCTAATATGATAATTGCATCATGCTGAAAAGGAAGAATACTCAGTGCTTAAATGTTTTTGTGTATCTGGCTCTTGTGATGCAAATAAGCAGCTTTTGTAATATTCAAAATCACATGGGTGCTCAACATAAAAATATTTCATTTATTGTCTAATCTTTTCTCTTTAGGCTGATCACTTAGATTTTGCATAAGAGAGAAGTTTTTTAATAAGTGGTAAAAGATTCAAGCTTTGTTAAATGTTCCATGAAAATGTACAAAGACATAAAAGGTGTTTAAACGTTAGTTTGATATGAATTGTGTATTTAACTTCATTATAATAACACATTTGCTTAACATCATTCATGTACTTATATAACCACCTGAATGTGGGCTGTGGAGAGACAGGTTCATGAAAGAATTTTTATGGCACACACTTTCAACTCAGTATTTATATTCCTGAAAAGAAAATGTTACAGTAACATCATAGGTCTTGGGCCAATGCACCTTGGCTATTTCTGTCTCTACAGTTGGCTTCATTACTGATGTCTTTGTGAAACATATCACTTGCACATTCAATAATAAACAGTAACACTGACTTACACACTGTTCAGTATTGCAGATGGAGGCTTGCTAGTGTTATAAACATTAGTGTTTAGTGAATGGGAACAGCACTCCTCAAATAAAAGAGTACCTTCCTGTTGATGTTTAGTTCTTACTAATTTACCATCCATAATATAATTACAAAATAGAAGAAAATACAGTTAGAAATGGGATGTGGGAATTTCACTATGTGTAGGCTTTATAAAAAATGAGAATAATAATGAAGGAAATATGGAATGAGTTGCTGTGAGACAAAGTGCAAAGTACATAAAGGAGAAAAAAAACCCCAATTTTAGTGTCAATTTTATGTTTAGATCATAGCTGGAAATATTGTCTTTATCTTTTGCCAATTTCAACTGTTACATAACACTTGCTGAAACAATTTCTTTAGGTTTTTAAGAAAAGAGAATGAATTTTTGGTGTAATATCTAAATAAAACTGCTTAAAAAAAGTCATTCTTTGCTTAAAAAAATGTAATTTCATGTACATCTAAAACTTAGTTTCTAAAGCCAGATCAAGTACAATCAAGTGAATTGACCAATCAATTCTGTGTTATATTTTGGTTTTTAGGAGTATTTTTAAATGTTCATCTGCTGTTCATCTGAGTCCATGACATCTGCAGTGACAGCAATAGATCCAGTGGGAACTTACAAAATGTGTGTGTTGTACAATGCTTAAAGCCAAGGACTGAAAGCTGTGTTGTATCTCCAGTGCCATCTACAATTACACCAGCGCAGGCCTAGGCTTTTTGTCTTTTCAGGAGCTTTAAAACATACAAGTAACCAGGTCATGCTGTGGCTAGAGGCAAACATTGACCACAGTCCTGGAAAAATGCATGTTGAGAGTTTAATACTTGAGTATGCTTATCTTGGAAAATACACTGCAGCAAGTGCTAAAGGTATTTTATTAAATCAGAGCTTAATGTTAAGCATATTACCAGTCCTATATTAGTATATGTTTTAAGTGTTTTGCTGGATCAGCTCTGGAGAACATTTGGCTTGTGCATTTATAGTACCACAGCACTGATTCCAAGTTCCTTTTTAAAAAAGTTTAGAAAACATGTACTTTAGCACAAGTTGTTTGTACAGGCTGAAGCTGATCCTGGCCCTTTATTTTAGTCAATAAGCTGTAATATGAGAAGATTCTCTACTATAATTCTTGTAATTCTCACCTATTAGTCACAAAATGCTTTAGTAAAGATTCAGTTTTTCTGAAGATAAAAGTAAGTTGCAAAAATCATTTCATGTCTTCTTCAGAGTAAGAAAATGTGGTAATACTTAATGTGAACTGTAATGGTGGTCTCTCTTTTGGTTTAAAGGATGTGAAAGTCCAAATGCAACTTACATTTTTTGCTACTTTAGGTAAAATAAGAGGGCAAATAACAGAGGTGTTAGAATAAGTTTGTTACTACGTGAAATTGAACGAGATTAACTTTTAAGAGAAGGACATCAACATTTAGCTGGTATGACAAATGTAGAATATTCATTCCAGAATCTGGAAGTGTACTCAAATATGCAAATATTCCAAGTTTGGAAGACACATTCAGAGTTTTGAAATTAAATGTTTATGAAGAACAACAGGATTAGTCAAATGTTATTATAATAAATCTGAGAACCATAGTACAAATTAATAAACTTTTCCTGTCTTGCTGAAGAGGACAGAATTAATTCCACAGGCAGGTTGGCAGTCATTAGATGACAATTTAGACTTTACGTTCTGTTTTTCTCAGGTTTGTACAAGAAAAATAATAAATGAAAATTATAGAAAAAGGCAGTAGGACTCTCATTTTACTCATCTAATAGCCTACTATGGCCTGTTGATTGTCAAATGCTTGTTTTTCTTGTTTACTGTTTGTTTTATCAGTTATATCACTACAATCCTTTGATTTTTCAGCAGGCATTCTCAGTTATATATTTGTTATAATAATTCCTTTTTTTATTGCAACAGAAACAAACACCCTAAACCCTAGTTTCGGCAATAGTTATGATCACATTTCAATTCTTTACAAGTTGTTAAAGTGTTCATTCTCCATACAGTTTTTTGTTTATATTTTATGATAACTACACATTTTGACAATTAGGGAGAAAAGAGCAAAGTGCTTATTTCAACAGCAAAAAGAATACACCAAACTAAAACTGCTGTGAATGATTACTCTCTGATCAGGACAGTAAACTCTCAAATGTTACAGTTGTAAGTTTATCATTCCAGCCGTTCATAGAGCATAGATAATATCTGTTTCTTAACCTGTCTTGTAAATACCTAACCTAAATTTCTAAAGATAAAACCAGCTGTTTGGATTGCAGGAATGTAGAAGTTTATTTGGATAGTATATTTTAGTAATATTAAATTAGGAAAATTGTAAGGTAATACCAATGAGGTAACACCAAAAACTGCACCTACATGTTTACATGCATATATATAGCTTCAGAGAAATTGGATTATAGAGATTCAAAATACCCAGCCCTTAACTGTCATTGTTCATCTTCTGACAAGGGATCAGATAGTGGAGATATCTACAAAGGTCCGTTCATAATGTTGATATATTTCTTAGTTCACTTGAGTAAAGTTGTGATGCTTATTTTTGTGAGGTTTTGGATTGTTGTTTCTTACGGATAACGTGGTAGACCAAGTTAAGTAGAAAAATGGTACTAAAAGGTGGGAAAATGAATTCTGTCCAAATCTTGAATTTCAATCTGAGTGATTCAACTCACCTGAATTTGATTCCATATTATTTAATCCCACTAAATTGCTAAAGATAGAATAACTCTCACCTCTGCTGTTTGACATTAGCTCAAATACATGAATGTGATCACAAGTTTCCCTTAGTATGAAACAAATTAAGTTGGTTTAAACCTTAGTCTGAAGAGCATTTTAATCCAAGCAGAAAAATAAGATGCTAGTTGTTAGAAAATAAATGTGCTTCAGAAGAATACCTGGGAAACCTTTTCCACAGCCAAGAAATCTCAAAACAATACTTGTAAAGTGTCTATGGATTTAGAGCATTCAGTTATTATGAGCTTGGAAGAAGCTGTGAGCTTTTTTTGGGACAATGGCTTCATTATCTGTTTTAATGTTTAAATTTCAGCTCTTCATGGGACAAAAAGTGCTGACACAAATTCTGTACTGAGCTTTAAACTGCACTGTAACAGCAAATGCCATCCTAGATAAAAGATTAGTCTTGAAAATTGTACCAAGAATATGCCAACTAGTCTATGCAAAAAGGATAAGGATATTAATTCGACCTGACTAGGGAGTAGATTATACTATAAATAGGACATTGAGGCTGCATCTACTGCAAGGCTGGTCATTTCCTACAAAATCCATCACATGTATATTTGCTCTAATCCTGCAATGTGATCCTCAGTCTAATCCTTACACCTACCTATTAGCCATACCAATTTTCCTATGCAGAGAGTTGTGCATACCCAAGGCTTTACTTGTATCCACTGTGGGATCAGAGCACTGGTAATATATGGGACATATAAAAGTATATGAAAGATTTTATGTAGAAGGTAAGGTAATAGAGGACTGACACACCTGAAATCCCAAATTATTTGAAATACTGAAGAAAATTGGGACAGATAAAAATCTAAATAAAACTAAGAATTCTTCAGTTTCAAAGTGTCATGCAGACTAGTGCAGTGAATTTTGGAGCTGACTGGAGTTCAAGATCCATTTCTTCAGACAAAGTCCAAAAATAACCCCTTGTTTCTACCCTGCTGGGGGTTAGCTGGAAGAAAAGCACACAAAAACTAGATGGATGTGATTCCAGCATAAAACTCACCTTAATCCTGAATTCCATGTTCTCACAACTGTTTCAGTTACAGCCAAAATGCTGTACTTTTTTCCCTTTTGTGTTTTTTTTTTTTTTCCTTTTTTTCTGGCCTTTGCAAAATTAAGCATTGCCTGAATCTTGCTTTTCATTCTTAGACCATGGTGTGCTGCCCACTCTTCTCTCCCTAGATTTCATCTCCTCCTACTTAAACCCTGTTTTGCCTGACATCACATGCATTGCACACCAGATTTAGTCTAAAGCTTAGTCCTGTGACAAACATGTCAACTTTCACCTGTTAGCTGTTTCCTTATCTGTCCACTTATATAGGATTTCTTTGCCTATTCTTTGCTTTAGTCACTGAGATTCTTTTTCTTTGAACAGTGGAACTTTTTTCCTGCACTCTTCCTTTTCGATCTCTATCTCTTTGCAGTGTTCCAGTTTGCAAATGTCTCACTCAAAGTACACATTCAGGGAAGACACATTTACGAAAATCTTTCCAAATGAAGGGAGTAAGATGTAAGTTTTTTTAATAAGGGTGAAAACAGGTTAGTTTGTTTAATTTATTTGTGAAGATATCGAGTATTTTCTAGGTAGAAAAACATTACTTATGACTCCTGAAGTATCTACTGGTTCTTCTGTTTAAATGACCTCATGAGAAGAACAACTAGTGAAACTCTTATTAAGATGGAGAAGAAGTAGATGAGTTGGAGAAGATTAAAAAGCAAATCAATCAGCATTAAGGCTGATCTGTTATAGCCTTGATGGATCAAGTTAGACTCTTGTTCCTTAATTACTTGCAGTTTAACAGTTGTCTTCTGAAGAACTTGTAATGTAGAAATAAGATTTACTGCACATCAAAAGGCTGTGGAGGATTTTGTGTGTGTTGGGGTTTTTTCAATTTATTTTTAAACAATCATGTAATTGACTTAAGTGAGAAGAAAAATTCAGTTATCATTGGTATAATAGAAAAGTCATGTAATCTGAACTGTAGTTAACAAAAGCTTTATCTAAAATCTGTGGGAAATGGCACCTATTGCCTTTCTTAGAATTATTAAGGATATATGCGTTGCAGTATCTTTACCAATTTAACCTATTCTAGTTAATGCAGGAATTCTTTTAAAAAGTCTAATCTACTTTTTAAATGAGTACTTCTTGTTTTTCTTTGTCCCCTTCACTTCTTCTCAATTTAAGAGAAAATATTATTGCCTTCAGTGGTCTGACAAATTTATTATTGCCTTAACTAACTCTTGGCAAAACATTTGATCTTGGCAAGTCTGTGCTTATACTAATAAATCATCTTAGGTTTTTAAAGAGTATTTACATTTTATAGACAGGCATTTTGGAACTATAGTAATATATTTTAGGGTTAAACACTTTTTTCTCTAACAATTTATGGAAATTTTTTGAGTTACCACTAATGACATATTAATGATGCATAAAATACACTTTTTGATCTCTGTGATCATTGTGTTTACAATTTTCTATGGCAAAATTTAAAGACCATAAGATACCTCTGAAGTACATGCCAATTAAGGTCACTTACTATGTGTATTGAAGTAGAAGATACATTTGACCTGCTGTAAGTATTAACCCTGAATCATTTCTGAGTAAAACAGTGCTAAAAGAATTAAGTTCGCATAGTCCAATTACTGTTGAGATATTATGAAAGGTACTACAAAACATGCTGATCATAACCCCGTAATGGGGAGAACTTCAGTTTTCCCTGTTGGGAGTTTTCTAAAGCAAAACTTAATATCTGACTTCAAGTTACTGCTGTTGACTTCTGCAAAGGTTGCCAGCTGCACCTTAGAGAAAATGTGCTATTACTGTTCACAACCAAACAAGCCATATAATTGAGTGGTATCCATATTTACCATCAAGACGCATAAATATCAAAAAATTTGCACCCATGTCTCTCTAGTAAGATTTTTTGGTAGAAAAATTAGATGTCAGGTCTAATTTATATATTAATGTAAAGGTCTATTAAAAATACATACATTGTATCATTAATTTCTATGTCTTTGATATGAAGCAATTAGAATTACTTCCACATAATGAGCATGGAATTTTCCAATGTTCTCTAACTTGTTTTAGCCATTAATCTTATATTTTAACATGAGATTTTCTCTTTTTAAAATGCAATGAAATCTAAGAGAAAAGAAGAAATAAGACCCAGTAACGCCACTCAGGCTTTTATTAATGAATCCTCTGTCAAGACAATTGCACTGAAAACAAAATTGAAGATGACATCTAGTGAAGTACTATTCTGTTTCCTTTTGAGTTTTCTGTGTCTTGGTAGTCTTTCGTGACTTGCAATGATTTATAACAAACAATGTTGCTGCCGCTTCCTGCTCTCTTGTCACTTCATGAATGGCCAGCAAAATCTTAATTCAAATTAGCACCATAACACTGCTAGGGACCAGCATAGCTGTACTGCTTAATTCTTTCAGCATTACCTCTGGTGCTTTGCAATTCAGAAATATTAATAAAGTAAAACCAGCAGGCATGTCTTATCCTGCTCTTTATTGCACTGGTGCAAGTCAAGAAAAATATGGCTGAGTCATGCGAGTTATTTTTGTGATATTGGAGAAGGTTAAGCACAATATAAATTGTGCTCAAAAAATATCAGGTGAGCACGAGACAAAATTATTTTAGACTGATTTCATTTAAGGATTTTAAAACGTGTACTTATGAAGGAATTTTTTCTGTCTTTGGAGTTTCTTTTCAATAACGGTGTTTAGAAAGTGATAATGAAATTTAAATAGCTATTTCCCAGTGTTCACGGGATATCTGTTTGGAAGCATGGCTGCACAATTTCTAATTAACTTTGGGGGATCTGTGGGAGGAATCACTTTTTACATCTGTATGTAGGAAGATGATGTTTAAGGCTTAAGAGCAAATCCCATATCTAGAGCTGTGCTTGTGATTATTCTCTGTTCAAAGCATCCTTCTATGTCTCTTATACAATCAGTATCACCTCTTAGACTTTTGGACTGAGATCTCCTCTGTTTTCACTGAGCACAATCTTGTCTTGCAAATAATTCTGGTATTGTACTCTTTAAATTCAAGCAGATAAATGGTCACGGGTTATATTTTATAATGAAATTACTTTAAACTCCAGGTCATAAATATGTGAAGTTCTGATATTACCATAAAGAGTATTCTCAACAGCTGTATTGGTATCTACTAAGAGAATTCTTTCCAAAAGAAAGAATTGAGAACAAAATTAACATTCCTTATTAACAGGTGAACTGAACTGGCGACTTTTTTTGAGATGTAGAATAATCCACAACGTACTTTAACATCGGAATTGCCTTTAATGCCACAGGGAAGGTAAAAGGCTTATGATGTCTTTCAAATCCAGGAAATACAAAATAAGCCATTACAGTGTTTCTGTCTCTTCTGAATTCAACTTTCTTTTTATCTTTATTTTACTGCATTGATTTTAAGAAGAATTCTGTTCCCATTCAGTCAACCATAAGGTTCATCACCAGAATTTAAGTGTAGCTATTTGATTTTACTTTTTATTTAATAGTAGTAGTATTATTTTTAAAGGTTTGACTTTAGGTGGCTGAGGGTTTTGGTTTTATTTTCTGATGAAAACCAAACTCCACTCAAACTAGATATTGTTTATTCAGCTTTGGATGCTAATTCTGCACATAGAGGTATATTTCTCCTTTATGCTCTAATTTTTTCTGATAAACAATGATTATTTTTTTCCCCACATGATAGTGCTCAATTAATGGTAGAGCAATTGAGCATCTTAAATTCTCCTTGTTTGAAATGTGGTTCAATAACTTTCTGAACACTATCCAGTCTCTTGAATAACACCTGCTAATTTGTATCTAGCTTTATCAGAGGTTGGTTGTTGTTACACGAACATCAACCATATCCACACAGTCTTTGATGGTGAAAACTATGATTCTGCTTTCATAGATAGCAAAGTGGACACAGAAATAGAAATTCTATAATCTTATTTTGAAATCTGATAGTCTATTCACCATTGAATCATTTTTTCTCATTCAACAACAGAGCTGCCTTAGGTCTTAATTCACTTTCTGCTTTACAGGAGGCAAGAGACAGCATCTTCTCTCTTTGTAAATCCAATGAACACATGAATCCTGGGTCTGTGGATGTATGAAAAGCTTTCTAACTGTACAAAACCCAAATCTTGTATAGATCATTATCTGACGTAATTGAGCAATATGTATAATGAAATTAAACATGACCTGTGATTTCCCACATATTTCAAAAAGAAACAAAAGCATAAATTGCAGCCTGGTGTGATGGTGATATTGGTATAATTAGAACCTTGTGAATCTACCACTGATTTTTTCAGTACATTAGTGAATGGCATGTCTCTGAACATCAAGTTTGCATCCTTTTACACCAGGACTAAAAGAAAATGAGGCTTTTGCCAAAATGTTTCATGGGTGTCTGCCAGGAGCAGAGCAAAAGTGAGGTTTGAATATTTAACTTCATTTTAAGTACCATCATGTATGGATTCTTCTGCTTGTTTGCAACATTTTCCAATTTATAGGAACTTCATCTCCTCCTGAGCCAGAGGTGTTGGCTTTGCATTTAAACTTCAACCCAAACTGTCCCTTGTTTGTCAGTTTTAATTATGCAGCTCTATTCTTGAAAAGTTCTGTTGTTGGCTTATGCACAACAAAAGGCAGGGGCCAGCATTTCTTGAAACACAATGATCATTTATCAGGATAATATTCTTAACACGCACTACTTCAGACTAAATTAGCCCGTTCATGGTAGATGAACAGCAGGTTGCCATTCTTTGCCATTTCCTAGTATTTTCAGGCTCTTTCATAATTCCTTTTTTTCCACTGGAAGCCGAGGTTAACAAACAAATAAGTGGGTGGCAATTTCAAGTGCAAAAGTAAGCTGCATGCAGTCCTTGTTAATTTGATTTTCACTAGCTGTTTTCATTTACTTAATTGTAGCAGGTAAGTTGAGGGCAAATTGTTATGCCAGGGAGGCAACTCCTAACTTCTTGTTTTATGAGATAATTCAGGGTACTGTGGAATATTAATAACAAAATTTGGAAAACATTCTGTTGGTTAAATCATAAATTAAGAAAAGGAAGTGTACAGTTATGCCCAAAAGTGCTACAAATGCTGCTCCTTGCATATATATTCTGTGCAAAACTCTGCCCATGCCCTCATTTCTGGGTAACAAGAAATATCTAAAAAGCTTATACAGTGCTCACAATGTGATGTGCTATGTTGAGTGCCCAAGTAGCTGTGGATAAGTAGGGGGAAAAGTATGGTTGACATTTTATTAATATACTGTTGAGCAATTTGAAGTAGCAGACCTTATTTTCTTAGACAGTACTTCTGGTCTAAAATCTAAGCCACTGACTAGACTTCATTTACAATCTCTGGGTGCTAACGGCATCCTAAAGAGTAGCAACAGTGTTATTAGTCCTTAATTTCTTAGCTTTGATACTGTGTCTCTATAACTTTTATCTATATATTTTTACATATATTTGTGCTTTTGAATTCAACAAAATGCTCCACAGTCAAAAAGCCAGGAGTATGGGGAGTGGGCTATTTACTTAAACTGGAGATAGATTTATACACAAAAATCAAATGTAGATCCCAACTCTTGCTTATCTGTCTTTACCAGCAAAAATATGTACTATATTAAGCACTATGTCTAGATATCCCAGATATTAAAATTAATATAGCAAAATTGAAAGCTGATTTCCTGAAATGAGATAAAAACCTGGGCTTGTATTTTAATTTTCCTTAAACATTACAAAAAGAAAAAGACCAAATTAAAATCAGTCTGTTGCTATTCAGAATCCCTAGTTTGCTTTTCATTTAAAGCTTAAAAAATAATTTTCCAGGACTTGAGTGCAAACTTTCAGCTGCTCCTCTTACCTCCCTTTTACATATGCTCAGCTCTTGTCTGCTTTTCTGAACTTCTTCTTAGCTCACTGAAATTTCAGCTTGTTAATTTGTCTGCTTTGAGCAACTTTAAGCCTCTGTGTTTTGCAGTTAACTCTCTGAAGTACCAGTCTCTATTAAGGAGGATTACTCCTGTGAGTAAAAGTCTCTAAAATATGCTAAATACAAGTGCAAATTAGGATACTGCACTTCAATTTCTCATCTTTTGTAATTTGAGGTCTTTAATGTACTTTACTTTTGTAGTATATTTTATTAGTTCTACTTCAGAGACATTTGGGTGGTTGCTTTGTTATATGAAGAGCACAAACATAGTTTTTAGAGGAGCATAACTGTTACCAATTGTTCATAGTATGTAGTTATTTCCATAACCAAATTATAACAGTATGCCATGATTCTGAGTACTTGTAAAGAGCAGCAAACTTCCTCTTTTCTGAAGTTCTCAGAGATGAAAAGGCCTTCAGCATGTTCTCCTCATAAAGAATTTGGTATTAGTCTCTCTGGTGCATCAGCACAATTTCCTTGTTGGTAGAGCTTTCATTGTTGTTGCTATCACATCCTCCTGGCTAGTGGTGAATATATTTCAATAATTGTAATTCGTGTTCACCCCTATCTATGTGAAATATGCCGTGTAACTCCTCTGGCCTCTACCCATCCTTTCTGAGGTGTGTGTTTGCATAATTGTTTGGCATTCTTCACCCAAGTCCTAAGGCTTTATTAAAACATTTTCTGGGTCATGAATAAGAAATTTCCATGAGCACTTAATAAAGCTCTGAACTTACTGAAGCTGTTATGTCATACAGCCCTCAAAACACTATGATTACAGCTCAGACTTGGTGGGGCCACTTATGGGCTTGCAGACTTATCTGATAACAAATTGATTCCTCTGGAAAACAGTCTCTTTTTTCCTTTTTGTGATGACTAAAAATGAGAAACACATTTATATCTTTAAATGTATATATGAGTTAATGTCTCCTGACTGCCTGTAGTAGGACTAAGAATATATTCCTTTCTCCTTCACTGTATTCCTACTTAAATGGTGTTCAGGCAGGCCATGGAAAAAAATGCAAACTGAAAGACAACTGCAGCATGCAGGCTGCAACATAGGCAAGTCCCTTTTCAGGTTTCAAAGGTTTGGATTTACCTTAACAACCTCTGTGGCTGAGCACTTTGTCAGAAGTGAAAATCTGATCATGCTCTTGTGGGTTTTCCAGGTATTGAAACAGGATTTTCTTTTTTTCACTAGTAGGTACATGCTGTACCATCAAACCCAACTAGTCAGAGAGACTAAATTGAAAACTATGAAGAGAAATTAATTTTGTGACTCTGCTTATATTGAACTGGAAGATATGAGAATAATAACAAAAATTAAAAATTGCTGGCACTCAGTATTAATGGCATTGTACATTTTAAGGACAAGACTGGTGCTTATATACTTTAAGGACAAGGCTGACAGTAATTTGAAATTTATTAGGTAGTAAGAAACTAATAGTATTTTTAAATTTTGGAGACTTTCAAAGTACAGTACAGGCAGTCTCTCAATTCATGTGCTACTTCTGAAAACTGATCTGGCAGCTCTATATCAAATAGTTTGTATAGGCTCCAGGTACAAGGGTAACCAGGCAGATTGATGATCTCAGTGAAATACTGCTGCATTCTTCAGGGGCAAGGTGGGGTTACCATGAGTAGGCTTTTATATTGTGCTTGAAGCTGTGCATCAGCATTTTCTGAGGTTCTGGGGTTTTTCTACTTTTAATCATCTGTTGTAAAGAAAGACCCTTTTTCCCTTCTGTAACCTCTCTCTGTGCTGCTTATGCTAAAAAGTGGGAATCAAAGTCTTCTAACCATCTGGAGAAAGAGAGAATCCTAAATAAACAGGAATAGCAAAAAATACAAATAGCAGTACCATAAAATAGCAAGAACCCAACAGGCTTCCTCTGCACAGTGACTTTGTAGATTAGGGTGTGTACTCCCACTTCTTTTCTCCAGGGTCTTTTAATGCTGAAAGAACATGGGGAAATTTTGCCATTGCTGCTACAGTAAGTGAAATGACTGTACTATGGAGAGCTATCTGGCAGCATTTAAAGAGTCATGGTACCAGCCTGAGCAGGTTACTCATCTGAATGTGGAATGCCAACTTCTTTATTACTATTGTTAAATATCTATTTATGTTCACTTACATATTAGACCTTCTGCACTTGGATATGTCTCAATTCTCTCTTTGGCTGGCAGAAAAAAGATTATTTCAGGAATTTTTCAGGGAAAAATATTGAAAGAATGTTCTAGGATGTATTAGCAATGAGAGCAGAATACCTATTCCTTAAATAAATGAAATAGCCTCAACATCCAAATAACGCCTGAGACGACACAACTGGTGGAGCATTATCCATGTTCCGGTCTCACTCTCCAGTGGGCAGCTCCAGAGATACTTGCTATACCTCAAGCGTGTTTCTCCTTTCAGCGAAGAGCCCATGCTTTACCCTAGCACCCTACGAGTAACAATGATATCGTTACCCATAAAACAGGGTCCCTGAGAGCTGAGATGCCTGGGACCCTTCTTAGGCTCTAGAGCCGAAAGATGTCTGAGTCGGCCGGGGGCGGAGAAGGCTCCGCAGCCCGCGGGGCGCCGCCGATCCCTTTGCTGCCCCGCCCCACCCGGCTCCGCTACAGGTGGATAAAGGTGGCTCTTTCCGAGCTCCCTGCTCTCCTCCAGCCCGTCCTCCCTCACGACGGCTCTCCACCGGCGCCCCCCTCCCCCTTGCCTGTGGAGGGGTGCGGGGAGGGGGAGCGGGCGCTGCCGGCCGGGGGAGCGGCTCCGCACCTGTGCGCGGCTCCCCGCGGCGGGGGCCGGGCCGGGAGCGCTGTGCGGGGCCCGGGCTGACGAGTGGGGGGCTCCCGGCGCCGGAGGCGGCGCGGCGGCATCCCCATCCTCCTTCTCCTCCCTATCCCTCCGCCTCCTCCCTCCCTACCTTCCCCCGGGCGCCCTCTGCACTTTCTTCTCGAACCACCCTCGTAGACAAACTTTGATGGGGAACCTCGCACCGTGCTGGAAAAATGCCGGTTATGAAGGGATTACTGGCCCCCCAGAACACCTTCCTCGACACCATCGCCACTCGGTTTGACGGCACACGTGAGTGCGGGCTGGGGCTCCGGACGCCCGGAGAAGGGGATGCACGGGGGGCATTGCGCCTACGGTGGGAGCTTCCTTTTCCCTCCCCTCCGCCCTCCGGGGGTTTCCCTGGTACCAGGAGCCGGCAATCAGGAAGGGGAGGCGAGGGAGCTCCCAGCCTCTCCCGCTCTCTTGCAGGGCTTCTCCACAGCTTTGCAGGTGAGGTGGGGGCCGGGTCCCCGCTGTCCTCGATCCCCTGCGCGGAGGCTCCGAGGGCGCCGAAGCCCGGCTCCCTGCAGGAAAGTTGTGCGCTGGACTGGGGCTTCCCCCGTGCCCCGGGCAGCCGAGACACCGCCAGGGAAAGGCACGTTCAGAGCCTGGGCAGGGCTTTAGTAAGAGGTTTGCGGATTTTGATTTTTTTTTTTTGATTTTTTTTTTTTTTGTCTTTAGTACCCCAGCTTGAGTGGGGTACTAAATCTTCCTAAAAGCTGAATTTCTGTAAATCGGGCTCAGCAGTGGGAACAGCTCTTGCAGGGCGTTAGGGGAGGGAGGCAGGCAGGAAGGGAACAGGGGTCCCACGGCGGTGGCGCTGGCAGCCGTGGCAGCACCATGGACAGGTCCCGGCCCCGGGCGGGTCCCGGCGCGGGGCTCCGNTGCGCGGCTGGCGTGCTCCCCCTCCGGCCGTGGGGGAGGGAGGACCCGCCTGTATCTTGACTTTTGTTTCTTCTTTAGAGCGGCTCACGCATATAAAAGCAAATAAAAGGAGCAGGGAGATAGCGGATTTGGGCCAAAATGGACTGCCTTCCCTTTAATTCCCTTTTAAGAAATCTAGACATCCATAGTGGAGGATAACCAAACTCAGATTTGAGTTGCTCTTAGACGTTTCATTACTGAAAACGTTGCTATCTAATTGGTTTTATATCTTATTGATTGAGTATCTATTGGCATTTCCTCTATGGTTCAATTATTGTGTGGTTAAGACAACTGAACTGTGATTACTGAATCAGTAAGTTGTAAAACATCAAGAAAATGATGCAGTCACTGAGATCAATTGCAGAGAAGAACAGAACTGCATTATTACTGCTCTGCTAGTCTGAGGATACACAGATAATTATAATCCAGGGTTGTATGTAACTGATACTTCACTATAAAGCAATCTCTCATAAGACTACTTAGATGTACCTTTAAATTCCTTCGACTACAGAACTCAAAATCCTTTTCCTCAATCCTCAATCCTTTTATTTCTACAAAGTGTATGGGTATTATTTACTGCATATTGAAGCATGCAGCTCTAATAAGACTTTTGTTGCTGTTACTGTCATTTTCCAGAGAAGCAGTTCTTCCCTTCTTTGTGCTCAGAACCCTCCCCCTTGGCAATGGTTTCCTTTCAAAGGATGAAGCACACAGCCTGTAAGCTGTGCACACAAACACTTCACAAATTCTATACTCTTCTTTGAAGATTCAATTTAGCAAGCAACATTAGTGATGACATCCAGGTCTCTTATTAAACAAAACACCAGAAAAATGTCTAATTCCCTTCTTCTCAGTGACACCAACAGGCAAGTGTGGTAGAAAGTTTATTTCATAGCTGAATTCTATACCCAAATTGAGCTACATTTTTAAGCAAGTGATTTCACTGACCTTCATGAAGTGAAAGACTGACCTTTTCTTAAACAAAAAAAAGACCCCAGCGTCTTACATTTTAATTTAATGCTAACAACTCATCTAATTTTTCCTGGGATACAATTCAAAAAGAATGTAATTAGGTGTTAAAGTTCACCAGAAGGTACAACATATTATCTTTTTATTATAGGCAGTGAAATACTTTTTAGTTAGTTTTCCACAATTTGGCTTAAATGTTAAACAGGTGTATTCTAGAAGTTGTCATTGTACAATTACTGGCATGTGAAGTATTCCAGGAAGTTCACATGGAAAGATGTTTCATGAACTACATAGTCATACATCTAGTAAAAATTTGCAGGGTGATACTATTCTATGGAAAACTGGTAGCATGCCTCTTAACATACAGAATAACATAACATTTCCTTTAGAGCGTTAGAGTAAAGCTATGAATCAACTTAATGCCACCTGAAACAAAGTTTCAGAAATAGAAAGAATTTCAGTTCAGAAACAGCTCATCTGTTTTGTTGCTTTGCAAATGCTAAATTTAAATATAAAATGAATACTTTTTAACTGGGTAAAGAAAAAAGAAATTCAAATAAAGAAGCACAATTTTTCAAAATGTCTGTACATATCTGACCATCAAGTTGAAAAATTAAAACCAACTTATTTTTAATTTAAATTGCCTGGGTGGCTGGTATTCCTGAGGTTGCTCAGGTGGCTAAAGCTAAAAGTAATACCCATGGCTAATCCTTGCAGGAATCAGTCCCATGTTTTACTAGTTATACAGGTGATAACAGTCTGTGAAAAGAATAGGACAGATACATGGCACTGAACCTGAGGTTATGTTTCACAAACTTTGACCCCCCCATAATTATATTTAAATATTAAAATACGGTTTTGTGTCCAATGTCCTTTTTTTAAATTTTTTTTTGCTTCTGTTGTTTTAATGTAGTGTGTAGTTAACAGACCTCTTTTCAATTTAAGCCTCTGGGAAGGATATATTATGTTGTCATCAGTGATAGACTAATCCACCAATGCATCTTTAATCCAGAAGAGGGATAATTCTAATTCCGGGCAAGAGTGCAAGAAGGGATTCCAGATAATATTAGAAAATATGCTTTGCTTTGCACGGAATTTTAAAAAAATTATTGACAGAACTTTTTAAACTATATTATTGCAGTGATTTATGTCTAAATAGCAGCTATCAATCCCACCATGAAATATTGCGCTCTCAAAAAATGTATAAAACAACTTCTTGGCAGGTTCTTCATGTGCTCAAAATTCTCCCAATAGATGTTTTGTTTTGCTGCGCATATGTTACACATAGGTATTCTTTACATATAAAACCAGCAATGTGTGCTAAACAAAACAACTGGATTAATTTACTATTAGCTGTGCAGGAGGTTGCAGAGGTCTTCTGCAAATTTCCCGCTACCTGTTTTGCACGTGTGGAGGAGCAGCATTGAAGGTTTTCTTCGCTGGATTTCTATGGCAGAGCTCTCGGATCTGCCTACGTGCTATTATACCATTACATTCTTCCAACTCGGCAATATCTTTTGTGTTCCTGATATCTTAAGTTAATGCTTTCTCAAAAGGATTCCCCCCCCTCCATCCAAAAAGCAAGCATTAGGTCACCCAAAGACTTTTTGTTCCCTCTCTTAACACTATGCTTATTGCCTATTTGGAAAACAAGTATAAGGATTTCCAAATGAGTGGTTTGTGGTTTAGGGGTTTTGGTTGGTTTGGCTGGTTTTGTTTTTTAGATTTTAAAGACAAAATAGCATTTTGAAATGTGAAAATATTTCAAATATAAACCTATAATTAAACCCACCACCAAATATTATGAAATTGAATGTCTGAAGTGAGTTATTTCACTTCAAGCCTTTGGAAAATTTGCATCTTGTTGCTTCTCAACCCTATTTAGATTAGGCAAAGCACTCAGAAATAGTTGCGTGGTAGGAAATTATGTTCTATTGTTTCCATATATACATATATATGTATATATACATGTATATACATATTCTCTATGCATTATATATGTATTTAAACAGAGTAAGTACACACCAAGGTGGTTGTTTCTGAAAACTTGTGAGACATTCTCAGGGAGCAAGGCTAACAGAGATTTAGCAAATAGCTTTAATAATTTATATTTATAAAAGGACAACAATCTTGCGGATGGTTATACTATAAAATGACAGCTGAAGATCTATCATTCTCTCCTGTCATATGTGTTCAGATTCCAAATTAAGTGTGTACTTCACATTCTTATTAACAATCTTACATGATCAGTCTTATCTGAAGATCAGGCTAAGTAAATTCCTTCTTGCTCAGTGTCAATGGTGATAATTTGTTAATTTTCTATTTGCTGAACAACTTCTGCATTCAAATGTTTTCCAATTAAAACTATGCTCAAGTACTAACAAAAGGAACTTCGCACTTTAGCAGCAATTTTGTTAGCCTTTTTTTCCTTCCTGACAAAATGGAATCAGTTTTCTGATTTAGATACCCTTACGAAGTGATTGAAAGGTACCTGATGAGAACATACAGATTTAAGTATACGAAATATGATGTCAGCATACTTTTGCTGGCACTGTGGGTAGAACCAGGTTGTCTCTTTTGCATCATTGTCAGCTGGCACAGAGCTGAAAGCCTTTGTATATGGTGATCTTTCCAGATTGCAGGGTCAGATTCCTCCCCCAACCCTTCCCCAGCTACGCCCAGCACTTGCTTTTCTGTCTTATAAACAAACTGGTGATGTCTGCTAGGTTGAGCCAATGCATACTTTCTGCAACTTTGTTGTCAAATTCTGTCTAATTCGGGGTGAATCCTATCCTCTCTACACCAGTCAAAGTGCTGCCTAATCGTATCACAGAAACTTCAAAAGCAGAAAAGTGCTTCTTGGCTGCCTGGTGGTTCTCCCCCAAAAAGGCTCAAGGAATTGCAATGGTGTCAGATGTAGGGAAATAACATCTGAGCTTCCAGGGAAAGGAAGCTATTGATCAGACTCCAGGATCAGAATGGTCCACATCACAAAGATAAAATGTGCTTCAGCTACAGACTACAGGCAGAGTGCCTGGACAGATGCCCAACACAAAAGTACCAGGGGGTGCTGAGTGACAGCAGCTAAACATGAGGCAGGGTGTGCCCAGGTGGCCAAGATGCCGATTGGCATCCTGGCCTGTGTCAGCAATGGTGTGGCAAACAGGACCAGGGCAGGGACCATCCCTCTGTACTCAGCACTGGTAACACTGGAGCTTGAGTACAGTGTCCAGTTCTGGGCTCCTCAATTCAGGAAGGACATTGAGGTGCTGGAGTGGGTCCAGAGAAGGGCAATGAAGCTGGTGAAGGGTCCGGAGTTCATGTGCTATGAGGAGTGGCTGAGGGAACTGGGGTTGTTCAGCCTGGAGAAAAGGAGGCTCAGGGGTGGCCTTATCACTCTCTTCAACTGCGTGAAAGGAGGCTGTAACCAGGTGGGGGTTGTTCTCCCAAGCAACCAGTGCCAGGACAAGAGGACACAGTCCCAAGCTGTCCTAGGGGAGGCTTAGGTTGGACATTAGAAAGAAATTCTTCACTGTCCCTGGAGGTGTTTAAGGTTGGACATGGCACTTGCTGTAGACACAGTTGTGTTCAGTCACAGGGCGGACTCAATGATCTCAGAGGTCTTTTCCAGCTGAATTGATTCTGCGATTCTGTAAAATCCTGTGACCAAAGAAGGGTGACTCAAACTATGATAAGCACTGATCAGTGTCAAAGAGGCTTCAAAGGAGTGACAGTGGAAAGGCTGGTGGTCTGTCAAACTGTCCCTCTGAAGGAATGAGTGCAGGGAAGCGGGTCTAGTTCTTTTTCATAGAGATGAAGCGAGTTGGCCAGAGGGAAATTTCCGAAGATTCTTGTGTTGTTGCTCCTATGTTAATGCAGAATTGTTTAGTGCTTCTGCTTATATCTTTGAACAAATAAGTAATGTGGTGTTCTGAATTAATAGTTTATTTGTCTCTGGAAAAATATACAGTCAACAATGGAAAAAATATTGCCTTTTCTCAGCTCAGAGCCCAAAAAAAGCAGACCTTGCCTTTCTGTACCTGCCTCTGTAAGACGTGACCAGTGCTGCACCTTGCTGCAACTCCACCACTAAAAAAGGCAAATGTGATTTTTTTATATAAACCAGGGGTTGTATGTTGGAATTTGTGTTGTGTTGTTGCTCTTTCCTGGAAGTAACCAAGTAGCTAGATTAGGCAGCTAACTGGAAAATCTTTTCCTCTCCTTTTGCACAAGTTTTGGGTCTGTAGAACTTCATAATTTAAGGTCAGTTTATATGGTTACCTTTGCTTTAAGCAGCTGATTCCAGCTGGAGCTGAAATTGGACATAAAAGATGGAACTGGGAGGGCTTCAAAGCATCTTAAGACCATGCTTCTTAATTTTTGAGTTCTATTCCTAAGGATCTGATTCAAGTGGGGAAAAAAGAAAAAAGAAAAATAATTTCAGGCATTATTTTCAATATGCAATCACTTAAAAATCATGAAAAATGGTCATTATGGTATTTTTATTCCATCACCATGTTATTGTTAGAGAAAACACTGATGTATTCAAATTCTCATGTAGTGTTCTCTTTTTTTTTGCTAGGCAGAAATAAGATAGAATGATAATTCTTCTGTTCTTCCACTCAGAGGCTGTATAATTCAGTAATCACACTAATCTTAGATTGAGGCTAGAAATGTAAAGTTGGACTACTAACACACATCATTACTTCAGAAATAAACTCTGTATTTGAATTCAAGGCAAGCACTTGAGATTTAGGAGTGAAAAGAATCATTAAATAAGGGAATTTTTTTCTGAATAATAAAAGAATATTATCCTCTGTATTGTTTCAGGGCAGAAACCTGATACACAGTGCAGTGATTAAAACAAATCTGTATATTGAAAGTGACATATATATTTGAAAGAACGTGTACTTTGTGTGAGTGGAAGAAATTCTTTGAAGTGTTTCTAAACCTTAGATGATTATCAACATCCCCACTAGAAAATTTCTGTAAATGTACCCTTTTTTTTCTTCTCCAAATATACACTACTTTCTCCTCTGTTATATTTACTCACTGAAACATTGTTTACCCTGAAAACAGATTTCTCTTATTGTTATCATTGCATTTATACATTCAACTTCTATTTTATAATTTTTTATTTTATTTGGCAGGTAAGAATTTTATACACATTTCCAGTCTTTTTGGATGTAAAGCAAAGGTACTCAGAGTACTATTCAGGACAATAAACAATAGAAATACAACAAAAACTGCCTGAAGCACATGTAGAGGTGTAAGCAAATAGATATACATGAATATATTAAAATATTTCAGTCAAAGTATGAGTTTACAGAACATTAACTTCTCTTAGTATTATTCTGAGGAAATGAATTTTTCAGAGAAAAGCAAGGTACATATATTATATATGCTGTAGCCTGGAAAAGGTTAACAAGGGCAGTTGCTACAACAGTTTTGCATTATCACAATCAAGCTTATCCTACCTTGTGTTAAAGGGACTAAAAGAAAAAAAAAAACACGTAAGGAGCAACCTGCTCACAGAGTAATGTTGTTTCTTGCCCACTCAATCTAAAAATAAATAAATAAGAAATAAGTAAAAAAGAGTGGCAGGAAAAGGCGGGGGGGGAAGGGGAGGTGCAGTGAGATAAGGAAACAAGCAAAACATTCTCAAACCGCAGACAGGAGAGACACTTCCTCACCAGTAGAAAAAAGTCTTCTTTTGGACTTTGTCTTGCCAAGTGCTTCTGGCTCCTTCTGTTTTCTGGGACTGATAGTAGCATTCAAAGACTTTGGAACAGGTGTTGTTCTTAAAATACTAGCGTATTCAACATTGAACTTGACATTAAATATCATCTGAGCATCCCTAAAGCTTAATGCTGGCTGTCAATCATTTCAGGGACAGCTGAAGACAATTGTGTTTTGGAGAAATATGTTGTCTTTCCAGTAGATCTTTTGAAGAAAACAGTTTCCAGTGTGCCAGCACTCAATTCACTTTCTTCTCAGGCAATGCCTATGATGACTAGGAGTCTCGGTTTATTTTGCTTTTTCTCTATTTTAAACCTATAGAAACACAGAAGGATTCATCTGAGCAGAATGAACTTGAAATTCATTCTTGCAACTTTTATTGGTGGCCTTTTCTTTTTGCTTTCCATCTCACTCAACAGCTGGCTATGTATGATGAGTGACTAGACATCTTATTACAAAAGTATGAAAGAGAACTCTGAGCTGGTCTTTTTGTCATTTATTTGATGTTTAGAATGAGAACATTGTCCTCGGACAAATATCTGGATTTTTTTTTCTCCGTAAATGTCAGATAACTTCTGGACAAATGATGAGTGTCTTTTTGCATAAATTCTGCCTTTTCCCACATTTTGGAAATTATAATGATATGAAAAAATAATGGGGAAACAATATCATTTTAGAGGAAAATATTTTTGAAGAAAAAGTAACTTTCTTTGTGGAAGATTAAAAAGATTCTTTGGAGGGTTAAAAAGCTTTCAAAAGTCAATAATAATCATTATCACAGTGTATCAGTGACAAGCTGTTTTCTCTTGTTTTTCTGTTTATTTTTTTTATGATCCAAATGAAAATACACAATATTTTAATCCACATATTTATTTTTAATATATGGTTTATGTTTGAGATATAAGAAGATATTCACTGCATTTGTTAAACTGGATTGTTTCTTTATTGAGTTGAAAGATCTTGATATTAGGAGTTTGGACTTAACATTTTCTCTTTTTCCACTTCCAGAACTAGGGGAAGACGCATGCACCTTATAAAACCTGTAGTTATAGAATTGTATGTTAGGGATTTAAATAATCAAAAGTTCAATGTAGAAGAGAATAGTTAATAAATATTAATGAAAGGTGTTGAGCTACACATTTGCCAAGATTAAGGAAAATTAACAGGATCACTGATTTTCAGGGGAATATATATAGCTATAAGTTGTGTCTGCTTCGACACTGTAATAATTGGCTGACAGCATAGGAGGAAAAAGGTGATATAGTGTGATTGTACACTATATTTTGGGGGCCTTTCAAGCTCTTACTGTAAATTAGCGTTTGGGATTTTAAAGACCTATTATAATTTTAATGGCTGTATTTGAAGCAGAACTGTGCTCCAATAAGGTATGAATAAGTTATCTTCTTAGTCATGCTCAAGAGTTGCTTCTACATTGGAAGCAGAAAACAGGATACATTAGAAATCCTGGCTGTCTTTACTACCTCTTCATATTTTCCCAGGAATATTTACCTAAAGTTGGTTTTTTTGTTTGTTAGGTTGGGTTTTTTTAATTGATGTATATGAGATGTTTAGAATTCATCAGGAGCAAGACTGCTGACACTGCCTTGCAGAGTGCACATCTGAGAGTGGCTAGAGTAAGGCTTGCTCCATGGAGCTGCAGCCAACAACTTCTTGCCTGGAATCAGGCAGGTGATGGCTCTTCCATTGTCCTACACGGAGTCATTTCCTAAGGAAAGGGGTGGTAGGCTTGGCTGCCCACATCAGTTATTTGAACTCACTGCAGTGCAGTGCGAGGCCACTGAAAGGATTCATCCTTTACACACTTACAGCTATGCTAAAGCTTATGATGGTTAAAGCATACTGCCAGATTTTCTTCTGATAGGATGGAGGTTTGCATCCAACTATTTTCAATTCCCTGTAAGAGCTTGCCATTTTCACCTCTGAATCAGTGGGGGTTTTTTCTCTTCAAATTCATTAGCAATTACAGTTAATTATTAATTAACTTATTTTTGTACCTGCAGAGAGTAGCCATAAATGACATCTGAATTTTGAAAAAGCAGTCTGTTCTCCTTTAAGATGTATTAAAAACCTCTTAAAAACCCAGATTATAAGCAACTTTAAACACAAAATTGATTTTTTTTTTTTTTAATAAGGTTTACTTACAGAATGAACTGGAGTGGTGATTGATTTTTAGAGGTAAGGGATGGTCCTAGGTTGTAAAATGTACAAGTGATCTTTGGCCAAGAAAGAAAAAAAGGAGGGAGCAGCTGTGAAGAAGCCAAGATGGATTGACTGATGGGATTGCTGAGTGAGCAGCAGGTATTGCTTTGGAATGAACCGAATGCTTCCCCAAGCTGCTGATCGATCCCTGCAACAGAGCAGTGATCAACAAGAGTCAGAATGGACAGGCGGAAATTACTGCAGACATTTAAACACATCAGTCATAATTCTTATATAAATAAAACAGGTGCTGAACTCTGTTCATACTGCTATGAGCTGGGTCTAGATGGGGATTTGGGATTTTGGTTCCAATTACAACTCAGTGCTGATCATCATATTAGATAGTGGGAGCAGTAACTCTTGGAGTAATGCAGAGATTTTGCTTCCTGCTCCAGTTGGAGCTATCTGAATTGCAGTTTCCCCCCCACTTTTGTCCTAATTAAATAAGACAATTATGTATCAAAAATTGGCTTCCTCTTGACACCAAAAGTATCTTCAGAAAAGCAGTTATCTATCTGGACATTTCAACACTTTGTATTTCAAATATGTTTATAAATGCAGAAACATATATGCAGGTGACAACCTGATTTAATTGCAGAAGAAATCATGCTTCAGATAGGATAAATAGTTCATTTGTTCAATTTTCTGATGATGTTTGTCTCCGGGGAATGATTGCTTGAACTGTCAGGGGAGCTGCAGGCCTTCTGTTTGTGCCTTATGTGGTAAATAATTCTAATGTTGCTAATTTCTCCTGGGTTTTTTGTGGGTATGCTTTTTTTTAAACATAAATAATCACAACCTGATATCATATCAGTCTCACCTAGAATATACCAAATTATTGAAGCAATAACTTTATATAAGTAGGTATGATCGCTCAGAAGGAAAAAGGTGGAAATATAAACAGCCACTCTATCAATCAATAAGTAAGATGTGAAGTACAGGTAAATAGTTCAACTGGCAGTCTCACAAGTGACTAGCACAAGGAGTGCCTCTTCCAGGGAAGCTGCAGACTAAGTTTATGGAAATAATAGTCATCTAAATAAATAAATAAACAGTCTGTAACTATAGTAGTTAGTTTGCATTTTACATTTATCTTTCATTTTAAAACACATTTTCCTTTTACAAATTCAGGGTAGGCAAGGTCCTGTCACAGAAAGGAAAAAAAGGCCAGAAAGCCCAACAATAGAAATACTGTGTGACCCACACCATGATGGATAGATCTTAATAATAGACCTTAATAAGCCAAGTTTTAGGAGTTGAGTGAAATGATTACAAGTAAAGCTAAGAGGTTAGAATTAATAGGGGGAATAACAGTACGTTTTTTCCCCAGCTTGATGTGGTTGATATGACAGTTTATATGAACCGTCATTGAAAATAATGCTTCCAGGTGTTTGGATAAAGGTTATGGGACATTTTCTGCCACTTTTACATATTCTCTTTTATGCTGGGATGATTTTCTGAGATAAGTAAGTGCAAAGGAGGAGGAAGTTTTTTACATTTATAGCATGATGGTATTGGTTTCTAATCTTTTTGGTGCTCAGAAGTATACAAAATTGATTGTTTGCCTTTAATTAAGATGTACATAGTATTTATTCAATGAAATATTTTTCCAAAGTGAAGTTAATGAGAAAGAATCCTTATAGTGGTGTTTCTTAGTTTGATAATAGCTGTTTTTCTAGCTATTAAATTTTGACATATTGCTGTGTTGAGCAGAGCGATTGTATTTCATCTGTTTTAACACTTAGAGTATTGTAGCAGTTTGCACAGCACCCGAATATTTTGGTGGTTATTTATCATGTCTAGTTCGTGGCTTCCATGGAGATTTTGTGAATGGCCCAATAAACTAAATTTAATAACAGAGTAGTTTCTTCTTGAAAGCAGATGCTTCCTGATAGGTTTTCAGGCTTGGCCCACAAAGTTTATAGCAGTAAAACACTGCAGTGATCATTCTAATAGTCTGGGTTTGGCTGTGCAAAAAAAATGAATCTTTGCTTTTTGACAGACCAGTGTTTTCTTTGGCACATAAGACAAGGCCATCTTGGACCACAAGACACAGAATATCTCTGGGGCTGATGACGCAAATTTGGAAACATCTTCCAGCCAGGCTCCGCCCAACTTTATGGCTTGCTGTTCTGCTGCAGGGAAGCACAAATACTTCTCTTGTTCTGGATACCTCTTTTCCAGATTATTATTTCCAGCACTTGAATAACAAATGGAGTATTAGAGCTGGCATCTACATAAACAATGACAGGAAAGGGTCTGAAGTACAGCACTGTGTGACAGTCACAGGCCTGTGTGCTGGGATTATGAGGCCAGAGTCAAGAGCAGTTGTCTGTATTATCAAGAAACTAAAATAGTCTCCAGAAAAAAATCAAATTTTCTACAGAAATTTTATTTCTTTCTGGTAGTACTGCTGCTCCACACTAAGGGATATGTTTGTTGTTAAATTCTCAGTGTTTCCTAGATGAATTTATACTTGCACATAAAATCAAACATGGGATGTTATTACAGAAAACAAAGCAAAACATATCTCTCAACCAAAGCATTTATCTTCAGTTTTTGATTATCTGAAATTTTGGATCAATCCTGAGATTTTTTCAGGTTTTAAGCTTTAAAAGTAATTTTCAGTAGCCTTTTACATTTTGTTAGTAAAGAAATATCATGATGACCAAAATAATTTCAAGCTCTCTTGTAACATCTATGTAGTCCTGTTGTTAAAATATAGTGCTAGAGAAGTTAATAGTTATAGCAGAACACAAATAGAGAAGTTACAAACATGAAGGCCGTATCTTATCTTCACAATTGCAAATTACTACAAGAGCTGGTTACAAGACTTTCACAACTAAAAGCCACCCTTGTGCCATATCTATCCCATTCTTGCCGTGAAAGGGACTTGTTTCACACCCTTAATCCTTCCAGCATAATCACTTTATATGAATGGATTGTTGTACATGAAAAGCATATTTCCATTCTTACCCTGTGTTTCCAAAATTGCTCTTACAAAATGATGTCCTGACAAGACCAGACTAGCTGAAAATGTTAAACTTGGCTTAAACTATACTGATGACGAACAAGAAGGAACAAAGCATAGAACTAGATAGTCTAGGTCACAGAAACTCATCTTGCATTAGAAACAGAAAATATCTCACTTTTTCTAATCTTGTAATGTTCTCAACCACAGACTTTGAAGACATGAAGACTATTTTTCACAACATGGGATTTGTAACAACCTACACTATGATGAAACAGCATGCCTATAAAGAGCAATTCTATCTTTACTTGCAATGTATATCTTTCAGAACATTAATGCTCAGTCAGCAAGACAAAAACTTTTCATATAAATGTGGTTTTAAATGTCCAGGATGAAAAAATATTCCTCTAAAAATGTCCTCTCTACTTTCCAAAAAGTTTTTCTAATAACACAGCTTTCAGACCAAAATTAGAAAGCAAATTGCATGAATGTCTAAAAAGAAAAAAAAAGCCTGAAACTAAAAGGGAACCCAAACAAACTTGCATCAGTAAAAATGTCACAATAATACATTTATGTATTTTTTCACATTGATATATTCTTATTTCAGAACTTCAGGATTGCGATATTCTGTTCTATCACACTTTGGGAAGCATCAAAAACAGAGTGGTTTTACTGGTATTAACTGCATTTTCTGAGGCACAGCTGAATTTTTATTCAATCTACTGAAAGTAAAAATAAAACCACTATGAATACTGTAAGGTGTTATGGTGTGTTTTCCTGCTTTATAAATCACCAAGACCAGAACCTCCTGGCACTTTAACCAAATGCACTTATCTGATTATTCAGTGTAGTATCTTTTCCAATTCCTTCCATTCCAACTGGGTACCAGTGACCCAACCTGACTTTCTCCCGAGACAGTTCTTGACCCAGCTGAGATCAGTTGGAAAATTTTTTTGCCAAGTATGAGAGAGCTGTCCTCGAAGTGTGGTGACTTTCAGTTGCTTATTTGTTCACCAGACTAACTGCAGAAGTACTGGGAGTTCTTATTTCTGTAAATAATACATAAGTTCCATACTGTTTGGTGAGAACTACAGCACAAACTCAAGTTATTCTCCATAACTGAACTAGAAAATCAGTGATGAGAAATGAAAACCTTTAGACCCTAGCCCTGGACTGGTCTCCTTTCATATGCAGCGAACATGGTACCTGGGACATTCAAAGGGATATCTAGCAAATTTTTTTGGAATAATTCTTTACTCTGTTTTTAATTAATGATTTTTGTTTCCTAATTTCACAAGGTGCTGAGACTCTAATATTTAAATTTGCTAAAGTATCAGGTAAAAAATCTCTTCAGCTCTTGTAAATACGTGAAAGTGGGGACAAATGATTCTGTGTGCCAAAGAACCCTTGTTTGCTCCTGCAGTTGAGCTGTTATATGAACATTCTGAAACCACATACAGTAAAGCTGACACTGAAATTTTGTGAAAATGGGGCATGAGTAATTTCTCTCCTGGATGTTTTATAAACCTTATTGTATCTCTTCTTCCCTGATAAATATTGCCGAAAATAGGCAGGGGATTTAGTGTTGAGGGGAGAGGAATCAGATGTGTATGGGAAACACAATCACTTAAGTCCTGCTTGCTTTATTACAAAAAGCAGCAGTACATTAAAACTTTCTTGAGAGATTCAGCAAGCATGGGCAATCCATAGCAGTTCAAATATCACCCTTTATAACACTCTGAAATAGACACCTAACTGATTCTATATTGTAACTTTCCAATTTAAGACGTTTTTGGTTTCAGTATCCTGAAATAAATGTGATACATTAATTCTGAGTCTATTGCTATGAGGGAGGAAATAAATCAGTTGAAATACTCAGAAGATGGTAATATATGGCGTTTCTCCTTCTTGCTGTTTTAGACAGGAGGAAGTTTTGGCACTGAATACCTCTGAAAGATACAGTGAATGTGGCACTATTTTTCTTTCCTTAACTAGTTCAAGTTATTTGCAGAATGGAGTATAGGAAAATGTTTTTCCTTCCTTTGTCTGCAGAGGGAATCTTGCATTCTTAATCTTTAGTGCTTCTTGGATGTACTTTAATTAGAGGTCTAAAATAGACTGTATAACTACCCTTCATAACTCCATAAAAGGCATAAAAATCTTGTAATAATTCCTCTCAAATCTCTCACATCTGGAAACAGTGAAACCAATTATGTTTGAGAGTTGTCTTTTTCTGCTTTTATCAAAGGATCTTGCATAACACCATGAGAATCACACCTCTTAAGAGAATTGGTGCAGAAAGTGAAATAAAGTGGTCAAAAGCAGAGCCACTTAGTTTTTTGCCTTGAATTTTTTTCCATGCAGATGGACTTGAGCTAATTTCATCAATAGAAATTACTGCCTAAATTAAGTGGAATAATTTATTTGCTTGAAACAACTTAGAAATAAATGACACTTAAATGAGTTTTCTAGAAACATTCATTTTTACAGTTTCATCTAAATTGTATATTAGTACACAAAATGAAGCAGCTGAAGATGGTTCTGACACTTGAGAAAAGACACAAATTTATATCCATAGATTTAACCCATCCGGGTATGAAGAATATTTTTTTAGATATGTGTGATATCAATAGCAGTTTTAATATGCACATAATATATTTTTTTATGATTAAACCATTATTTGAGTATATATTCAGTTATTAAATATCTTTAATATTGCTGAATACGGTCCTGTTTTTGCCTAAAAATGTACTGGAGGATTATGAACTTAGCTGGTTTAGTTATGAGAATCAAAGTCTGGTTGCTGCTTGTTTGGTCTTTTTTTTAAATACTAAAATAACCACTAATATAATGACCAATGAATCACACGTTGCAAGATACTTCTAATCTTTCATGCAGTCTTTTGTGGTTTTTCACATGAAAACAATTTCTTCCTAAAATAACAACATTACCTGGCATGCAGTGTCTGAACATCATGTACTACATTCTCTGTTGTTCTGTGCAATGATGAAAATTATATCAAAGTAGTTTCTGTATAATCGGAACCATTGATTTATAACCTTTTATACCATTAAGTATTTCAAAATAGTTTTATACTCTGTTGGAAAGAGTTATGTAGTTATGCATTTATAACACAAAAATCAGCAGAACAGAAATACTTTTAAATATTCCTTCAGAATCAATGCTCATATAATGCCAAAGCTTTACTAATACCCATGAAAAATAGGAGAGTTTGGTTGCCTTGGCATGCTTTCATACTTCCACGTGTAGAAATGGTGTAATAAGGAACAAGTCCTCCTGACAGATCTCAAAATACAGATATAAAATTATTTTATTCATAATCACCCATGTCTGATGAGTCAGCATGCCATAAATAACTAGCAGTGCATTATTTTTTATAAGTGACTTCATTCTTGGGAATGTAATTTTCAGTCAAGTCTAAGGAATGAAGTCAATTTTAAACTAAATTTTGAAACTTCTGGAGGACCAAATGTTTCAGTGCCTTTATTAGGAACACACTTACTAAATGGATTGCCAGACATGGGAAACAGACAGGCGGGTCCAGATGGTGTTTTCACCATCTGAAGAGTGTCCTTCTCTCCATTGATTAGAGAAGTAAGGAATAAATGCCTGAAATTTGACAAGATGAAAGGGACTGCTAGTGATCTTTTTCCCCTGTGTTCAAATGGCCATAAAGGCCACAGATATAAAGGTAAATCATTGGTCTATTATAAATTTTTTTTTTTAAATCTATCTATCTGTATATATATATGTATATATTACATCAAGTTCTAATTGCTAAGTGATAGAATTCAAAACCAGTTCAAAGATAAAATCTCTTTCTGACAAACCAAGTTAGTACTGATATTTGAACTTAAGTCTACTGATTATATTTTTTGTCACTAGAAGATTACATCTGCAGAGCAATGTATTGAAACCTGTGTGCCAAATTAAAACTGGGGATGGTATTTCACAGGGTTGCTCTGATTTTACTCTAGGTCTGAACTTAATTCTGTTCTTTTTGAAGCTAAATTGCAAATTAAATTAAAACCCCAGTATTTTTTTTAGCTTTCAATGCAGAGATCAATAGAGTAGATGTAGAAACAGATGAACATGGGACTCTGCCCACTCCAAGTTGCAAGGAAACACAGGTGGGTCAGGAGGGATGGTGTTGTTGTTTGCCACTTTCCTCATGTTAGTTCATAATCCTGCAGGCCTTTTGGATATTACAGTGGAACAGAGCAGTCCTGTAACAATGCTTCACATAGTAATAAACAGGAAAAAACCTCTTTCCCAGAAAAACAGAAGGAGCTCTGAGCACCCACCAAACATTAAGCTTTTTCAGAGTAAGCCCACTCAGGCTGGAAATACTGTCTGCTTGCCACTGCCTGCTCTCCTTCACTGTTCCCCAGGAATTTGTAAGCCCAGACTTCAAAAAGGAAAGAGGGCTGAAAGTGTCACTCCACAGATCAGATGTTTCAAAGATAGAATATTTTTCATGGGAATGTTATCCTTATCTCTCTTGATACTGCTTGCAGCTGTGCAGGTGTTCCATTTCATACTGGGAAAATACACAGGCAGTAGGTTCGTAGGAAGTATTTGATGTCTGTGCTTTGTAACATTTTTATTGCTTTAATTCAAACTAACTTACATCATGTCTCTTGTTAATGAGTTTGCATTAAAAATGAGATGTGGTCTGAATAGCCCATAACAATGGGGTTGGAACTTTAAGGTCCCTTTGAACCCTAACTATTCTATGATTCCATGAATAGGTCACCTCTGTGCCCTTTAATTTAGACAATCCTGTTATGTGTGAGCACTCTATTGTATCTATGGTGTGTTCCACATGAGCTGGATGCATTGCACCAGCCAAAGTGACCTGCTAATTCCATGAAATCTGTGAGAGAGATTGAGTGGCCATGGAGACCTGGTACAGCAGAAGCTCTCCTGGCCTGGAATGGCAGGAAGCAGCGCTGTGCATGATGTACTGTAGCACCATAATAGATCCAGTGAGACCACAGTAACCTGCACAATAGACTGGATGTTTTCTGAAGGTGGTAATCCATATGTTGCATTGGTGGTCTGTCCATCAGTAAAGGCTTTGTCCACAATTCCTGGATGTCCCACGGTCATGCTATCTACTGTGCTCCTTCAGAAATAAGTCCATGGATATGTATTGCACAAAAATATAGGAGATCAAAAACTTCCCAGGTTGGAAGACAGTATGATCTGAGGGGAAATTCAGATATCTGATAGTTCTAGGTTTGAGTAGAAGGCTAGTATTTTGGATTATTTAAGTTATACCTTCATTCTGGCTCTTGAGGCTGTTATTTTTACAAGGCTGAGAAAATAACAAGATTCCCTTATTCAATTTTCTTCCATCCTTGAAATGAGATATCATGTACACCTAATTTGCAAGGGAGCTCTGAAAAATATGTAATACTTTTAAAACATCTTGAAGATGTACAATGACCTGCAAATATTGACTATTATTCCTTAATTACTAAGAAATTATTAATTTCCCAAATCCATTGACACTGTCATTATTTTACCTTTTGGTTACTGCTTTGAATGAATGTTTTTTCAAGCAAAAATTTCAATTAAACTTTTTTTTATTTTTTTTATTTTTACCCTGGTCAAACCTACACATCCTTTGGAGTAAGTGGTCAATTTCATCAATGTCCCACGCCTGCTTGGCAGAGCAGTAAGGTTGTGCTAAATTTCAGCTGCTGTGATATGTCACCCACAGAGCAATACTGAAGCTATAATATTGTTTGTTTAACACCAGCTTAACAGAAGTTTTGGTTTTCTCAGTTATGATGTCAGTTTTGTTTTGAGAAGATTTATGCTTTCTATGTAGTTTCATGTTCTCCAAATATTGTCAAATTAATTGAAACAGAAATATGTTGTAGAAAAGGGTTTATTTCCATGTTCTTTTCAAAGTTAATATATAATGCTGCTGTTACTCGTTATTATTTTGCACCTCAAATACTCTTTTTTTTGTCTCCTTGCACATTTTTTTCAACTGGAGTTATCCATTTTTTCTGAATACAATGTAATTTTTTTTTTTTTTAAACATCACAATAAGAAACAAATTATAAAGGATCCTTCTTTTCTTTTTCCGCCCCTCTTTTTCCTCTAGGTACTTCATTGGCATTTTAAATTTACATTTTTACTTACATTTTCTTCCTTTCTATGTGTGAATATTCCACACTCCCTTTCTAGGAGTCAGAGTGACGGATAGATGGGACAGATCAGCAAAGTTAATAGGTAGAAGACCAGAGCTTCTATTTGCTAAAGACTGTCAAGTCCTAAGCCAAAAATGCATATGTGTTACGCTTTCAGAGACTCAATGTAAAGAAATCCTGTGATGGACCTATTAGAATGCCTGTTCCTGGAATTTCCATTTTCCTCCTCTCTTTGAGACTTCTGAAAGTCTTTTGTTTTGGTTTAGTTTTTTGGGTATTTTTTTTTTACATCTATTTCATACTATTCAGTGTATTTTTACATTCTTATAATACTTTTTTTGCTTTTCCATAGAGACTGGGTGTACATGGGCAGGGAAGAGCACGGTTACAAATGCTCTCCTCTATGGGCTTCATGCTTCCCAACTGCACAGCTGGCTGTCGCTCCAGGTGTTGTTCAGTTATTGCTACTCTTGCTTAGGAACAACTTAATTAGTTACTGGCTGATAAAGAAGTGTACTCAACCCTGCTGACTCCCAACTTGTCATGGGACAGGGCTTAGTCTCTTCTTTTTTTTGTGCCCTATGAGTTTTTCCAGGCCCACTCTTTAACTGTATGTCTGAGTGGTGGCACTTTGCCTTAACAAGTTCTTTAAGATTTCACCAAAAATAGCCTTTAAAAAAACACAAGGTTTTATGTAATCTTAGCAAGAAAAATATCTTCGGAATTGTAAAGTAAATAACTATTTCATGGAGATAAATTCCAGAAGTTCACTTTTATTTAAATCTTAACCTTTAAACCCTTGGAGGAAGGAAAATATCCACAGGCCACTGCAGCTCACCAATAGCTTACTGTTCACACAGAAATATTTTAAAAACTCCTATGCCTATATGCAGCCAAAAAATATATGATAAATGATGAACCTTAAAGCAGATTTTTATTTGCAAGTCAATACAACGAAACTTTTTTTTTTTTTTTAAAAAACAATATTATAAGCTTTGTTTGCCATCCATTTTTAATAATAAGCTTCCATGTTATATGCTACAGTTTGTGCTGTTTCTTGAACAATTTCATTCAGACTTTCAGATCAGGATGTGCCATAAATATCAGAGTATAAATAATCTATCATTATACAGACATTTCAAAAATTATGTATGGCTGTGACAAGAATGAGCAAGCATAACTTGCAAGGCAACCTTTTAAAACATTGATAAATATATGCAACAAAAATCTGTAAAATTTATTCTCAAATTGTAACAGTACACGCTGACGTAGTAAGGAGTCAAAATGAATGGTTAATACACAGAAAAAACCCTCAGTATTTGCAAACATCATTAGTTGTAAATAGAGATTACAATTTTCTTTTAATCTATTGCTATGCTAGGTAAGAATATAACTACACTATTAGTAAATCAACTAAGAAAAAAAGCTGCTATGTACCCTACTTCTGAAATTCATGCTGTTTAGTAATGGTGCTTGGTGCACTTTTGAGTGTATTATTTATTGCCTGATGATACATATATCAAAATTATAAAATAGCATTTAAAAAAAAAAATCTGCTCTGTTGGTTAAAAATGCAACTTCATTTTTTCCCTACTGTTATTGATTTATCACAGAACATAATATTCTTTTGTGTGTGAATTTGAATCATGAGTACTACTTTGTAATTAACTACTTAGATTTTTAAGCATATTTTATATGTAGGATTTCTTAATGAAAACCATTCCTTTCCCTGTTGTCTCTTCCAGTGGTGATATTCCATTCACTTCTGAAATTCTGTAGACTGTAGCACATTCTCCCTGGAAACACTTTGATAATTTCAATAGTTTATCTTCATGTTTGCAATTTTTTTTTTAAAAAATACACAATTTGAAACTAGAGGCAGAGGCAAAAATGTGTGGGACAATTTATTATAAAGAAAAGTTGTGAGTTTTTCCCTATATGTCACATATGGTTATGTCTTAGAATCTTTCAGCTCTGTTAAATGACATGGAGATAATTGATTTTAGTAGAGAACAAAAAATGTTTAAATATCTTGAATCATGCATGTCATTAAACAGGCATGTATTATGCTTTTATTTAATCAATTGCAGTTACCAGCAAATGATGTAATGTCTAACTTATGGTATATTACCTATGAAAACTATGATCATGACATATTTCAATGATATGCAGGGCTCCAAATGATCCAGTTGTTTATCACAACAGGATGATTCCTCTTCCATGTGTAATTTATATGTGGTAGGTCAGATGTGCTTTTGGAAACTGAAGTGGCACTCAGCATCTTCTATTTTCCTGTACAGTCAGATTATCTGTTTAGATTAATTAGTGTAGAAAAAGCACTACAAAGATATTCTGTTTATTAACAGTTTTTAGATGCTGAAAGGAGTAATAAGAACCAGCAAAAAGTGAAATTACCCTTTTAAGTTTTTCCAAAAATTGCAGCAAAAAAATATCCAGATGTACATGTGGCTTCTGAACATAACAGTATTTCTCTACCAGTGTTATGCATGCAAAATTGGGATTGGGGGTGGGGGGGGATGGACGGACAGGACACTCATCTGGGGTTGATTGCATCGAAAAGCGTAATGAAATCCTACCCTTTTAGCAAACAAAGGGGGGCTCTGATTATTTTGTCAGAGCACAAATCCTTTGCCTATGTTCTGTGTCCCAGCGGCTGGTTTTAAATTCTGTTCAGCAATTTGGTTCCTTTGATAAGTGGCCTTGTTATCACAGTGACTTCTCTTACAAAGTTGTTTTCTTTTTGTTCTTTATGCTTTATCATCACACCAAGCATCTTCCCAGTCTTCTGTCTGTAGGGAGATTAAGAATAGGTTTCTGAATACACATCAGACCCCAAGGGAAAGAGGAAATCTTTGGGAAGATAAATCACATTATTTTGCTTGAATTGCTTACCAAAACTCTGATTTAGGAAAGGACTGAAGCACAAACTTCAGAGGACATGTATGTCCAAATCTGGTGTCTTTATTTTTATATTTTTTCTTTTCTCTTTCTCTTTAACTTCTGCTTGAGTGGAAAAGGAAGGACAGTACATTAAGTGATGGGTTTTTTTTCTCTTCTGATTGTGACTCAAGCTTTTAGTTTACTAGATTATGTCTACTCAGCATATTTGCACTTGTTTTTTGAAAATTGGACCTTAGTAATATAGGTAATGTATCCCTTTATTTCTACAATAAAATGATAGATATTATTTTTGTGGCCATTAAGTCTTTATTTCTTACCCCACAAAATAGATAGTCCTCCTAACATAACTGCCTGATTTTTCTTTTTTCAACTTTTCCATGTTATTTAAATCAATAATCTTGGGTGTTTTTGAGTTAGTCAGGATTTGCATTGCTTCAACCAAGATCAAAATTTGATTATTAGATATTTATTGTGTATATATGTATAAATATATATGTACATTTCATAACTTTATTTTGTATAAAGGAATTTGTATAAAACACTTGAATTGAACTTCTGAACTGAGCCGCTGTAAATTACAGAATTTTTAATTTGGGGAGCCTAATAGAGTTTAAAAACAAAACAAGAAAAAAAAACTTCGGAGACTCAAACCAGTTTGGGGCTTTTGTGAAAAAGCTTAAAACACTGTAGCTATCTTAAATCCTTTCACAGTATTTTGAAGAATTTTTCCCTTTTCAGTCACAGTCTCTGGGATGAGCTAACCACAAAACTCAACCAGTAAGTGGTCTTAGCTCAAGTATATGAAAAATCATTCAGGGGGAAGTTGTTACTTACTGTTCTTCTTGTTTGTAGTTTAGTTTTTGTTAGGCTTAATTTCAGTTACAGAACATGTCAAAACCAGTTTCCTGGCATATGCTGCATCCTGGGGTTATCGTCTGCACAGCAGTGTTCCTCAGTAATGATGGAATAACATCCCCACAGCAATCACACTAAGTAGTGTTGCCGTTGTATTTAATACTCTCTTATCTATTTTAATACAGTATAACAGGTGGAAATTGGAGGTAACCTGCCGACAACACAGCAGCCCTGCATCATGTTTTAGCATTTCTATGAGAGCAATACAGACAGTAGACAGATCATAATAAATGCAAGCAATTATATAAAGTTTAAGAAACTCTGTCAAAGTGGAGATAAATCAATAACACAATGGTCATTTTCTGCTTCTGATTTGTCTAATAGATATAAAACTAAAGAGTCCTAAGTGACAAAAGGGTCCTCAAACAGGAAAAAATGTGATGATTGGTTTTAGTGCATTATTTATGATTACTTTTGTTTCATTTAGCTGCAGATACAAAGATTTGTTTAGGAAGTCAACATGTGTATTTATGAATATATAACTTGGATTAGATTATGTTTTTATAAACCTACTTTAAAACCCAAATTTGATACAGTAATCTGTCACAAATGTTCTGCTTTGGTATATAAACTTTAGAAGGAGGTGAAAAGTCTGTGAAGACAGACTTCAAAAAATTAGTAGTGTTCATAAATTTATATCTTTAAGTAGGTCCAAAATATTAATAAAGATTAATATGGTTTTCTTTTCTAGTAGGTCCAAAATATTAATAAAGATTAATATGGTTTTCTTTTCTAGTATATCTATATGTTGCTTGATTTTCTTTTTTCCCTGAATATATGAAATGTTCTCTTTTTAGAACAAGTTTGCTTTAAATTATTTTAGTTCATTTTTTTTCTTTCATTCCCTTTCCATACAGTTGTGATTTTTGAGTCACACACTAGCCACTGCAAGTTAATTACCTCGGCACTCAAGCTAGCTCTTTAAAGCTTCTTTGTTGAACTTTCCCTGTCAGCATGTGGTGAAAGGGGCTATCTCAGCACACTACTGGTTGCAAGTTCAACTTCAGCTTGAAGCATGCATGGCATTTCTATAGAAAAGGACAAAACCTTTTCTTTAGGTCAAGTCTGTATTTCATGTATAATCCCAGCAAGCTAACTCTGCTGGAGAATGGTTTTAAATTAATTTCAGTTTCACAAATAATAACAACAGGGCCAGAGTCTGCAATCATTCCCTTCAGCCATGGTCTAATGATTATTGCACAAACAGCCATGTTGATTTACAATGTTTGTATTCTCTAGGGGGTGATTAGTATCTTCACAGTGCAGCCAGTGTAATGGATATTATTAATGTTCTTGTTATGTTTTTCTGAAAAATCAGGCAACATAGATTAATCAACTTTCTGCCTATTTTGTAGAAAACTGGTGAGGAGTACCCAGGAGAAATATATGGTGACTGAGACAAGAGGTCATGGTTTCACCAGGTGAAGACAGATTCAAAGAGGAAGGCAGCAACTCAGTACTGATCATCTTGTAATGACTCTATTTACTACCTTATGCAACTAAGAACTCCTTTAATTTCAGTGGAGCCATTTGAAATGCAAATATACCCTAAGACAGAAATTATGAAGATGGGCAATGGTAAATTATCTATGTAGAGCTTGGTTTCTACCCATTGTAATCACTTCCATTACTCCCAGGTTCAAATCCTGGAGGAACAAAAGCAGCTGTTTCTCTGGTGTTGCTTTTCTTCCATAGAGGCAGGTAGAGAAAAAGAGTAAGGAGCAATTAAAGCCTTGAGAGCTCCAATCTCTATCATACATCGCCAACTGTGTCTGAAGGGGGAAAAAAAAAAAGAAATGGAGTTGACTCATCTTTCTTTCCTACCTTCTATTTTGTTCCCCAAATCCCAAAGACAAGAGGGGATGGAAACCAGGTTTTTTGTCTTGGAAGTGGCACATACTAAGTTCTCTGACCTATTTCGTGTACCTGTTGTTGCCTATTAACCAAAGGAAATGGAGAATTGCAAAGCGCAACTCCAATTCAGCATGAAGGACAAATGCCAAATATAGCCCATTAATTTTTAAGTTTGAGGAAATAATTAAAGCAAATTTGTTGTGGTTTTCACCCTGCTCTAATTACAACACAGAACCCTTCAAATGTAGTTGTTGGCAGATCTTTTTGCATATTCAGTGTAAATTAAAATAATCATCCTGATTATCTGACAAGATCTATGTAAAGCAATCATAAAAGTGATGGAATACAGTATTAACTTTCTTACTATAATATGTTGCCTAAAACTGAAGTGTTGTGGTCCCAGGAGTGATGTATGGATAAATATTAATCTACGAACGTGATATTGCTTTTTCGCATCACACTTATAAGTCACAGGAAAGTACATAAAATGTTTCATTCTGTCTTTGTCAGTTTTGAGCAAAAAGGTTATGAATCTGTGACCTGTCATGATCACTAATAACTGAAGACCGAAGTTAAGGAACTGTGTTTCTGAGGAAAGTAGTCCTAGCATACTGAGCTAAACTTGTAAGAGCTTTCTTTAAAGAAAGCTGAAAATATAAAATGAAAGACATATTAGTTAAATTTTAAAAGGATAAATAAGGGAATTACTCATTTTCCCTTCAAGTGTGGGGTGTATAATCACAGGGAAGAATCTGGCTGGAGAATGATATATCTGTCTGAACTCTTCCTGTTTAGATTCCACATGGTATTTAAAAATCTTAGCACTTTTTTTTGTTTGTTTTTGCAACTTGAAGACATGCTAAGCATTAAAATAGTATTTCTGAAAATTATTCAGTTGGGCAAGACAAGGCTGGTTATGTCATTTTCAGCTGACTAAACTGCTGTCTTAAAAGGGAAAATAATTATTTTACATAAGTCCTAAATGTAGACATTGTGATGCAGAAACTATGGATTTTTCCATTGCATTTATTACCTCCCTTAGCTCCTTCTCCATTTCATCCCAAACACTTTTTTTCAGAGAAGGACACAATCTAAATTTAAGGCACAAACTCTTCTATACCTGTCCTACAATTACTGGCTTAAAAAATGTAGGAATATGTACTGACATATTTATTATGCTGAATAGAAATCTATCAGCAATGATGAAGACAAAAAAGATGAAGGAGGAGCAATGGAAAAATACATTAGAAATGAGTGGGTTTTGTAATAGAAATTACATCTCATGTCAGTTTTATTTTGGTGCAACTTAATTATTTTCTGTGGAACTTGTTTACACAGCGTTAGAATAAAATTTATTTTAAAATTCTCTGTAAGAACTGAGTTAAATGCTTAAATCTGCAAACTGGCATGTAAAATATGCATGCAAACAAGATTTCGTGTCTCCAAGTAAACATCTCTACATATATTCTTAGGTTTACAACATATGTAGCTATGACCACAAGTATAATGAATGCAGGTACTAGACAAAGCAGAGATATTCACAGTTCCATTGAAGAAAATAGGAAATTTGCCTGCTGTTACCAGCAGGATTTAGTTTGTTCAGATTTGATTTAATCTCTTGTTGGCAGTGGTATCAGTCTCTGCTTCTCTTCAAATGTTAGACTATGTGCTCCTGGCATGAGTAGAGGAAATGAGCAGCAACTGAAATGGTCTTACACGTGCTGGCAAGGAGAGGAAAGAGCTACCAGAAACTGCCTTGGTAAAAGACAGAGCAGAGCAACACCATGAGGTGCCTAAAGTAATACCAGAGTGGTGCCTTGAGGTTTTAAGATTAGGGGACTGGATTCAAAGACTTCTTAAGGTCTCATTTTGAGGTTTTTGAAAACTACAAGGTTTATATTTTAGCTGAATTTTAGGATGTTTTAATAGATATCTGAATTGTGTATAAAGGATTTTGGTAGATTTTATTTAGCAGAAATTCTGAAATTCACATATTTGTCATCTTAAAGCATTCAAGATTTAAAAAAGGAATATATATATAAATCTGTAAACCTCATCCTTTAACCAACAACATCATCAGCCAATTCTTGAAGAGCTGTTTCTGTGAGGCACAAAATGTATTACTCCAGCAGTTTGATATGAAAAAGGTGAAATATTGGTGCAAGGAACACTAAATTTGAGTTACTACATCTTCTCCTATCATGCTATTAGAAACATGTGGAGAGAAAGAAAAGAAAGAAGTAAAATTGATTAATATTTCTTCTTAGGAAATACTGAACCCCAGGGATAGTGTTTCCTAGCAGATGAGATATGAGAGAGAGCCAAGCACTATTTTTGATGAAACTTGCATCACTGTTTCAGATAATATTTGTTTGTGATGGTGTCTGTCACTGGGAGATCGTGTGTTCCAAACAGAGCTACAGGGAAGGCTGAGTTGGGTTTTGTTTACAGAGGTCCTTTCAGAAGCTCTGTAGACTCAAGCATCACCTTTCCAATTCTGCAAGCATTCATAATCACTCCATTACAGATCTCATGCCAGGCCTTTTCTGCTTTTTGTTTTTTTTTTTTTTTACATTGACTACTTAATTTAATATAATTAAATGCTATAATAACAAGACAGAACAATAACCATAGAGCCTTAACTTTTACAAAGAATAAAGTACCTTGCAGAAGTTTTGTTACCAGTCTTTAAAAAGTGCACTTGTGAGATGCTATCCTCACTGTCCCCTCTACATATATCCATTTTTAAAAACATATTTGAAGTATAGAGAGCCTTTTGAGAAAACCATAATTATCACCTCTCTTATTAAATAGTCTCTTTAAAGATTTAATATATTGAAAATTAGGAAAACTCCCTTCAAATAGTTTCACATTATATGAAAATGTCCTGGGTTTCACTTGGAGAGTATGTTTTTCTTTGAAAAAAATCATGAACAATTTTGACGGATTTCATCATGCAGAAGAAAGAAAATATTACATGGATTACAGATGGTGGAAGATTTGTCTCATTGTAAAGAGGAGAAATGTTTAGAAAACAACAGTATCTGCCTCTTACCTACATGTAATTTAATGACGCATGTAGCCAAGTACTGTCCAATGAAATATTTAGAAGTGGGGACTTTGGTCCAATGACATATTTTAAGAAAGTTTAAGTGTTGACAACCCGATTAATTTTAGCTGTTGATCAGGAAAATATGCATTTAATGTAAAGGCATGAAAACTCTGAACTGCTATGGATAACTGTGATTAAGTGAATGCAAATGTTCTTGGAGAGGTTTGAGTAGAAAGACACAAAGCCCTACAGTAATAGATCTAGATCAAATTTTAAGTGTTAATCCTTTCCCTAATGTCTTTCTGTTAGGATAGCAGACCTTTTTTGGAAAAGAGGTGCTGGCTTTCTGAAAGAAAAGGGAATAGCTTGATTGTCTAAGACTACACCACTTCTGAAATCTCCAGTGACTGGTGATTCAGCCTGTAGCAAATTTCACTTTGTCATAGCCAGGGTTAGGTTGTGAACCAAGGGCAATATTCCATCAGCCCAGCTGATTGAATATGCAACTTATTGCAATGATTTTGTGTTTATTCCTCTGTGTATTTGAGCAAATATATATGGGAGATTAATGTGTGAGCACATTCTTGATATATATTTTTAATAAACATGGAGAACAGGACTGGATCATGCTAACTGATTGTTCCAGTCCTGTTCCAGTCGGAAGAGCATCCCAACTCATGAGAGAAGAAATCTGCAGGAAATTGTTGCATAATTAGATCTATCATTAATTTGTTCATGCCAGGCAAGACTTTTGCTGTGCTTCACTTATTAGTAATGGATTTTTCCACCATATGCAATAGAATTTAGTGTTGGTTTAGGCAAAAAATTTGCAATAGAAATCTCAAGTCATGTCTTCGAGGTTCTTTCCTCGAAAGTATAAAATGAGATTCCTTCTGAATCCACATCTCTTGCATAAACAGAAATTCACTAAGGAAAACATTCAGTTTAATCTACTGGTGTCTATCAAACTCCCATATTTCTTCTTCTGTTACTAGCAGCTTCTTTGTAAAAGTGTGCAAGATTAAATAGTTGAAGTTTAAGGCATCTTTTGTACCTGTTTTAAGTAAAATAGCTTGAAAATGAAATAAACACACTAATTAACTGCACAGCTAAAGGACTTATTTTTTTCTTCTTTCCGCTTTGGCTTTTGATGATAACGATCATGTAACAAAGTGTAAGGTAAGAGACTGTGGGTAACTCCTGAGTATTTACTTGTGACAGTACATGTATGTGAGATGAACCTCTATGTCATGTTGAATAATACTAATTTAGGAGCCAAATGAATAATCACTCCATTTTGTATGAAAGAGGAATAAGGAGGTTTTGTGCAAGTCCAGTATGGGAATGGGTCTGTCTTTTTGTCGAGGGTGAAAATGAAAATATAAGCATAAAAGTCAATGTCAGATTTAAAACCTACAATTATTAGAAGCAAAATTTTTTGTTTAAAGTGGCTGACAAAATCACTTCTGTCTATACATATAAGGTATGAATGTGTTTTACCATGAGCTGAAGAGTAGTTTTGAAAAAGTGTTGAGTTGGAATCACTGTTACAATACTAACTGTGACCCTTGGTATACACTGTGATTTAGACAATTGCTAAATTACTTTCTGACCATTTCTAAATAGTCAAGATTTATCTAATTCTTAAAAAAAAAAAAAAAAAAAAAAAAAAAAGAAAGAAAGTTATTAGGACACTTTGAATTAGAGTTTGGAATTTTCATCTTTCATCCCTAATCAAACTCCATCTCAAACAGTTTAATTTTTTTTAAGTATCATGAGTAACACAAATTTTCATGCTCGTATGTCCTTATTAGCAAGTAAGGATTTGTCATAGGTGAAGAACCTTACATAGAATTGAGATATTTTAATAAAAGTGGCAGCCATGCAGGCAAGTCAATACATAAATATGAAATTACATTACATTTCGAAGAAGTATTTATTTTATGTTCTTGTAAGTAACTGTGCTTACTAGGAGATAATTTGTGACTAGAGAGGCATTTCCAAAAGCATAATTATTGTTAGAGTTTTTCCCAGCTCTTGAGAGAAATAAAATTACATTGGTGTTCTGAAATAGGAGACTCAGGAAGCTATGACACAGCTGTATCTTCAAATGAGTTTCCAGGACAGAAATGCCAGCCATATATTTCAGTAGTGCTGCACAATAAAATGGGAAAGATTTGTTGTGGTAAATACAATCCAAGCATATGTTATAGGGACTGCATTGGTCCTGTATTGGTCCTGTGAAACTTGAAGTTTAAGCAATTGGAAGGAAAAGGAAACAATATTATGAAAAAATGAATTCGCCTACATTTTCATCACAAAAATATTTGGTCTTAATTATCAGAATGGAACAGTAAATGCTCTTCTTGTCTTGCTTTTCCAGTTTGGCTACATTCATCAAAACTGTCTCTAAAAATAACTCTGAAACAGTATAAACAACCTTTAAAAAATAGATAGAACTTTCCTGTGTTATTATGTATTCAGTATTCCATGTTAGTTTTATAACATTTGCTGTTAAGACTTCTGCATTGTATTTATACAGAATGAGCACCACCACCACCCCCTCTTCATATTTCATTTGCCATAGAATGGGAAATTCTGCAGGATGCTTCTGAGTTCTCAACACCAGACAAGTTCCATGTTCAGTTTTCAACATAAGATTTTAATGCTGCTGCTCTTGTTTCCAGACCATTTTCTGCTAAGGCAATGGACTGCAGATCTGTAGGTCCTTGCTTACAGAATCTTATCTACACCTTCTTTTACATGAATTGTATCATGATTCCAAATATTTTATATTTGGTTTGTCCCTTAATGTGTACTTACTGTTTTCCTGATTATCATGTAGTGTCTTGCAGGAAAATATAATGTTGAATAAAATCTTTCACTCATTTAAATTTGAATCTTCTTGAAACAGAATGATAAGAAGTAAAATATCTGAACATAACATCAGTGTTTTTTCTAAGTTGCTCTTTCATTATACTTTTTTGACATCTTTCTTTTCAAGATCAAGTCCCCATGCCTTTAGGGGTTGCTCTGTGGTGTCACATAGGTGCCACTACTTTTCTGAACTTTGTTTAGATCTTGTGTCTACCATCTGAGTTCAGGGACAAGGAAATTGTGCAAGGAAAGCTACATGCATATTTCTCTCATAATCACCTCACTGAAAATGTCTTAATTTAAAAGGATAGCATATAGTATTATCCCATTGCAGCTTGTGGCCCAATTCCCTCTAGACATATTTAATATAGCATCATACCAAATACACTTTGATGGGATCTGCCTTTTATCGAAAAGTAATGCCTTGGCCTTTCATGTTAAGAGAAATCACATGAAATTACTACAATAATGTAAGAACATATTCAAAATAAACATAAACCAGAAACAAAGTTGAAGATACCAGACATAGTTACACAATCTTTTGCAGGGAATTAAGGAAGATAAATTATCACACTTTTGTCTGTTTCATAGGGAGTAACTTAATTCTGAAGATGGAACGATCACAGTTTAAAAGCCATATGCAATTTTCTGGTTCTGAAAGCTGTTGTTGTGGTCTTGATGTAAATTTAAGCAGGTTAAAGGATATTTATGTGAACTGTTCAACACCAGCTGAAAATTAACATCACATAGCTTCAGCCTTCCACTTTATGCTCCTTCAAACACCTTTTCTCTCTGGGGTTGAACACTGTAGCCTGTTGTTCCTGACCCAGTTAATATTTACTTGAGAGTCAAGAGAGGAAATCTTGCCTGGCCAGCAGCAGCCAAAATCTGGCATCTTGTTGTAGACTGTATGTTAAGTAAACAGGAAAATAATCTCGTTCAAAGACAAACAGGTGATAACCTTCCACAAATGTTCTAGTCGAGAAATTAATTTTTGAAATCTGTTTGCACTTATGTTCAATCATAAACCAGAAAATGCCTTTTCAGGGATTTTCTTTTAACAGTGAAATCTTTCTCATCCAGTTGATCTAACAAATGACATTGTTAAACAGCACAGGCTATAACAAATATGTGAAAGGGTCTAGCCCCCAACCTGAGGGCTGAGGTAAAATGTTTCTGTTCAGTTTGTGTATGTATATTCCTTAAGTGGATAATAAATCTACGCTTTGTGATATATAACCAGAAATATTGGAATGGAACATATATGCAGATATGCCTGTAAATCCTAGTAATAGGCTTTACATGGATTTTATTTGCTTTAATTTCCTTTTCATTTTTGAACAGTAATATACCTTACACTGGCATTTCATTTCATTTTAGAGTATTCTTTATAGGTTTTCACTGAAATCATTATTGCTTTTGTACTCTTACATTGAAAACAGAATTGTCAGCAAGTGTGGAATTAATTTCCTCCCTATAAATCTAGACTCATGATGACATTAAAACAAGAGTAACTTATAATAAGTAAGATTTGAGATTTTTTTTCATTGTAATCTTGCACTATAATATCATAAGCTACTGGAACTGCATTGAAATTTTCCAATATTAATTTCATGGATGTGAAGTATTATCTCTAAGTGTGTATTAATGTGTATTAGTCATTAATGTGTATTATTCATTAATTCACTGCTTTTTCATTCTGAGTGTATTATTTTTTTTGTTCTAGATTTAAAAAAGTCCAACAAAGGCAAACCCAAAACAAACAAACAAAAATACACCAACAAAATCTGCCTATGTTTCAGTCAAACCGCAAGTTTTATTGTTCATTAGGATTTTAAGATAATTTTTTTTTCACCAAAATACCTGAAAGGTATAAATCTCTATCGTTAGTGAAAAGTGAGAGGCTTCAGAGTATGGTACATAGTGTCCTGAGCTAGCTGTTTGCAGAATATGATTCATCTAAGCCCTCCCTCCTCTTTGGCTTGTAGGTGTAGACAGTTTGTGCTAGAGAAGATAGGTCTCAATTCAGGATGCTGGTGTATCTCACAAATAGTTTTAAAGGTTAAAGTATTTGAGGACAGAGAAGGAAACGTGTTACCTGTGTGTTCTCAATAGACAGTATACTCTCCAGACTGCTGGGAAAGCCAAGATATTGTCAAGTGAGCACAACGTGAAGTTTATTGCATGCTGTAGGTGACAGTGGAAGCCAAGGCACAAACTTGATCTTGTGTTATTAGTAGAACGTGTGATGCAAAACAAATTTAAGGCATATTTTCTTTTTTCTCCTGTCTTCTTTTTGCCATGTCTAGCTTGTCTATCAATCTAACTTCTTGTGCTCATCCTTTTTATATGTAAGTTGTTTTTTGCATACAGGAAAAGTCCTTTTATTTATATATCAAAGCCCTAGGTTCATTAAAGATAATATTTTAAATTAACTTCTTTTCAGAGAACTTGGTCAAGATAAATCATGGTAAATAGCAAACAAGGCCATATATAGCTAAAATTGAGTCTATTACCTTGTCAGGTCTTATACTGTCTGTAAGAAAACACTTTATTTAGGACCTGTTCTGCAAACAGTTTTACACAAGGGCACATTCAGAACTTCTGCCCCTATTTATAAACAACATGAATCATACAAGATGACTCATGAGAATAACTGTGTGTGGAAGTGTGGGAGTATACTGGGTAAGGTTAGGCTGTTGGTTTTTGCTCAAGAAAAACCCCTGATTTGTAGATTATTTGGGTACTTCCTTGGCAATGTGAAACTGTGTGCTCTGCCAGTGTGGAGTCTCCCAGAGGAGAGGAATCAGGTATCCAGGGCAGACAGGCATTTTCCCTTCCAACCATATCAGGTAGTTACTATGAACCAGCAAGCTTGACAATGTATGTTAGCTGATGCTTCTCTAAAGACTGCATTGAAGGCTTGTTCCAGGACAAAGTCGCAGATGACCTCAAGTCAGAGAGTGTTTGAACTACCTTTTGCATTTATAGTGGAGTAGAGGAATCCTGAAATATTTGTGCAAGTGCCTTCTGTAAACAAAAGCAGGCACAAAATGGAGCTTAACCTTTCAAAGGATTGAATTTTAATTGGTTTGAAATGACAACGTTTTAAAATATTTCACCCTTTATTAATTTGTTAACCAGATTTTCATAGACCATGGTTTACTTTCTAAAAGAGTAGTAGAGAGGAATAATAAATGGCAGCTGAACTCTGCTTTTCCATGGTTTTTTGGACTATATTAAATATGGCTGCTGCTCTTAGCTAAAATACCCACCTGAAGTCAAAGCCATCTTCTCTCTTTGTATTTAGTGGATAGAAATAAAAAACTTCAGGGCATGATTCATTTGACCTGTCTGTAATATCTATGTTAAAACAGATGAATGGTGACCAGGAAATTCTAATTGTCCTTCCATCTACAAAGGGAGACAAGATGTCTAGTTCAAATATGAAGTCTATTTAACAAGTTGAGACTTCACCAAGCTTTAAGGAATGGACGTTTTAAAAAGTACAGTGAATATATACAGTCTATCTTTTCTTTCATGTATGTGGCTTAGTATCTGTTGTCTGGGCATCTTTGGGGAAAAATACCCTAAAAGATTCTGCTACACAAATACGTCAGAACATGCTGTAATGTGGGTGGCAAGGGTGTGGAATCCTGAAGTCTCTGTTTATAATACTTATTTCATAGTACAAGAATTGCAAACTATTCATATCAAAGCTAATAAACTTTTAAATATTGGCTGTTTCTTAGATCTTGTAATAGATTTCATGGCGCTTCAGGCCTTGCTTTTAAACTTCATATTTGTGAAGGAGAAATAGGAGCCTACAGTGGCAGCCATGTCACAGAGGGACATAATTTAAAAGAAAGAAGGTTAAAATTGTCCTTTGTTCCAATTAATAGTACATTAGAAACTGTGATGGCGTCCGTCATTAAAAATAACAGTATATGCACAAGGCAGCTTTTACTCATGTAGTCTTTAAAAATTCAGTCAGTCTGTTAGCTTCTAGACAAAAATTTTGTAGAGTTAGAGTTAGGAGTGACTCAAACCCAAACTGTGTAATATCCTGGGATACTGATGACTCTGATTGACTGATTGGCTCAGTTGCTCTCCAACTCAGTGAATGTTATCTTTCATGTGGAATAGAAAAGACTGAGAGACAAAAATTGAATACATTGATAATCCAGATGTTTGCAGATTCAACCTATTTGGGATCAAATACTGCATGCTAGATAAATGTCCAGTCTTCTTAATTCCTGATTACTGGGGAAAAAGAAGGAAGGCAACAAGGACAAAGATGCATGCAAATCTCATTTTCTGCTAGGAAGGGGAGGCACCTGATGTTGAACAAAATCTGTTTTTCCAGATTCCGGCATTTCTTATAAAATTTGCACTCTGTTCCCAGGGTACTCAGTTCCATGGAGCTACAGCATCTGTGAATTTAAAGCCTAAATCTTGTTGCAAACTTGCTGAAGTTATAATTGACAAACACTGCTGTGACTCTTTTACATATGCCTCAAGTTGCCACTCAAGTTTATGCTCCTACCATGTAATAAACTTGAATCACTGCATCTAGAGACCACTTTCAAAGCACACTCAATAAATGCAGCCCCTCCATAAACATTGTTTTTAAATTGGAACTGGCAAGGTAGAATATGTAATAAATGCATGCTTAGTGGATGGAAAAACTCTACTTTCATTCACTCATAGACTGAAATCCAGAAAAAAGAAATGTCAGTTTTAGAGTTGGGGAGTCCTGTCTGCTACAACCCTTTATGCATAATGGGAATTCTGCTCATTTAGAAATATGTTGCCATATCAGTCTTAGCCAGCTTACTGATATTTCTGCTTTTTAATTCAGATTATTGTTGCATTCCTACATATTTCTAGATTATGTCCAAAGGCCAACAAAGCTAGTGAAGGGTCTGTAGTGGAGGAGCTAGAGTTGTTTAGCCTGGAGAAAAGAAGGCTGAGGGGGGACCCTATTACTCTCTACAAGAACCCGAAAGGAGGTTGTAGCCAGGTGGGGGTTGGCCTCTTCTCCTAGGCAGCAAGTGACAGAACAACTGGAAAATGACTCAAGTTGCAACAAGGGAGGTTTAGATTGGATGTAAGGAAAAAACATCTTCACCAAAAGAATTGATGAGCATTTGAACAGGCTGCCCAAGGAAGTGGTGGAGTTACTCTGCCTGGAGGTATTTAAAAGCTGTGTAGATGTGGCACTCAGGGATATGGTTTTGTGGTGGACCAGTGGTGGGTTAATGGTTAAATTCGATTTTAGAGGTCTTTTCCAACCTAAAAAATTCTGATTCTAAGTTTTTATTAGCTGACTTGGAAAATATTGTTAATTGGTAAGGAGTTGTTGCAAGTGACATAATGACTGCTTAATTAACGCCTATTTCTGTCTATGTGCTTGAAGAAATAGAAGTACATCTTTTCAGTTTAAGCCAACTTCATTTATTCTACATATTGTTTTTAATCTTGAGGCTGAGCACAACATCTTAGCTTAAATCAAGTTATTTCCTTCATTCTGCTTTTCCCAGTCTTGATGAATCTCTTCAAGATGGCAATTTTCTTGCAAGTCAGAGGAGTAGGTTAGTATCGGCAAGGAAAGCTGCCTTGTTCTGTGTCCATATCACAGATCTGTTGTGATATATTAGTGGATTATACAGTTGGCTGTCAGAAAGGTTACCTACACTTTGCTCTCTGAAAATGTCAAATTCCACATTATAATTAGATGCATGGGTAATCACAAACAATTATTTTCCAAGCTCAAATATAATCCACAAACACTAACTTCAGTCTTCATCGTCAATTTTTCATCTCAGTTTCAGGCAGCACTTTTGCATCTTGTTCAATAATCTTCTGACCGGGAATGTGTGACTAGAAAGTGGGCTTGACTTAGCAGTATTGAGCTAGAGAAATTAATCAGAAAAACATAAATTAGGAAAATTAGAAGTGAGGAAAAATGGGAGATACTAGAAACCAGAGAAGTAAAATAAACACAAGAAGGAAAGAAAAAGTATCAGTTAGTGATCAAACCCCAAAACTGTCCCCACTCCCAAAATATCATTGTCCTTCCTCACCCCCAATATAATAACTTAAATGAATCCAGTGATTTTTTGGGGAAGACTGAAACCCATTTTTATATAATTTGCTCTGGGCATTGATTCTCAAGGACAAATCTAATATAATTGTTTCTGTGTTTTGATTGGTTTTGAATTTCGTGTTTACTTCAGTTTTGTTTTACTTCTGGTGAAAGATCAGATGCTAAAATTGCAAAATAATCTTTAATAATCAGACTTGTAGACTGAGTATTAAACAACAGTCTCTCCAGCAGGCCCTGTATGCTGGAGCACAGTAGGCTCAGTCAGCAGTTTCATGCAGAGGCAGGTCACATAACACAATTCATCAAAAATCTTCTTGTCTCGTAAAAGTGGTAATGAAGTAATGGCCTTGCTCTGAAGTCTCTTCATATTTCTGCTGTTAGTGATTTGCAGATAGATGCAATATTGTAGAGCTTTGACACGAATGAGTCTGGAATTAACTTCTTATCTGTTGTCAGGGAAAACATTGATTTTGTTAAAGTTCTTATGGAGTAAAAATGGGGATTTTTAAGAGATTGGATCAAGAGAGTAGTTAATCAGTACTCTATTGCAGGAGAGAACTCAGAAGACACAAACTCTCCATGCTATACTTTACATTATGCTCTGTGTGCTAATGACTGGAAAAATCATACTATAAATTACATTGCAAAATTTGCAGAAGGCATTTATCACTTTGGAATGTCTTCTCTCTGAAAAATCTTTTGAGCAGCCTATTAATGCACTTTTAGAGAGATGTCATTGGTGTTGCTTTTTGTTTATAGTTTATTAATATTCTAAGTATTAATTTATCAAGAATTTAGTCCTTTTGATAACATTGTACTTTCTCGCTCAAACAGATAGATGAAAAACCTATCAAAACATGTTTCAAGCTTGTCACATATTTCCAGATTGACAGCTGAATGCTGTTTGGCACCCTTGTTTTGCAGGGAGAAAGAATTTTGAAAATGAAACAAAAACAAACTAAAAATAGCAGGAGAATAAATAATGTAACATCTGTTCTAAAGTGGAATAAAACAGTTTATAAAAGAACTAATGTGGAAGTTTAGAAACAAATTCTATTTATTGGCACTAAAACAGCAACCTAAAATGATTATTGCCTTAGTTACTGTTTCACTGGTTCTCTTTGATAACAATATTGCAATTTAAGAAAATTGGTTAATTGCTAGATTGTGATCCTAAAATCATTGTCTCTCCTTGAATATGCAGAGAAAATATTTTGTATGAAATGCAAATGAATATTATTGAAATCAGAATCTAATTTGCCAGCTGCCACAGTAAAAGTGCTCAATTCAATTGAAATATTTTTCATAAGTACTAAAACTTATTCCAAGTTTCCAGATTTCCATCTCTTCTAGAATAAGATAAATTTATTACTGTTAAATGAGTTGCCCTGGAGATGTACCAGAGTAACTGAGAGCATGGAAAATGGGATTTTAAGTATATATATCTAAAGATGAAGAAGATAAACCCATTTTGAAAGTGGAAAAAACATATATTGATTAAAAAGGCATTAATTCCTTCTCATTATGAACAGTTTATTTAGGGAATCAAGAAGATGAAATGATGATGCATATCAGGAAAGGGTTTTGGTTTAGTTCTCCCCTCCCACCTTGCTTCTTACCTTCATGTTAAGTAGTAAAGTGTATTTAAGTAGTACACAGAACCATAGAATCATAGGCTCATAGTATCCCCAGGCTTGGATGGGACCTTAAAGTTCATCTAGTTTTAAGCCCCTTGCCGTGGGCAGGGTCACCTTTCACTAGACCAGGTTTCCAGAGTCCCATCCAATCTGGTCTTGAAGCACATCCAGGGACAGGGCATCCACAACTTCTCTTGGAAACCTGTTCCAGAACCTCAGCACCTCCACAGTAAATTTCTTTCTAATATCTAATATAAACCTACATTCTTTCAGTTTGGAGCCAGTCCCACTTGTCCTATAGTGATAAGACAAAATGCCCTTGTAAAAAAAGTCTCTCCATCTTTCTTCTGGGCTCTCTACAAGTACTGGAAGGCCACAATTAGGTAACCTTGGAGCCTTCCCTTTTCCAGGTGGAAAAATTCCAATTCTTTCAACCTTTACTTATAGGAGAGGCGTTCCATCCCTGTGATCATCTTGTTGGCCTTCCTCAACAGGTTGATGTCCTTCCTGTGCTGGGACCCCAGAGCTGGTCACAGAGCCCCAGGTGAGTTCTCACCACAGCAGAGCAGAACAGAGGGGCAGAATCACCTCCCTTGCCCTGCTGGCCACACTGCTTTGGATGCAGCCCAGGACACCTTTGGTTTTCTGGGCTGCAAATGCACCTTGCTGGGTCATGTTCTCTCATCCAGAAGCACCCCCAAGTTCTTCTGGGCAGGGCTGCTCTTCATCTGTTCATGCCCCAGCCTGTGTTGATACCACGTGTTGTCCTGACCTAGGGGCAGCACCTTGCTCTTGGTCCTTTTAAACCTAATGTGATTCCCACGGGCCCACTTGAGCTAGCCCAGACCTCAGTGGATGACATCCCATTCTTCAGGTGTGCCAACCACACAGCTTGGTGTCATCAGCAAATTTGCTTTATTCTTCTTTTGATATCATGCTTTTGTTGTGCACGCACATGACTCCAAAGAGACATAATGGAAACGTAAAGAGGTTGCACTTGAACAAGATTTTATCAGGATTTTCAGACAGACTCAGAATCTATTAAATGGAAAATAATTTTGGGAAGCAAAAGTATAGCGTTTAATCTTGAGTTGCTGATATCATACTTACAAGAATAACCTTTTTTAATGTACATTATGACAGAAAAATTAAGATTTTATGTCTAGAGACAACTTTTGCAACTTTGAAATCAAAGTAAAGATAAAGAAAAAAATGAGAGAGGAATTATAACAGGGAATAAAGGGTCACTTCAGTGCCAGTGCTCTCACAGCTCTAGCAGGAATGTTATGAAAGGTTGTAACTACAATTTACATCTCCAGTCAATAACAAGCTTGAGAGTTTCTATTCTAGCTATTACTTTCTAGTTATGGATGTGGTGTCTTTGAACCATGAACAGTGGTATTTAATTATGAGCAGATTAATAACATAAAGGAAGAATTAGGTTCAAAACTTCTTAACAAAAAAAAAAAAAACAAAAAAAAAGGAGGGGAAAAAAATCGCCTTAAAAATCCCAGTGACTGAAATAGTTTTTATGTACAAATTGAAAAAGGTATTCTTGTGGACAAATGTCCTGAGGAGAGTCACATCTGACTTGGGCTCTTCTGCCCAGTAAAATTAGAAAAGTATCTACACTGGGTCCTTATACTGTGCCAAACACAGAACAATGGTGACCTAAAACTAACACCTCTGGATGAGCAAAACCAACATAATTTAACAATTCCAAAAAAAAGTAAGCATTCTCTGTACCAGCGATTTTACTGAATCTGGTCTACATCTATATCAAGAAAACTATTGTTTAGAGATTTTCACTTTTATAATTTTCATTATGCAATACCATTGCATCATCTTAAAACTCTGAATAATAAAATTAATATAATAATGCAAACACTTCTTCTTGTGCTGATTCCAAGAAAATAAGATGTGTGCTGTATTTGTTATATGTCAGTTCTCTATCCCCAGAACATAAACCTGAGAATTTGCTGGATGAATTAAAAAATATTAAGTTTGTGCCACTGGCCTGCAAATGAAACAATCAGAAGCCATATAAAGTATTTTGAGCCATTTGTTTGGCTCTCAGCACCTGAAAAGCTCGAGTTGGCTTACCCATGTCCCTTGGGTGGAAGGTGTCCAGCTCCTGCACTTCCAGCAAACCAACTTGTGCACCTTGGCAGGCCAAGACAATATGCTTTGCCTGTTTGTGTATGAACTGAGATAGGGACCTGGAGAAGAAAGGGAGGAACTGGGGGAATTGTGAGAGGTGCATGTGAAGAAAATGGCAATAGAGAAGGAAAAGGATTTAGGTACCATTGTGTAAGGAAAGGAATTATGAAGATGCTTTTTTCATAGTGGACTGCAGTAAGGAAGTCAGTGGCTATGAGCTGGGTGTCCATACACCTGATGATCCTCAGGTCTTTTGCAATCTAAACAATTCTATGATTCTATTATTCTACATCCCATTAAAGGAACCCAAATTTTTGTTCTTTCACAGCTAATAATTAAGGAACATCTGTAGTAGACTTGCTATAACTCCATCATGAAAGGTCTCCTTAGGATTTTTTTCCTTGCAAATATTCCTGAAATTTGAAATCCGTTACAGGAAACACAAGTATAAAGCAGAGACCTTTATGTGGCTTGTTTTCTTTTCAAAAAAAAGCTGAACATTGTTTTGGGGGAAAGCACCAGCTGGTGCATCACTAATGGTGCCAGTCAACCTTTAGTAATTCTGCATTCTGAGATGGGCTGTTGAACTCAGTGGAACATCAAAGGGGCACATCTGTCTCACACATGAGAAACAGGCTTCTTGTGAATTATCATGTTCCTGAAAAGTTTTATAGATTGCATATTAATCTTGTTATAAATGTGTTCTTTGTTGACTTGTCACATTGCAGAGAAAAAATCCTTTAGGAAATTAAACACCTCAGTTACAAAAATAGGTTGTCATGATCAATACAAATCTTGCTTACATGTCCATGTAGCAACATAAGTGTTTGGCTAGATATGGATTTTAATTTTTCTCTAAGATTTTTTTTAGAAACAACTCATACTAGGTTTGGAAATGAAATAAAATAAATGGGTCATTTGTCTCTTCTAGTTTGGTTTGAGTTACAGAAAGTGTAAACTTATTCATTAATTTCAACAGCTGAATAGGACTGCGTCAATTAGCTTCAGCTCCCACTTCCTCAGCATAACTAAGAACAGTACCTGAAAATGTCTGACATATCAGTAAGAAATGGAGAAACTAATGATTGGAACTTAAATATTCAAATAATTGCATACAAATATGTTTAAAAATGTGAATGTCACTGGATTTTAGTTGAAAATGTGGCAACATGGTACAGGAATATACTTGTAAAGTGAAATTCTTAAAATTGCCTCTATTTACAAAGGAAGATATTAAATGTAAGTTGTATAGTTTCCTTCACTTCTTGTGGAAGCTGAAATTTGTACAAATGATTGTTAGGTTACTCACTTTTCTACTCTGGGAGTATAGCTGATAGAATAATCTGGTTTAGTTGTACCTCTTGAAGGCTGGGACAAGATCAAGGGACTCAAACTCTGAAAATGGTTATTCATTCTTCTCAAGGAAACCCAAAATGGAAGGGAAAGCTGTTCAGGTAAGCTGTTCAGGAAGAAGATTAGTTGTCAAATGCTGCAAAGGCAAAGGTCCATGTGACTAACTTTTGTGTTATAACCTTTTGGTACTGTAGATTGAAAATCAAGAATGTATTATTCTCAGATCCTTGCTTAATTCAAGTTTGAGGCAAAGGCTATTTCTGTTCCACTCTCGTTAGTTCCTATTTCCTAAATCCAGTCAGAGACAGATGTCATGGTAATCAACACAGAGCCCCTTTCCTAGGGATTCAGACCACCCAAAGAAATAGTGATGTTTCTGGGGACTCCAGTGGCAGTGAGGCCAGAATAGCTGGGCAAATAGATGAGGAGTAAGTTTGTCAGTTGTTTAAAGCAGAGGACCTGAATGACCTCTACAACTGAAAAAAACTGCTGAGAGTGCCTCTGAAGAATGAAACTTAGTGTCTACGCATGGATTTTGGTCATCTAAATGTCATTCATACATTACCAATTTACTCATTCATTAAAAATATAGGGATAAAAAAACCAAACTGAAAATCCTTTACCAGAATATCATCAGTGTATTACTTTCCAGAGGTCCAAGCATATTTCCCTTTCTTGCATGCTGCAAAAATGTCAGTTAATCCATTATTGAGACTGTATCCTGAGAAGAACAAAAGCTTTGGGAAATGGTTTTCTTTATTTCTTTTCTTAACTGATTTTTTCCCTGTGTGCTGTTTTATATTTACATTTATATTTACTATTCTGTATGAAATGGTAAAAAAAGTACTTATCCTTATTACCTTTGGTTTCTTCTTTTTTTTTTTTTTTACAAAGCCACAATACATTATGAAATTTCATTTATTTAAAACTTTGATTAAATTTTTATTTAATTTTAGTTTTAGTTTAAACTATTGCATTGCATGCATGTATTATTATTTGAAAAAAATTTTGAAGTCATGCTCTCACAAAGCAGAGATAATATGGATAAGGTATTTTTAAAAGCAAATTTAAATGTTAATTAAAAGCTAGTTAGTAGTACTTCGAGAGAAATACCCAATACATTTCCCACTTCTGAAGAACCTTTTGAAATACAGTCAATTATTTAGCGGGCTAGAAATATGGGGAAATGCTGCTCTGGGACAAGCCTGAAACTTAATCCTGTAACAGTTTTATAAGTAATTTTTAAGGAATCTAATCAATCACATCTTTTTACACAGTGAAAAATAAACTTCAAGGTGTTATTGTAAAAAATTACTTCCTATGACGGCATTGATAATAAAAATATCTTAATAACATCTAAAACTCACAGTTTATGTAATTTTCTCTTTGGAATAACTTTAATGAAGTGGAGTGAGGAAGTAAAGCCAAGATGTTAACAATCTGACCTATGCAGACATCTGTATCCCACAGTGTCCTCTAGAAGTGGCAGGCAAATTATGTCAATAGCAACTTCCTGAATACATCCCCTTTTATTAATCAAAAATTTTCACTTATTTTTAATTTTTTCCCTCTCTGTTCCTCTCTGTAGTGTCTCTTAATTTAAATTTTGGTTCATGATTAAAGCAGGTTAGAGGTCTATATATGTTCACAGAGCACCCTAGAACATAAGTGTCTAGCAAAGTGCAAGTAGTTAGTAACGCTGACAAAGGGTAGAGAGTGCAGTGGGAAAAGGAAAACTCTCTCCAGTAGCCACCTTGGGAAGCAGTGACAGGATTCATAGAAGAGCTCTGGGCAGTTCTCTAGCGCAGTGATTGGAAGTAAGGTAGATAATTCTTCACCTGGTTTTTCTTTATTTTTATCCATTTTTATCAGAACCTCGTTTAACCCTCCCTATCTCCCCCACTGGTTGTTATCATTAAATGGTGGTGTTAGTGCTGATTGATGAATTAGCTGGTAGTGATGTGTATTTATTACTTGTCAAGCTTATGTATGCACCTTTTACAGGTTAACATTTATTGATACATAAATCAGTATTAATTACTTGCCTGTGCACAGTGTTTTGGTTCTGTCTAATAAACTGAAATTTTATGGAGTGAGATAAAGAGACAACGGGAATGGAGAGGTCATTGTTAGACCAATGTTAGATGCTTACTCTGAGAGCCCATCATTATTCAGCCTTGCAGGCGCACGGCTGGAAGAAGTGTGGTGTAAGAACATGAGCATGTGGAGAATAAAGGAAAAATAATACTACAGAGGCTCTGAAAACACTGCCTCAGCAATGCAGGTAAAGATTACAAAGCTCTAAGTAACGGTCCTATAGTATTACCAGGGCTACAACTGCAGTACCTGAGGTACCACAAAACATTTGTTATTATTTCTGATGTAAATACACGGTATCATGTTTTCTCTGATTATGTGAGGTTATTTAACTTAAAAGGTCATGCTTCATACTTTGTTATTATTGACCAAGAGTTGTAGATTCCTTTAAGTTTTGCCCAGAGTTTTCATTATTGCCATTGAAACTTAAGAAAGTTAATTTATGCTGTTTTGCACAAGCTGTATAATGACCCTGTTTACTCGTATTTGCACATATGGAGTGGTCTGAAATGGAATAATTTTACTACATCACAATATAATCCACAAGTTCAGATGTCTACTTCATGCACATTATTCAATTAGAATAAAAAGAAAGCCACCAAAATCAGCAACAAAAAATATACCTCTTTTCTCTTTTGTCAGAATAATTTCAAGTTAAGAAATTCATTCTGCAGTATCTCACCTACAGATGTTCTCTGACATTTATTTGCAAGAAGGAAACAGGTGCATTTACCCAACATTTAGAGCCTGGATGTTTAAATGCAGTACAGAAGTGTTCTGAATTCTATCCTGCCTTGATGACGATGTTACACACTTCCTGTGCTTTAAGACAATGTCCAGTCTAGACTAGATATTGTCAGCACACCCTCCACATATGATAAATATAGGTCCTTATTCTGAGTAACCCCTTGAAAAGGTCACTTCCCACCATTGCAGAGGAGTTGAATCTCCTGACCCCAGTATTGAGGTTTAGTAAGTTAAAGGAAAGGTTTGCACTGCTTTAGTGTTTTGGCCACCTGAATTGCAAAACGTATTTCTGCTGGTGTATATGATGCTGCTGGTGAAATTCTCCAACTGATTTTTAGTCTCTGAATTAGTTTTTTACTTTTAAAACCGTATCTAGAGCAGCAATGAATTTCCACATTTATAGCATTGGGTTGCATAGAAAATGTGTCAGCATAATCATGTTGTAATTTATAACTTTCTTCTGGTTATGGTGTTTTCAGTAATTATAATTTATAGAACCCCATTTCTGTATTTTTAGTATTTTTCTGTTTGCTCAGTGCCACTTCTATTTGATGAGATAAAGACATAAATACCTGGCTTTCTAAAAATTATTTCTAAACTCTCAGAATGAATAAGGTGATTCTCTCTAGCACGAAAACTTTGCAACCAGATACAAGAACCTGTTGCTCTTTGTCAAGATATTTTTCATTACTTTCTTCAGATTGGGTTCTGGAGAAACTAAGCACGATTTCAAACTACTTCCCACAACAACACTGGAATTAGATTGCTGCATTCTTATGTCTTTTTCCCATGGAACAAAACTAGTATTGTATTTGTCTTGCAAGTATAGTGCCAACAACTGGGTTTTTTTAATTTAAACTATTTTGGACCAGTTAGAAGAATTAGTTAAAACCCCAAATGCAATTTGTATGTTTTAACTGATAGAATTCTCGCAAAAGTTACCTGGTTCCCTAATGGCATTGATTCACTGTGCTACAGTTAATAGATAACATTTTCCTGGAATTTTGGAGGTTTGGGTCTTGGATTAATTATTGAGCACTGGCTTATTGCTCTGATGTGTCTCTTTCTGAAGTACGGTTTGGGGTTTTTATGTTTAGGTAGCACTTTGGGGGGAAAGTGTGGCAAAGCGTATTGGCTTTGTTCTATGGCAGAGTAAAATTTTTGCTTTAGAAACGCCAAAGGTGGTTCTGTGATTCCTAAGCCCATCATATCCTGTAAAAAATAACTAGAAACAGAACAAAGCAAGCAGACACAAAGAGGTCTAGTTTTGGGTAACTGTCTTCAGTCCTGTCGTGAATTTGGTATATTTCTTCTCTTATCTGCACTGTTTAAGTTCTTTGAGGTTCAGCTCAGTGATTTTTTTTTAAAGCAAGTCTTTCCTGTGCCCGATTTCTTTCATTGAGACAATACTTAGTCCAAATTATCTTTTTCTTCTTCTAAGATAATCAAAACCCTGGCATTTCACTGTGTGTTTATATATGCACTCCTTTACTGCAAAGAAGTTCCAGATGCTTTGAATCTTCCAGATCATATTCACTTCTTCAGTCAAAATCTGGATTTTTCTCCAGAAGACCATCTCATGGCAGTGTTCACTTCAAGCCTTTCTGGTTCCCCAAGCAGCTTCTTCCTTGATTATTTCTATATCTTGTATAAATCAGTAGGTCTAAGCTCAGGTACTCCAGTTGTAAGCTATGCCTGTCATTCAGGAGGTCCAAAGTACATTTATTATAAGAAATAATAACTCATGTCTACTTCACACATCTGCTTTTCCATTAAGGTTTATTCTACAGCAGAATTGACCTTTCTACAGTTTTTTAACATTTTTCCTCTGGATTTTCCATGAGATCAGTCTCAGCTGAGAAATCTGCTGTAAGATGGTTTATTTTCCTTTATGATGTGGTAACTTAATTACATTCTCACCTGTAATCTCCCTCTCATCCTTTTACACCCTCAAAATATTGGTTTTTTACAGATCTCATTCAAGACAATGTCAGTGAGACTTATATTGAAATTCTTAGAATTTTTTTATTCAGAAAGGGTGAGATTGTGTCATTTTTTATTATGGTAAATAGGGCAGTATACAACTCTCCTTTCTGGAAATGACATTTCTTGGACACTGTTCATTATTTTATTAACCATTTTTAATATTATTCCTGTTAGTTTTTCAAAAGAGCATTCTTTGAACAGACGTTTTCTTCTACTGTATTATTTCAGATAAGTGTTACTTCTCTGAGAAAACTGCATGCAGAAATTCTTGCTGTATATAAAGGACTCATTTCATTGGAATAGGCACATGGGAGTCTGCTTTTTCTCCCCATTAAAATTAACTCAAGATTATCCTTTAATTTCAGGGACTGAGAGATGAGCATATAAACTACAAAGGTTAAAATGGATACTCTTAATCATAAAGTTCTGACACCTTTATATTGAAGTACAATCATTATAAGGGAAAATCAATACAGTAAAACTCACCACAAGCTGTCATGAAATTGTCATGGGGATCATAGGGGATTGTAAAAGTGACAGTGAACAGCCCAGAAATTATGTATCTGAGCTAGCATACATGAAAATCAGCTTTCAGCCTCTGAGTAACAACTTCAGGGTAGTATAGCACTTGCGTAAAATGAAAAACCTTTCTTATTCAGAGAATATAATAACAATGCAGTATCTGAACAGATAGTGGTTTTGGCATTGTCATTTGGGTATCTCACCTGTGAAAATGAAAATCGTATGCAAAAGCTGAGGATGCTGCATCACCTTCAATGGAGTCCAAGTGCTACATTAGGCAGATGGTGCTGAGGAAGGATGATTACTATCCCTTTTGCCTTTGCTTTAAACCCAGATGTGGGTCTGGTCCTGTGCTGAGAATACATGATTGTGTTCAGGTAAGGAACCCTGACATGAAATACCCCCCTGTCACCAGAGGAGAACTAGAATGTTTATGATTCATACCTCACTGGAATCTCTCCACAGGGCATAACTTTTTCTCTGTTTCTTCCATGGTCGCTTTCATGGCTGCAAGTGTAATTTTTTCTCTTTCATTCTTCTTTTGAATAGTGGCTAAAAGTTCCATTTGCTTAGTATGTGGACAGTAAATACCTTCTGGCCTTGCATGGTAGAAGGAAGTAGGACCATAAATCTTTTCCACTCTCTTTGCACTAGTATCACTTTGTATTTCTATGTTGAAGAGATATTCTTTATGTACTTACTGATACCATTCTTTTGTCTCTATAAAATCCACCAATTTTTTTTAACACGATAATTTTCAAAGAGGAAACAAATTTCTATGAAATCTACTTATTTCAAAACACCGGTAATTTTGCTGGGTATTCATGTATGTGCTCCTTTATTGCAAAAAGTTCCAGATACTTCGAGTCTTCCAGACCATATTCACTTCATTTCAAGTGTTAAGATGAAACTTTCTCAATAGTAGGTAAATAGTTCTGGAACTCCACCTCATCATGCTATAAAGAAATTCAGTTTCTTATTTCCAATATAGATGGTATCAAGATATTTTCCAAGCCCCTGAGCTACCACTACATAATTAACACAATCTCATAAGAAAAAAGGAGCATTAGGTTTCAAAGAGCCAGGAATATGATCTTTCAAAGTCATTTCATACTGGTTTCAAAATATCTATCTTATGTTCTTCCTCAGTTGTGCAAGAATAATGTCTGATAAATCTTTATTTCCTGTATTCTTCCATTAGCTCTGTTAGCAGAATCTGTAACATACAGCTGCTCATATATTGCAGTATCAGTAGCAGTGCATACATTGAGTGCAAATATTCAAAGAGTTATCCACTGCAATACTATTGTAAACAGGTTCATCAGGCATGTTATGTAGTAAAGGCAAGTCTAGGCTACTAAACCCACAAAATATTATGCAATGGTGAAAATTTAGTATGTCTGAGTACCAGTTGTGAGTAAGAGACATAGTGCTTCATACAACTGTAAATAAAACAGCTTTCAGCTCCCTATTTCATTCATTTTCCAGACAAGTGATAAAAGAAGGTATGGAGAGGATCACATTAATAAATATTTGTTGATGATATAGTTCTTGTCTTTGAAAATATTTCTATTCAGGAAGAGTGTTGTCTGCAAAGCAAGTCGTGGTCCCAGGCTCTTAAATCATTGGGCTATATGATTTGAGCTTCTGAGAACCCTATGTGTTAGTTTGATTTATAGCAATTCCGTTTCTAAACTCCAGGTGAATTTTAAATCAATAGAACAGTTGAGAAAAAACCCAAACAGCAAATCAAATATAGCTGGGTTTCAGAAATGGCCCTTCTGCCTGGTGGATGAACTTGAAATTTTCATGTATTTTATTGGAGAAATTGGAAAATATGCTTCCTCTGGAAATGTGAACCTGTGCACTCTGCTCTGCAGTGGGCACTCACAGAATACCCTGAACAGCAGCTGAACTCTCTAGTGAGGGATATAGGGTTCAGAAAAAAGAACACCCAGAGAGTAACTTCTAGATGACACTGCACACTGTCACAACATGCTGGTGACACAAGTTACAGTGTCTCTTGATTGCTAATGGTTTCTTTTTTCTGTTTTGGGGTTTGTTTGTTGGTTGTTTTTGTTTTTTTTCTTCCAGTGCCATGTGCTGTTTTACTTGTAGCACTTCAATGACTTTAAAACTGGCATGTAAACATTTGACAACTGCAATACAGCTTTTTTAGTTACATCAGCACTGTGTACTGGCAGTCACTGCGCAATCAATAACAAAAATAAAGCTCATAAAATAAAATGTAACAGGTTTTTTACTGAAAAATAAAATTTTTTCAATATCAACAAAGCTTAAGGATGGGAAAAGAAATATTTCATTAAAACCTTGATTCAACTGACATACGTGAATTTGTAATTCCAGACAAATATCAAGAAAAAAACAAGGATATATTTTAGACTAAATAATATTACCTTATGAGGAAAAGATGTGACTATTTACTTCTGCTAGTAGAGCTTAACTTTAAGGAATTTAAAAGTCATCTCTGCTGAAAATTTTTCTCCTTTACTATAGTTCTCCCTTTACAATTGCAATGATTGTTTATTTGAAAGGTACTCTGTGATTATAAATGAGCAGTAACAAAGCATTACTACTTCAACAAAGTCCTTCTCTCTTATATTGTAGAGTTTCAGTATATGCAAATGATACTGGGATTAGAAAAGCAATAGGAACATGCACAAAGATTATTAATGGAGAAACAAATAATTTTTTTCCTCACTGAGATTCCAGAAGCCCATGTCACCATGAGGTTCGCTATTGCTTTTGGTTTTCACTTTGTTTCTCTCTGATACAGTGTGGCTTTTTGCTCTGCTTTCTTCTAGGAATCGGTAATTTTACTGGTCATGCAGAAAGCTGCAGTCATTATTCTGGTATTGACCTGAAGCACTAATGGCAAAGAAAGCCGGGTTCGAGATCGTTAAACACCGAGACTCTTAAGTGACTTATGATCTGCGTTTATCAATAAGGCTGTGGAATGACTTAGCAACCAGATGCCCAAATTTTGCTTAGATATCTTCATGCTGAACTGCATTGCAGATTAGCTCTTCTTGTAGCTATAAATATTGTATACAGTAAAGCATTTTCACTGTCAGACTACATATTATTGTCAATACAAAGTGAAAGGTTTATTTCTTAGCTGCTGAATTCAGAATTTTTCTGCTTACTGGAAATTATTCCTGTCAGTTCAGGTCAAGTGGGATCTGTGGAAGTTCACCCCTTGAGCTGAGTCCATAGGGCTGGGTACTTCAAATACTCTTTTGTACTCTAAATTTGTAGCTGTTACCCAATTTTATGAATACATTTCCTCATAATGAAATGAGTTGGCCAATTAAATAGATTATAAAGGTTACAGTGAGTTACAGTGATGGGCATTTTGTTCATCAGTCCATACTTGTACTTTATAATGCAATAGTGTTATCTTTCACTGTAGTACTGTAAATTCACTGGAATATAAATTCATTTTTAGAGAAGAGTGGGAGGAAGTATCAGTATAATCAGCTTTCTTTCTGACTTGTTTAGATCTAGATAAATCTTTACCTCATATTAGTGACCCAGTCAACTGTACTGAGATTTTTCAAGAGGAATTTTATTATTTTGAAGTGTATGCATTATAAAAATCATCTTGGTCTCGATCAGATTCAAAGAAGATGAGCTGGCGAACGATTTTGAGCTCTAATTAAATTCACTTGCATCTTGTGCTGACATAAAGCTAAATGTTTTCATATGCTACTTTAATCATTCAATTAATCAGTAATCTTAACTGTTAATGTGGTCATGTTCTCCGTCACGGTAATTTGCATGAACCTGGAATGAGATTTCCCTTGTTAAGTTGCCTGTTTACGAACTGTGGAATCGAATCTAAGTGTAGTAAATCCTTTCAACCAGAAGAATTGTTGATTGTTCTACAATCAATAGAGTAACTGTGTGAGTCACATGCTTAATTAATGCAGCTTCTTTGACTGCTAAAGATTTTTTTCTTTTGTAGGATGTTTTCTTCCTCTTTAATTCTTAAATAATTTAATATGTTAAATTAGAATACTTGGTGGCTTTACTCAGTTGCAAAAGTCAGATAGGTGTTCTCTTTATGAAACCTTCTGGACTTTGATTAAAAAGAACTGTTAAAAGAACTGGGGAAACACAATGATGAGATTTATAGCAGACAGAGCCACAGAAGTAAAGCAAAGCCCTTTTGTCATTTTTTCCTAGATGTGACAGGAGGATTCATGAAGGGAGTGCAGAGTATAAATGTAACACAGTGTCATTGCAAACACTCATATCAATTGTGTACCTTAATTAGGAGGAAGAGTATTGCATAAAGCTTTTTTCTTTAATTATCTCAATTCTAAAACTCTGTCATGGGATGTTTAGCGAATAAGATTCTCTGTATAAGATGGCATAAGATCTAAATTTCTTCTGTTTCTCCAGTTATAATTTTTGGGTGTCAAGTCATTGAAACAGGAAACAATGTCTAAGCCTGTGATTGAATGCATTGTTAGTGTGGTTCTGGTTCATCTTATTTGATTGTCTCTAGCTTTTTGCTGTGTTTCTGGCAGAGATTTCTGGAAATCACATGAGTCTTCTGTTGATCTATGTCCTACCCTCTCAAGTATGTTCTTCTGATGTGAATGTAATCAAGCCCCTATCAAGCTTCTTTCGAAATTTCCTGTGAAAAAGTAATTTGATCTTCATAGATAATGAGCTTAAAGTGAAAGAATCACAATTGAAAGAAATTGCTTTTAAATTGCATTGACTAGCCACAGACATCTCTCATATTCATCCATCTCTGCAACTTGTTGCTAAAGGAAAACCTTGTAAATACTGGATATTTTTTGTCTAAGCCTCTTGTCCCATCTAACAGAAGCACTTTTAAATCATTCTTTACACTACTCATGCAGGCTTGGGTGTGCAATCAAGTATTTTAATCCAAAAGTAATAAACAAATATCCAATTTGAATTTTAAAATTTATTTTACACAGACTAACAGCACCTAATTCCTGAGCTGAAACCTAGGGTCAAACAGTTAAGAAAACATCCAGTCTGACCATCCTCTGGACTCTCTGGCAGTCACACTCCCAGCTCAGAGACTTTCACTGCTGGGACCGAGGCCCCTTCATTATGGGTGGCTCCAGTGACCCCACAGGTGCCCCCATGGCTCCCTGCACACCCCACACTCACACAGTCAGACCAGGCTTCCCCACCCGACCCACCCCAGCTTTCCCAGCACAGAGCCTCAGATGACTCTTTCCATAAAGTCATTTATTCACAGCGCAGTGACACAGAAACAGCCTGAGCTGGTGCCTCCAAGGAGGACCCTCAAGGGCTTTTACACCCTTACAGTCTCTCCTCACACAAATCTCTCACTTTCTCCTGACTCTTCCACTCCTGCTGTGTCTCTCAGCGTCCATGCACCCAGCTGGCTCCACCCATCTTTGTGCCCTTTGCTACCCAAAGGTTTGGCAGTTCATGGGCTCTTTTCTCAGGCTCCCAGCCAGAGCTCAATCTGCATCTCAGTGTACAGCTGACAAACTGAACTACCTGCACCAGATTTATTCCTCAATGGTCCAAATCTGTTCTTTCTTACACAGATTTACAGCAGCTCTGCTGTTTTTCCAAATGCCCCAAAGGTTCAGGGTTACATCTTTCTCAATATTTATTGAGAAATAAAGTATTTATCTTGAATGTATTTTCTTATCTCAAAATAAAATAAATAACAAATATCTACCAGTAATATAATATTGTCTCCTGGTCAACCAACCTGAATAAAATAACTTAATATTCAGGCCATATTCATGCATGAGTAATAGCAAGTGATATTAAATATTTGAAGCTATAAAAATAAATTACAGAACTAAATAAACTTTTAACCAGAATATTTTAAGATATGGTTTTGTTGTTTTGTTTTGTTTGTTTGTTTTTAATTTGCTTAATGTAATAGGTAAATGCTAATCTCTTAATAAATGTTACTGGAGAATTTGATGATACATATAATTACTGGGCATATGTTTCTTGATCCTTTAGTATTACAAGAAATTTTTCAACAAATTATTGAAATATGTCCCTTAGTGTACCAGTTCGGGATTATAGGCATATCTCTCATCATTTTATTTGAACTTCAGGCTCCAAAAAAAAGCAAATATAATTCAAATTGTATTTTCCTGATGTTGATGTTTTGCTGTTGTACTCGAAAAGTTCAGTAAAATTAGGCTTACAAGCCTTATCAGACATCTGCTGATATTAAGAGAAAGATTGGTTCTTGTTCTAACTGGTACTAGATTGGTATTTATAAGTAACCTGGTTTATTCTACAAAAGTTAAAGTGACCACAAGCATTCGGGGTTGATTTTGGTGTAAATGCCAATAGAGTTTGGCCACCTTACATTTTTCATAAAATCATAGTATGCTTGGTAAGCTCCAGTGCATTCCTATTCATGATGATATTCAATCACTACTGCACATCCTCTCTACCTTTTCTGTCCTTTTGGTGTTCCATATTCTGTTTCATACAATTCTCAACAATTAGAATTAAAAAATAAAAACAAAACCCCTAGTAGTGTTTGTATCACATAATTGTGTCTTAAACAATGAGAAACACAGAAGTAAATTAATTTTATAACTACAAATATATTTGGTATGAATGATCTGCAGGTCTTGCACTGTAGCACCATCATTGTGCACTGCAAGCATACGATTTTAATTCTTTTGGCAGTGTGGGGATTTAGTTTTGTGTTGACAGGGGGAGCAGCATGTTAGTGCGTGAATAGTAATGATACTTATTCCCCAGCTAGGCAAATAAAAATGACAGGCTAAGTGAAGCACTGCACTGAACCAGAATGCATTTTAAAAACACATTATTTGGTAAATGGGAAAAGACTGTTTTAACATAACAATCATTTATTGAAAGACTTTAATTAAATTTGAACAAAATGTGAGTAACTGAAGGAAAGTCTTGAGAGCAAACTGATCTTTTAATAATCCTCCATTGTCTTTAAAATACTGAAATCTTAGCAGTATAAGGCATAGTATTTTATCCCTTGGGTAATTAAAGGGTAACACAGATGAAATTGTTGGGATTTCACAGATGTAGAAGTCTTGTGACTGTTAAAACTGAAAAACAGACTTATTTTTCCTCTATTTTAGTTTATGAATTCTGTCCCTCCCTTCCTAATCATAAATAATATATCCCTGTATGGGGATTAGGTTTATCAACCAGAGTTTTCCATTAAAATAATTCATTTATTTCTCTTTAAATTTATGAATATTTATCAAGGGATTATGGGATAGTTAATAGTATTTCCCCTTAATACATACACATGAAATCACTTGCACAAAAGTCTGAAAAATGAGAGGTGTCTGTCTTGGGACTAGACTGCTCCTAAGCTCCTGCTAGAAAGCTGTAAGGTAAGCATTCCTCAACAAGCAATAGGCAAAAAATAATCTTTCCTCCCTCAATGTGAAATGTAGACAGATTCTACCCCCTAAAACTTTTTTTTTTTTTTTCCACTTCAACATAAGGAACACAGGCAAAAAAATTGTATGAGAAGTTCATGTTATCTGGAAAGGGTCTCCCTGATAATTGAAGAAGACTGTAAAGGGTCAGAGTTGTTGACACAGGCTGAAGATGAAGGTCTGAGGCACAAAGCCTTCAAAAATATTTCAGCGAGGGACGGGAATGAGCTGCCCATAGGTTCAGCTATTAGATTTACCAAAGATTTGAAACCAAATTAGAACACTGCATTTTGTTGATTGATGTCCATGTCAGCATGCTACACTTGAATGTATCATACATGATAGTTGCAGCTGCAATACACTGAAAAATTATGAAGATTATTAAGCATAACAGAATGGTGAATCTTTGATATGCCTGTTTCATATAGGAGAAGTATGGTGGGGCTCTGAAAGACAGATGATTGATTTTAGACGAATTTTTTTTTCCTCCAAACCAAAAAACAACCTACGAAAAATACCCAAAACAAAACAAAAAAAAATCAACACCACCACCCACAAGGACAAAAAATTCCATGTACTCTAGGATGTCCCTAATTCTATATAGCCTGGCATATCCCTCATCTGCAGTTTTAAGGATTCCCTTGCAAAATTCTATAAAATAAATTAGTCTGAGTGCAGATATAGGTCAATATTAATGAGAGTATAGAGATTTTTATCTTTTTATGATGTAGCTTTGTCTGTTCAGACTGCAGAGTAGTCTGAGTAGCAGCATAACATAACAGTTGAAATTTTTCCATAATTTCAATATTTGTCACCAGTCTTTGGTCAAGTGGTTGTTTTAGTGTGTTGACATCTATCTCAGAGGCAGCTATCATAAAGTACTCCTTGAGGAGTCAATGAGGCAAATTGTATGAGACCATGAATAACTATCTTATGAAGATGATCTGTGAACTATTAAACTTAATTTAATTTCAGAATAATAGTCTAAAACCAGAAGTTAGGTCCTTGTTTGCATGCAGTTGGGACTTTGCTTTTAAATGTATGTTCCAGTATGTGCCTTCTTGTGATGCTAAAGAAACTGTTATGTCTAATGGGATAGAATTTAGACTGTAATTGACATTTTACTTTTGTGTTCTTCTGCAGATAGTAACTTCATCCTTGCAAATGCTCAGGTGGCTAAGGGATTCCCCATTGTTTACTGCTCTGATGGCTTCTGTGAGCTTGCTGGATTTGCACGGACTGAAGTCATGCAGAAGAGCTGCAGCTGTAAATTTTTACTTGGTGCTGAAACAAATGAACAGATGATTCTTCAGATTGAGAAATCGTTGGAGGAAAAGACAGAATTTAAAGGAGAAATCATGTTCTATAAGAAGAATGGTAAGTCTTTCTTTCCTGTTCTGTTAGTCCCAAGGAATGAAACAGCATAAATACATATAATAGATAATTTTCATCTCTGTGTAATGATTTAGTGTGTCTATCATCAAGACTACAAGAATAGATTTGAATAGTGACAGTTGGGTACACACTGAGACTATGTTTATATTGATTTTATATAAGTATGTTACAAAGCTGCATAGAAGAAATTCAGGGTCCTAAACTGCATTGTGAGACTATTATTTGCATTCAGTGTGACAATGCTTTTTCTACTTTTTCTCATATTGAAGCTTTTATCCCTTATTGCTGAAGCTATAATGAAAATATTCATATTCACCATAAGGTAGAGAGGCAATGCGAAATTTTCAATCCCATCAGTAAAATGCTCAGATGTCTGAATAAGCCAAGTGATTTCTTCTCAACAGTCACTATACATAAACACAGTAATAATAATTTTCAAAAAGTGGAAAAGTGACATTTATGTTGAAGTATGTATTGTCACATAAAGAAAATTTCCAGGCATTAAGCAACCCCATAGACTACAGGAAACTTCAAGTTGCACCACCAAAGCTTTGAATCCTTTGTCAAGGCATTTACAAGGACAATTTCATAGTCAAGATGCGTGAGCCGTGGAAGACAGCAGCCCATGATGCACACTTCCGAGCTTCTTTCATTTATATCAGGCTCTTTCAGTGTACTTATTCCATATATTCCTGTTGCCACATTCATGTGATCTTCAGACCAGTGACACTAACTTTGAGATACTGACAGGATTTCAACCAATGTAACAAGACCCTGGTGATCCGTGGGCTCAGTGGATCCATGGGTGTTGAGCATCAGTCACACTTTTATCATATGACTAGAGTTTATAGGCATATGTCTAGACCACGTTTTTGTCATAGATTCTACTTCTGCCTTTATTAATGAAACATTTGCCCTTCAATGACTATTATTATAATTGTTGTTATTACTATTATTGTTATTACTATTATTGTATGCTTTAAAAAGTTGTTTTCTAAAAGTAAAAACTACATAGCAGCAAGAAAATTATTTAGAGTGTTAGGAAAAGGCTAACTAAGAAGGGAGAAATGTAACTTATTTGGTTTTTGTTCATGATTGCTGCCCTTCACAGTATGAAAGTTTGAAGTTAATCTGGAAGATCCTGCTAAATGCTTCCTCATCTTGTCTTTTTGGGGAGGCTTGGAGGTGTGTGAGGGTGTTTGGATTTGTTTTTTAGCATATAGAAGAGCCTCTCATAGTTTATTGAAATTATTTCAGGAAGGTTATTCAGATACAGTAGTTCCGAATTGCAAAACCTGTCTGAATTTAGAGGGAAAATTGTTTTAACCTGGAAGGATAAGAGCTGTTTCTCTCCAGTATTGTATAGTGACACTTGGCATGGTAAGAAAAGATTTCAACATATTTAAAGAAGTACAGCTAAGACATTCATTTCACTGTCTTTGTCCTGAATGATAAATTGTGATTCCCTTACATTATGAAGTGGTGCTCCAAACCTATAATAGATATGATTAATACAGGCAGAAAGAGATTTCAGGTCAATTATCAGAGAAGTAGCTGAATCATAGATAAATAGATAGAGAAAAATTGTTGAGGCTAAAAGAATTCCCACTATCCATCCTACATGCATCCCTGTGTATAATTTGACTGGAAGCCACTCCAATACATTTTCTGAGTAGGAATAAATTTCCCAGACTGCCTATTATAATTCTTTCTTTCCGTGTATTTCTGTACCACTGGGAAACAGAAATGAATAGGTATTAAAATAACATGAGACTTTCTTGGATGAAAGCAAAATTTATCTTAAAAAATAATCTTGGTTTTTCAACAGAGCTCTAAAGTGCAGGCTCCAAATTTGGTAAATCACCCATTTTACCTAAATGTTTTGAGTTTCAGTTGGGTTTGGGTTTTTCCATCCAGAGGAAAAACTGAACATCTGATGTCGTTAAGTTTATTCAACTTTGTTTAAAAAGAGAGAGGGGGAAAGAAAGTCTTTGTTACAGAAAAATGTTTTAAAAATACTTTTAAGACAAAAGAACTTTGGGAATATCTCTGAAATGATTGTATGGATACAGTTCAATTTACGTGGTATGGAAAAAAATTGTCGCTTGGGCTGGTGTAACACCAGGAACATAGGTCAGAGGAAGACAAGTAACTCGCAGTTATCAGAGGGTCACAATTCAATGTCCTGTTAGGACTCTGGGGTTTCAGAGTGGAACCACCTCTCTGGCTTTAGTCTGCTATTCAGTACAGCCTTGCTCTCTAACTCCGAGAAAAACAAGCCCTTTCAGGCCTCAGGGCCAATTCTGAGCTCCCAGAATAGACTGATGTGCCTCAGAATACTTCTTGAAATCTTAATAGTTAATACAACATTATGATAAAAAAGCACTATGTGGGACATGGATATATGAATACAATAAGTTACTCTTCATTTTTCTTCTGGATTTGGTCTAAAATGTAGATCAAATGTGTCCTGTTTTTTGGGGAAGATGTTCAAAGTTACAAGACTGAATATGTATTGATTCTTAATTGTCACATTTTTCAATATTTTAAATTTGATTTAAACTTCTTATTTCAAAGCTGATTCAGTTTTTATCATTAAATTAAACTGTTCATTCTAAGCAAGTAGTTGCAATCTGAATTCAGTATGCTTGAATATGGGCCTTTCACAGTTATTTAACCATCATTTAAGTATTCACATAGGACCTCTTAATAATTGTTAAAGGAATGATTGCTATAACTAAAGCAACCCCAGCAATCCACATGTAATCCAGACTGCTCTGAGGTGGCACTGGAGCAAGAGTGGTGTGCAAGGAGCTGGGTAGGAAACTGAGCATCTGTCTGTTGGATGAACTGCAGTATTTCACTGTCTTTGTCATTTGGGTTTGGATCTCAAGAGAAGAATGATCTTAAGCAGTTGTGCTCTGACCAGTCCTTCTGAAACCACGAGAAGTGGATAAGAACCTTTTTCTATGTTCTCATTTTGGAATTTTAAGGAATTCTTAGAATAGGAGAAACTTGCTGTACCTCTCATCCTGAATATTTTCTGCCATGTTAGCACAGAATCAGTATTAGAACCATGGCAGATTCAGAGAGAGATATCTTTTGAAAATGTGACTCCAAATATACTTTTCATCATAGTTTCAGTATTTATTTTGGTTCCTCAGTAAGTTTCTTGCTTTTTCTTTAACAGAGCTATATTAGTTTCTTGAAGACAATCAGAAAAGGAAACTATTAAAAGACAAGGAATTTTATGATTGTTGCCTTCCTCAGAAAGTTTTAAAATTATATTGCTTAAGAGCTGATTTTAAAACTTTTTTTTTCTGTTACTATTTCTACATTCTCTTCAAAACATCTGCAACAAATTAAGTTGTCAATTATGATAATGGAAATGCAAATTAACCTTTTGGAATTCAAGTGAGTTGTGAGAAAAACGCTCATTTCTGGATCTCTTGTTTAGAACAATCTAAAAGCAGTTGGACACTGTGATGAGGAACTATATTTAAACAAACCCTTCTTTGTCTCCCTGTCAGACCTCTGCAGAAATTTATCAGTAGCAAGCACAGGTAGTTAAACGAGATCTTCATATTGCCTCAAACTGAAGTACAATTAAGCAGCTGTGTGGATAACGTACACAGCCTAAGATAACGTACAATAAACCCTATAATCAATGACTTAGTCCAATCTAAGCTCTCCTTCTTCAGTTGCTGAAAAGGTCACACCTTGTGTCCCCTATGGCCCCATCAGACTTATTTCCTATGTCTCAAAATTAGGTTCGTAGCATTTGAAAAGAGGTCTGTTCTTACAGACTACCTTTTAAAACACGCTGTAGGTCCACAGCCTTCCTTCAGCAAAAGGAAATTGGCCTCTTTCTGTGTGTGTGTAAGCTGTGTAAAACACTACATAATCAGCAGTGACCAGTTCTGATTTATGGATGTTTGAGAGGCTTTTCTGTTGTGACCATCGCATCAGTGCACCCCAGGAAAAGGGCTGCTTGCACAAGCCTTTGTGAGGAGTTAAAAATCCCCACTGAAAAAGGACTGGAGAAAGTGAGTGTTGCTGGGACTGTCTTTACAAGCTGCCTTAGGACTTGGCTACAAGCAGAGTTTGCTTTAGCTTTGATAGTGTACCAGGACTCAAGGGACACTTTGTCATTTTCTATGGGTACATTGATTTAAACACTTTCTGGGCTATGTCTTAGGCATGTACTTTGTAGTTCTTGGTCCCTAAAGATTTGGTAAGTAAATTGTAAGGTCAGGAAGATACGATATATTTAATTTCTGTATTTATTTCTTCGTTTACTAAAAGTCAGTAAGATTAAATCAAGGTATTTTGTCTCTTCCAATCAGTGCCTAGGAATATATATTTTGATAAATCTGCATCCTTGTCTGGAAGGCCAGGATTAAGGTATTGTTTCAGATGGGCAGAATATGAGTAGAGAAAGAGTGAAATTCAGACCATCTTGCTGAGTTACTGGATTCATCAAGCAAAAGGCCATTCGAAGTCTGGGTGTTACAGAGCTCTCACATGAACAGCAATGACAGCCACAGGCAAATGAAATAAGGCTCAAACCGTGAGATATCATCCATTGCCTCTGCCATATCTGTGGTTGAATTATATGGCTAGAGTATAACGAAGGCTCCATGACATCATTGATACTTAAAGCATTCCTTGTGTTAAGCAAACAGAAAAGCTTTTTTTAGACAGAATTCAATGTTATTTAAAATTATGGAAGAATTAATTAACTATAAAGAAATTGATGGGAAATTAATTTCTTTTAAAATGGGAGAAAATTGAGATTTCCTCAAGCTTCTCCACAGATAATATTTTTCTTATTGCGGAAATAGTATCTTTCTTTCAAACAAGGATTTTAAAGACATAATTTTAATGGTTGTCTAAAAATAACCTACAGCATTTTGAAACATGTGAGTTGTATGGTACCAATTTAATATTAACTGTCTCCCTTCTTTAAAAATCTCCTGAAATCCACCATGTCTTTTAGAAATTAAGCCCAGCAGTAAGAAAAAAGGCATTTATTAGAATTTTCTAGCTGCAAAAAAAATATTTCCATACAGAGACCTCAATTTTCTAGTGACATCTACTTATTAATGTAGAGGAAGCCCCTTGACAAGTTGCTTGACAGAGTAGTTTGTAACAATGTGGCCTCACTGCTGCTTCACTGCTTCTCTGCCTTAAAAATGTAGTCTAAAAATAAGAAAGATAAAAACTTTTGTGGTAGGCTTGCTCACATTTTCTAAATGATAGTACAAAATACAGGAATAGGGAAATAAAAAAAGCAAGCAGCACTGAAAAATTAGTCTGAAGGTAATATCTAACTCCAATTAACTGAACCATAAAAAATAATTTGTAACTTTTTAAGAAGAATGTTTTATTTTTAATTATTTCCTTTTTTTCCTTTTTGTTCTTTTTTTCTTTTTTTTCTTTTTTTTTCTGCTTTCTTGTTCTTTTTCATTTCCCCCTTTCAGATAGCTCATTAATCATTAGGAAATTTCACTCATTTTGGGGAAGTCTTCCTCTTTAAAAAGCAGTATAGAATATAGACAGAAGACAGGTCCTTATTTTCTTCTGTTTCTCAGAAGAGGGAATTTTTGGCTCCTTTTCTCTCCAAACCCTTCATTTGATTGACCCATGGCTTCTGATGAAAGCTAATGTGTACCTCTGAAATGTTTTGATGTTTTAGAGACAGTCCCAGCTTCTGCAGCAGAAGACAGAGCAGACTTGTGCTCCTCTGTAGCGCCCCAGCTTAAACTCTGCAGAGGCCTGGGTGAAGCAGTCAGCAAAAGCCTGAGAGAAAACTAAACAAGGGGATGAATTTCAGTTAGAAGGAAAAAAAAAAAAAGATAGCGAAATCCCATGTGTGCAATGTGATCTAAACCATCTGAGATAATTTTCTAGAATTTAATGAGATTTCAACACTGTGCCTTACTGACAGTGCTGATACTTCATTCTGATGGTATTCACGGTGATATCAGCTAATAGATTCCTTCAGTAGCAACATGATGTACTAAAAGCATAATTCACTGAGAAAAGACTTGTTCTCCTAGAACCACATTGACACATAAATAAGTCTGTATGAAATTTTCCTGTTACTTGTTACATTGCTACAACGTGATGCCCTTCACTGCCAACAGATGCAATTAATGTTTCCGCACGGGCCCCATAGACTTCCAGCTCCGCCTGGTATGAATGGCTGTTGATCCTGCTGGACGCTTTTTTTTTTAAGGTTGGCTTTTTTGTTTTGTTTTTTGTTTTTTGTTTTTTTGTTTGGTTGGTTGGTTTGGGTTTTTTTGCTTGGTTTGTTTGGTTTTGTTTTTGTTTTTTGTTGGTTGGTTGGTTTTGGTTGGGTTTTTTTGTTATTTGGGTTTCTTTGTGGTTTCTTTTTGTGTGGATTTTTTTTGTTTGTTTATTTTTCTTGGGTTTTTTTTGTCTTAGTTTTTTGGGTTTTGGTGTTTTTTGTTTTTAAAAGATATTTCTTCATGACACTTTTAATACATCCATTTTCAGGAGGAGATATTGATATTTATTTTAAAGTAGGATGTTCATAAGACATCAGACTAGTCACTTTTCTCTTCAACTGTTCTCACCATTTTATGGCCACAATGAGTCTGCTACCTTTTATTTCTATGAGCTTTAAATCAAGCTTAGCTAAAAGCTGACTTGGGTCCCTGTGTTTCATCATGAGTTAAGATGTTCTTTGGATAAAGAAAGCTCAAAGTACCATTCCTCCTGATGACCATGTGCCTCTCTTCTACTGCCATTTCCTTATTTTGTCCATGATCCCAAAATCCACATACTGGATTATCATGCAGGCTGTTTGCCACCTCCTGTGCTGACCATTGCAATGGGCTCTTGCTTTAGCTCCATAGTTTTTTGAAAGAGCGGTAGACGGCTCATGTTAGCACTGTCTGCTGAGCCCTCTCACTGATTTGGGGAGGGAATTGCAAAAGCAGTTTGATTTTATAGAGCAGTTAAATAACTAGAAGGTTAAAACCTACTGCTTTCCAACTGGTGGGGTTACTATAATTTGTTTCATTGGGCAGGCTCACAGTCTGTTTACAGCATGTGCTCCCATGGATTCAAGTGGTAAATTGGGAAGATTAATCCTCTCTGCCATGTTATGTAATTGCTCAGTGTGTGTTTCAAAACCCTTCTGTACAAAAACCCCAAACCTGGCAGCATGGAATTATCAGTTCGGATCCATGACTCTACTCCTCAAGTCCCAGCTTTAGCCCCCTTCCTTCCAGAAAGGTGCCAGTAGACTGCATATGAAGTGCAAGTTAAAGTTCTTGAATCATGGCCTCAGCATAAAATCCCCAAACTTGCTGAAAATTTCTAATTAATATTAACACAAAAGGCTAAAATAATAGGCAAGGATTATAGAGCAAAATATTCTCTGACCTAACCCTGTGGAAAAAGCAGCACAAAATAAATTAATCAGTTTCTAAAATGTAGCCTTGCAATGTAAGTGGATGCGTAACCAGCAGAATTCCCTTTTTCTCCACGTCATGTCTTCAGAAAGCTTTAGGAATAACATGAGGTTGCAGCCAGCGCCTCTCCTAGTGTTGGGAGAGCTCCCATTTTGCAGACTCCAGACCTTCTGTTTCTAGGGGCTGCCACTGCCAGAGTCACCAGAGTGAGGGTCAGAAAAATATTTTGCTGATATTTTTGTTATATCATTATCATTTCTTTTGAAACTGAAAATATGAAATTTTTCCTTATAAGTGTAATGGTCTGTTTGGAGATTGAAGGGATTTTGCTTACAGAAAATTTCATGTCATCTTTGAAGTCTCTCTTTTCAGATAATAAAATAATGAGCTTAAAAGGAAAATAATGTAATTTGAAAACATGGCTATGTTTAAGTGAATGTGTGCTTTAACTCCTTCACATGTGAAAATATCAGACAAAATTTCAAAATAATAAATACGTGATTTTTCATATATATATATAAATATATATGAAAATATAGATATAAACATACATTCTTGTATATGAGAGATCATCCTGTTTTAAGAAAATTTCTTGCCATCTTTTCAAAAGTGCGAGTTTTCAGTTGGCTGAGAAATCATATTTACTACTGTGATTACATCAACATGTAGGATCTGAAAGTCCAAAAGAAACAAGGACCATAGGCTGTAAACCAGTTTTAACAACAGATTCAAAAATACAGTAATCAAGGGAAAGCAAATTTGGCTTATTTGGAAATTGCTCAACTGAAAGCAGCTATTGTAAACACTAGAATGCTCAAGAAGAATTGAGCCTGACTATTTCTGAAGCAGTCTGTATAAAGATATTGAAGAAACTGTATTTTGTTTTGTTTTCTGTTGGTTTTGTTTGGTTTTGTTGGGTTATTTTTCATTTTAGCAGTAGATATTTTATATTTGTTTATAAAAACAGATTGTCTCAATTAGTACTTTCCCAGGAGTTAGTTGACAAATGCTGAATGCCTTGTACTAATATAACTGTGATAAAGTAATGATCATTGGAGGTGGAGGGAAAGTAAGTTGCAGAGTGATAATGTTTATGAGTCTGCCCTGAAGCTTTTTGCATTTAAACAGAATGCATCTCACTTACTTAACTGAGTTTTTAGATAATCCTGTGTGTTTTGCTAATTGCCATAACTGCAACCCAGTAAATGTATTACATCAGGGAAGTACTTATCTCCCTAAATGTCATTTTCTTTTTTAATCTGGATGGAGATAGGAAAAGGAAATTAGGGCAGACAAAAAGAAAGTAGTACGCTTAAGGATGATGTATCTCACATGGCATTAAAAGGTACTGCTTCGTTCTCTGCTTTTGTTCAAGGAAAACTCAGTGTAACTAGAGGATTTTGAAATGGTTTCATTAAGTAGGAAAGATAGTGGAGCTATACAAGGAGGGACCAGAAAGCTGAGTAAACAAAGCTGAAATGTAGATGTGTTGGAGCTCATAAATTAGTTTGTCTAAAACGTTCACTGCAGGCTGTACCAGCTGATGCATTCAAAGACTGTTCCACTAAGACTGGAGAAGATGTGCACTCATACTAGGAGCTGCCATAACACTGACAGTCTGTGTCCAAATAGTGATCAACAGAAAATCTGGGGCTGTGAATTAAGCTTCCCTCTGCTTAACACTGGCAGTCTGCAGGAGAGGAAAGGATAGGAGATAAATGTGCTGAAAAGGGTCTTATCTTAGAATGTGCTTCTCCTCTTTTTATCTCTCCATCATGGCAGTGATGGCAGAGAAAGTTATGCATGCTGGGCAATATGAGGCACTGAATTACCTGGCAGCTGAAGGAGCAGAGCACAGGTTGAAGTTTGGCACAGAAAAGGCTGGGAAGACATGGAAGGGTGGATTTGCACAGGTCTGACCAGACGTAATAGATCTGAATAATTACACATGGTACTCCTTAGGGTATATAGAGGATTGGAGAGCTGTTTTTAACAAGTTATAAATCAACTCTACAGGACTAATAATTCCCTACTGATTCATACTGAAATACAATTTTTACTTTGTTATTAAAGTATATTACTATCACCTTTCATTTACAAAATCCTTGGCATACAACTGTATTCTGGTTTGAGATGTAAATAAATTTCGGAATGGATCCATTTTGGATGCATTAATGGATTATAAATCAATTTTGGAATGGATTCACATTGATTTAAAACTCATAGGGAGATTTATTTCCAGGATACAAGCATGATCTAGTGGTCACACAGAATCAAGGGAAACAAGTTCGTGAGTCTTCTTTACTTTTCATATAAAAATGTTAACATAACTACCTATTCCCATATAAGTCAGTTTCATGATAGACCATAGGAGTTCTTAGTTTTGCAATATTTTCTGACCAAAGAATGTCACTAGGGTATAGCAGATAGGCTGGCACCTGCAATAGCAGAATTCAAGAAAAATAAATTATAGATTTTTTGAAATGATAAATTTGATTTCAGTGGAGATGATGGAGAAGAATGAGGTCATAATTTGCTTAAAGCAGTAGAACTTTGAATTAGCTGTGTTAATTGATTGTTGTCAAAGTTATGATATTTACAAAAGAGAAAGTGCTTGAATTTATAGCTGTACTTTTTCTTGCAGCCCCTTTCCTTTTCTGTTCAGTTCAGATGCAATTTTTTTGAGCATTTTTTTCTTTGCACTTTGCTCTCCTCAACAAAATGTTGACATCTTGTCAAAACCACCTAACTTTCAAAATTATATGTTATCAGCAAGGCTGGGAATCTTTGGCTAAGCTATTGAAAGAGAGAGTTTGGTTTCCTCAGAAAAAGTCCTTGGCATCCTGGTCTGTCAGTCTTGAAATTTTGGCAATGGAAAAGCAGAAATGATCAGGCTCAAACGTCTCTGCTGTTATGATGCATCCAGCAGCAGGTTTATTTTGCTAATAATTAGTAACCATCAATGAGACACTGCTGTAATGTTGAGGATTTAGCATCAATCTTGTTGACAAGTTATTACAGCTATCTACATGAAAATATTTTTATCTATGTCTTCTACATAAATCCCTGGAAATAGGGTGATATGTTTTAATCATTTTCTTTAAGGCAGATTTGCATCTGCCTGAAAAAGCATTTAGTTTACTAAGTCACCTACTTAAACAAAAATAAATATTCCAGATTTATGATATCTTGTGAAGCCTAATTCTGCCCTCTTATGCATATGTATCTTATGGTAACTATTCCTTGAAGAGCTATTGCTTTGTGCCACAAGACTTGTATATCTAATATGCAAACCATGTAAACTTTCTTTTTTTCTTCAGATACTTGGGTTCTAGGAACCATTACATTTGGGGTTAGTTTGTTATGTGCAGATTCAGAGCTTCACAAAAGAGCTTGATCCTCCTTCCTTGCACCACAGAGAAGTGGAGATAGATCACAGAAATTTGTGCATTTGTTATTTCTGGCCCCTAAGTGATGGAAGGGAGAATATAAGGTGGATCAGTGTCCCTCTGGAGAGCAATGTAGCAAAAAAAGTCCTGAGGAATTGAAGGTCTGAGGGTTGACACAAGTGAAAAAAAAGGCCTTAAGCTTTTCTTCCTGGACAAAACCACTCCCGGATTGTCAAGAGCAGAAGGAGACCATAGCTTTACATGAGTATCACTCATTCCAAATATTTCTTAGGTATATGGATGGCCAAAGAAATATCAAGTAAAAATTTAACAAGATGGCTGCAGAGTTTAATTATTTTGTTAAAGACCTATATAAACATGCTGTGCATCATCCCACTTCATATCTCTATTATGAAACCTCTGCAATACCCAAATATCCACCAAAGATTTTTCAATTCTGAGTATTTCATTGGGCTGTCTGGGGTGGGCATGACTAAAGATTGCCTGTTATGGTACAGTGAGTGCACACAGCTCATCAACAGTGCTACTAATGATCTCTGTCTGTCCCATGGTTTAAGCAAGCCTTATTTTCTAGAGAAAAGAATGTTTGGCTTTGAGGGCTATTGACATTCTAATGGCAAGGTTTTGTATAAAATCTCCCTTTTAAATGCTGTGATCTGTTGACCCTTGTTTTGATTTCAGTCTGAGGACAGACTTCTAGCTGTCAAAACGAGGAAAGGTAGAAAGGGTGGTTGAGAGAGTGACCATAAAGCACTCTCTTTTTTATGTATGTATAAAAGGTGGACTGTAGCCAAATTGCCTTGTGATAAGATTATGCTTCATTTGGTTTCTTTTCTCCTTCCCTGTGATGTGCTTATATAAGCCTTGAGGATATTAAAATACATTTTGACCCTTCACTTCATAATGCAAGAGAAAGATTAGACTCTTTCTCCAACAGTGGTGGCTTGGAGCAATAAAAAGAATCTGTATACAAATAAACCTCCAAAAGAAATTTCTTTGATAGACGACTCTTGACAATACAGAAAACCTTTGTATGCACCATCTGAAGCACGGAAGGAATTTCTGTCTCACAGATGAGTGCATTCAAAAGAACCATAACAGAATAGGCCACTACTTTTTTTGATGAGGAGAAAGTTCTGTTTTTGGCTTATAGAATTATGTGATGCTGGCTTTCAGTAAAAGCTATGTAACAGATTGCATTGCAGTGTATTTTTCCAAGAATGCTTCTCAACAGTGAAAGATAGAGCTCTTCTGTTCTCGACAGAACGCAACCTTATGTTGACTTAATCATGACCTAAAACAGATCATCTCATCTAGCCTGAAGATATCTTCATATCCATTTGCTCCTTTCAAAGAAAAAGCACAAAAACAAAACAAACAAAGAAAAAAAACAACCAAACAAACAAAAAAACCCCCACACACCATACACGCCAAAAAAACGACCATACCAAAAAAATCCCTGAAACCAAACCAACAAGCTCAGGTTTACGATTTCTAAAGATTGAGTGTACAAATATGGCCAGAACTGACAGACATCACACAGGGCACTAGCCTGGAACCCTTCAGGAGGGAAGTAGCCTGTGCATGTATCGGATGTGTGTTTTCTTTAGTGGCACACACCATATTTTATGTATATTTGCTTTGCTTAGTCAAAATATTTTCATATATATTTACAGAGGAGAATGAGAAAATACAATAGAAGAGAATATGATTGAGAGAAGCAACAAGTGAGATTAAATGATCACGGGATGTGGAAAAATTTCAGTGACCACTGTTCAGTGTCAAGCGTTCACCTGTAAAGAATTCAAATGAACTTTAATTATACAAAAGAGCAAATGCATTAAACCATTAAATGTTAAATGGATTTATCTCTATTTCTAATGATGAACCATATTATAACAACTCCCTTAAACCTACAAATCTGTAATTTCATACAACATTACTATAACTGAGGTAGGTTTGTTTGAACATGGCTGATGTCTGCAATTTTCTCTCAGGAGCAGCCTTAGTGGCTAATTTGCGTGTGTGTGTGTCGGTGTGTGTAGAAAAGACATGAAACAATTGAAGAGAAAGTAAGATATGCTTCCACTGCAGGAGGAGATTGAAACAGCTGCTTAAAAGGGCATTGTCATTGTTGGTGGAGTTTAGGAGTTGAGAGTGATTTCTTGCCCACTGAAACTACTGCTAGAATACAGCCAGGTAGAAGCTAATTTTGCCAGTATGAGTTTGGCCAGTTTAGAAGTTATAATGGCATTTCATAAAGACCTATGTCTCTATTTTTAAGCAGTAAAGTTCCTAAATGCTTCTTCTCTTTCAATGGAGCACTTCAGATTGAGAGGCTGGTGGCTCTCTATAACATTTGACAGTCATGTTACTGAGCAGCTTTTCCCAGAGTGGAAAATTAAAGTGGAAGAAGGAACCTTTCTTCTGATTCTGACACCAGTTTTACCTTCTTTTAAAAGGGCATCTTTTCTTCCTTCATCTTCAACCTGAAAATAAGAATATTTAAACAAAGGACAAAGCCAGTCTACTTCTTTCCATGTGTTTTCTGTCCTCCAGTTTTCTTTCCTCCTGTTCCACTTTCTCTCTGTCCCTTCTTTAAATACCTTAAGTGGAAGTGTTACCAGATTACTGAACTAGTAACATTTCTCTCAAAGCTGCCTGTGTGACACTTAGAAAATTTGATCAGGACAGAGAGGGCCAGACGAATTTCCTCTGAAGCATATTTTTGTACCTTTGATTTTGGTGGTCCTTCAAAAGTAAAGCTGTTGTTTCACCTCCCATGCTCATCTGCTGTGTTCAAAAGGAAACAAGGGAACTTCCACTTGAAAATTTAAATTATAAATCTTAACCGTGACCTTCCTGTGCCCAGTTCTTTTTCAAAACTGAAAACTTCAGAAGACAACACAGCAGGAAGTGACCAACCTGCTTGCTGTTCCTAAGGTGCCCTCCAAAGCTCAGCTGATCATTTGGCATTAGTCAGTCAGGGCAGCAGTGATCCACGGAACTAGTCCTTGTCCTTTTTATGAATTAAAGTAGACTTGTGCTTGTAAATGAATGCTAAAAATACTTTGTTGTGAAGCAGCAGATTGTGGAAGTGTAAAGACATGTACAAAAAATATATTTAAAACTCTCTAGTGGTATTTTATCTCTTATAAATAACATTAGTAGGCTGATGGTGGATGGAGGTAGTTAACATTGATACCCAAAACCTGAAAAGGGACGAGGGTCTGGTACTGGGCTGAGTTACTCCAGAATGGATAGGATTGGGATCTAGGATGTTTGCATCTAGGCATTAAATATTTTCTTGTTCAAAGTGGTGTTAATAGGAAACTTATGGATGATGTCATTGGAATTGAACAGCATGTCTGGCAAACAGGACATGTGACGCAATCAGGGGAAATTTATTTTAAGCTGCATAATTATGTAGCAGGTGTGGACAGAGAAAGGTTAACAAGAATTAAAAATATTGTCAAACTCCGCATTGTCCGACTTCAGTCTTAAAAAGTTGAACTTTAAAAGCAATAATGAAGATAGCAGATATTAATTTTAGAGATATTTTAGCAGATATTAATTTTAGAGATATTAATTTTAATGAGTATCAAGTCAGATGATTAAGGTAGAATGATTCTATAGCAGACATGAATGCTTCAGAGGCCAAGTTAAAAAAGTGAACTATATTCCAGGATATAAGCAACATCAGTTGAGAGTTCAAAGGAAAGCATGGTTTCAGAGGAGTAAAAAGCTTCATTAAACTCTATTAATGATCCCTGTAGATAAATTTTGCATTTAAATTAATGTCTCGCTTCTGGAGAAAGCAGTATTACAGAGTTTCAACCAATGATGCAAAGAGATTTACATGAGCTGAACATCTGTGACTCCCTGACTACTGACCTCCTAAATAAGCAGTTCACTTTTTTCCCCCCCTCTCTGCTAAAAGACAGCTGTTTGAATTAAACTCATTCTTTATCCTTGCAGGGTCTTCATTCTGGTGCTTACTGGATATTGTTCCTATAAAGAATGAAAAAGGAGATGTAGTACTCTTTCTGGCCTCTTTCAAAGATATAACAGACACAAAAGTGAAGATTGCTGCAGAAGACAAAAAGGAAGGTTTGTGTGAATTGCAAAAACATGGATAAGAACCAACATTTATGTTTTTAAGAATTGCACCTGCATGAGTATTCTCTCCCATGTACACTTTTCAATATAAAGACCTCCTAGCTTTCCAAAGAAGAAATTAATATATGACATGGAAAGATAAATAATATTTTTTGGTTTTGTGGGGGTTTTTTTTACATATTGCTGCAGATTCTGTATACGTGGAATTTAGGAGACAGAGTACGTCATTCTAAAACTTAAATTTGTTTTTATATACCATGATTTAATTTATTTACTTTGTGGATTTACAGAGGTATATTTTGGCGTTTTGGTAAAGCTGGACCTTTTCAAATGTTCCATCTGTAAATCCGATTTCAGCATGGCTGAGAGATAAATAAATGCATTTTTTTTCATGTTTCCCAATGAGCAGAATTTAAAACAGCTTTAAAAATTATTTTGCCTATTGAGAAGCATATATGTTCTCATGTCATCTAATTTTCATTACATTTTATTAAATTATGACTTATTATGTCATCAGAACTATCCACTAGTACAAGAAACAAATTCTCATTTCTATTTGCTTCTGAAAAGGAACACTGATTCTCTCATGATTTTGGAAAATGTTGTCTTATGGTAATGGCTCACAACTGCCATAAAATTATTTTGACTGTACAGTGTAGACAAATATGCTAAATTTTGCAAACTCAAAGCAAAGCCACTGTGGAGGTGTGAAGGCTATGCAGTGAGAATTGACTTGTGCACCAAAGGCAGTGACCCTATTCCAGATTTGCATTTTGTAAAGGTATAGTGAACCAACACTTTAGTTTTGTACTTTTTCACTGTCAACGGAATTGTTTAGAAATAGTTTTTCTGTAGACACCAAGAGTAGCTCTTAGAATTCTGTAAAATGTCATAGTGTTGAATTTTCCAACCTGGTACTACTCTGGGATCTATTTAAATTTTTCACCCTGTGATAGATACTGATCTCTGCATATTTCAAAAACTACATAATTATGGCCCTCAGAACTCCTTTAGTCCTTATGGTTTTCTAAAGTAGGGGAACAATTCATATTCATCTTTTTCTCATTTTAAATATTAGCTTTCCAACAAAAAAGTTATACTTCAGTTACAGAGATGTGTAAATCAGTATTCTTTTATGAAATTTGAGTACTTTAGACCAGAAAATATACTCCCTTCTGCTGCTGATAAATCAACAGTTATGGTAACAATGTCTGCCACTTCTGTACATTTGGACAAATAATTTAACCATTTTCTTGCTTATCAAGCCCTGAATATTGAAGGGGTGTTTTTTGGTCTTGTTACATCCTTGCCTTTTCACACTGACCATATTTGAAAGTTTCTGAGCTGAAAGACTAAAAAATGGTTTTGAAGAAGTATGCAAGAATATTTTGCTGCTTTTCCTTACATTCAATTTCAACCAGCTGCTACCTCTTGAAGTAAAAAAATAAAATTATGAAAAATATTTTACCTTGTTTCTCCTTAAGCCTCAGAAAACCTTACTCATAAAAGTTTTAGGAAAGTAATTTATTAAAACCTGGTATTGGGACCATGTAGGAGAGAGATTGTCAGAACACCTGTGCTCTAAAGGCCAATGATTTTCTTACAAATGATGCAAATTTTCAGGATTGATTCAGTGAGAAATCACATTCAATATGCCAGTGATGACTTGAAATAGGTATATTCCTGATTACTTGCAAAATGACAGCTATTGTTTATCTGATAAACATTTTGTAGCTGTGTGGTTATTTTAGGATGGATTAAGATGGTCTTTTGACGTGGTTTCATGTCAAATTATAAATCTAAGCAGATTTTAACTCCTGTTTCCTGTAGCACATTTACAAATTAGTACTACTTCTCCTACTGACACATGAATGCACTTATGCAGAGCTACATTACACCAGCAAATGCCTATTCAATTGCTACAAGGTTATGAATATTGACATTGGGCTTTCTTCCATGATGTATTCTTTGGAACACCATCCTGAAACTTGGTTGTTCCTTCCCTTCATACTAATTTTAAAAACATAACAATCATTTTATGTTATTAGCATCGTGGAAGCAGAAAGTAGCACTTAGTGTGGGGTTTTCACAAATGCAGTGTTTTGTATAATAGAGTGAGATAACAAATGGGATATAACCATTTATTCAAAATATTGACGAACAATTCCAATATTTTAATTTCATGTAAATCTACCTGGCTATATGTAGTGGTATATCGGTTCTTTGTAAATAGCATTAAAATTCTCCCTATGCAGAGTGATTTACTAATCTTCCAGTGGTGAATATAATCTCATTATTGTCAGAAAAGAATTCCTGGTACAATCTATGCATCTCATTCAGTATCTGAAATTTCAGATGGGTTAACTTCCAGAAGTAACTGTTGCTTCTTGACTTAGACCACAGCTACTATCAGGCATGTAGGATGCACCTTGTATTAACAAAAAATTTAGTTGGTATTTTGTTTAGATGTATGAAAAAGCCTTTTTCATGCTCAGTGATTGATTTACTTTTGCAAAGATTACTCAGTCATTTAAAAATCAAATTATTTTTAAACTGGAGTTGAAATTTAGCTGTAGCTATAAGGCAATTGCCATTATGCAAAGTTTTCTATCACCTTTTTAGGATATTTCTTGAGGTTAGACCGTGTATGGAAGGAGAATCTAGATACAAACATTCTCAGTGTGAAACTATTCTGTCCATGCAAGGCTGAATATCAGTGTTTTTGTTTCAGTCTCTCTCTTCATTTTTCTGCCCAGAACCAACTTCTGTACTTTGTATGGGTCATTAATAGTCATATTCTATCTCCCTTTAATTTCTAAACTCCTTAGAAAACTTATCTAACAAAATTCTTTTCTCCTAAGTCTGCCCCTTTGGCATTCCACCAGCACTCTATGGTAGCACATTCTCACTGGTTGTGCATCCAAAAATCTTCTCTAGATTCCTACTTCCTTGGGTCTTTCCTACTTTTGATATCACCTGTTTCTTCTGTAAAATCTTGTTCTCCTTGTACTTTTACAGTGACACCTTGCTGAACTTTATCTCCTGATTTTATGGCCTCTTTCTTCTTGTGCATTGTATATTTACTTTTGCAAATCTCAGGAGCTGATACTGTCTTTGATTTTCTGCAGACATTTTCTTATCTATTTTATCTCGGCTGTTCACACAGCTTCAGTTGGTCCTTTGTGCCAATGTGCCTTGCAAAAGTCCACTTTTCTACCTTATTTTCCTTTACCCAGCCCAAATGTCAGATGTCGTCTGTGACCTTTTCTTTTGAATGTGTCATTCTAAATACAAATTTAACAAGGTTTTCTCTGCTTTTCTTCTGTATAAAAGTTTCCAGTGAAAAGAGCCCTATCAACCAATGGGTGAAGCAGACTTTGTTCTAAGACTTTCATATAAGAAAAATGGAAAAACCCATGCCTGAGAGGTTTGGCCAGCATTCTTTAAGAAATGCTATGACAACCAGAAATTTTCATACTTTGGGTTGGTTTGGCTTGGGTTTTTAAGTCAATTTGCCAATATCCTTAAAGGCTTCTGTTTTTCAGTATTGGTAATTTGCTTTCAACACTACGTTTGCCCTACTTGTAAGTTTACTGTAGAAACACATTCTGCTTTCCATCTGCTTAATAACATCTCTAATAATTTGCTGCTGTGAAAAGCAACTCACCAGCTTTTCTTCCTAAAACTGGGCTCTTTCATCAAATTGTTTCCTTCAGAAATTCTTTCTTAAGTTGTTTTATGGGAGTTTTATTTTGGCATCCTAATTTACAATGAGCTACTTTTTGGCAAACTAGTTAAAAGTTCCATTGTTCTTTTGGAGGAAAAGTGACTGAACTGAAAATTCCATTCTCCAAATCTGGACTCCAGTGTGGTATGGCTGGGTCAGTGCTTTTTCTTTTCTGCATATGAACTTTCTATAAGACATTATAACATATGCTGGAATTTAGTGGGAATACAGGAATCCAGGTAGGAAAATATGAAATTAAATTATTCTGTGGTTACTTTTAGATCTCTAATCTGTATGCTAATATATAATAACTTAGGTTACATAGATGTAGAGTTCCACTGTTATAGTGTCTTCTAGAATTCCTCTGTTTAATTTTACTCATTCCACAAAGCTTCCTTTAGTCTTTATTGGTAGTCTATTTGCTTTTGTTTTGTTTTCTTTTTTTTATTGTGAAAGTTTTGAATTCTTTGTTTGAAAACAATTGTTTTAGGACATATTTTCTCAACTTTATTCCAGTTTTATTATTAAAATGTGTGCAATATATAGTAACCACAGAATCACACGATAGCTGAGGTGTGAAGGCACCTCTGGAGATTATCTGGTCCAATGTCCCCTTCTCAAAGCAGGGTCAGATTGAATGCATTTCCCAAGACCACATGTAGATGTGTGCTGAATAAGATGAAAGATGGAGACTCCACAATTTATCTGGGCAGTCTGTTCTGGTGTTTGACTCCTCACAAAGAAAAAAAAAAAACCAAACAACTTCTTTTTAAACAGAATTTCATGTTTCAGGTTGGTCTGCCTGTTGGCAAAGATGCCTTCACCCCTGAAATAATGTGAATTAAAAGTTGGACTACACCTTTTGCCACCACAGATTAAACCAAGATGCATGTTATGGTTTAACTGGCTGGATTTTTCTGTCTTCTTAGCAATCCTTAGGTCCATATGAATTTCTAAGGAGACAGATTTATTTTGATTATGCGTCATTTGTTGGAGGGAGGAGTTGTTCTTTTCAGTGTGCCAGAAGTGAAATACCATGTGCCAAACATTTTACATTCCAGATATTTTAGGTTGAAAATGTCTATTTGGAGCCAGAATGGTTTCTTGTAAGAAATTCTGCAATGTGCACTTTGATTTATTCTGCTTAATTACTGTCTCAGCTACTTCATGATTGCTCAAGCTACTGCAGTGAATATTCAGGAGACAATTTTTCATTTTAAAATTTCTTACACCTGTCAGGAAGCAGTATGTTGAGATGGGGAACACAAACACACAGTCTTCTAGATTTACAATAACCAAAGCAGATAAAATTGTTTCCGGGTGCACTGGCACCATGCACTTCTATCAATGGAGAAGGTGGGATAAAAACAGAGTTTTACCCCAGTATTCCCACTGCCCAAAGGAGGAACGTATTGAGGAGGCTTTTATTCAGCAATGACTCCGTTACATCTTCCCTAGGATGACTTTGCTCCTGGCTCACTGTCAAAGTAAGGGTCTGAAATTCTTCTGCCATCAGTAAAGAGAAACTCCTTTCCCCCTGGTCTGTGCATGATAGTTTAAACATTTAGGGGACAAAAATAGAGTTGTCTTTCTCCCTCTGTTCCTTTTTGCATTTGTGAGCACGTAGATGCTCTCCCTCACACCCTTTCACCTTCTTATCCAAGCAAATAAGCTGTATTTGAGCCTTGAATCTTTAGAAATGTATCAATCTTTGTAGTTCTCACTTTAGCTTTTCACCAAGTGTTAAATGCATGTGGCAGCTCCATTCCAGCACCTCTCAGAGAGGCACTGGGAGTGTTCTGGAGCTGAGGGGAAAGTGTCCTTTGTGATATACCTGGAATGAAAATGAGAAAAAGAAAAGTCTGATTCTTGAGCAAATGCAAAGCAGTGGGATGTATAGTGGAATATCCTGGAAGGTTGAGAGAAAGTTATATAGATATATATATATGTTTATATATATATTAACAAAAAATTCATACTCACTAGTCCCTAGGTAAATTTATGCCATTGCTTTCAGATTCTCCATAGGAAACATTTAGCATAGTGGGGGGAGGAGGAAGAAAGGGGTTTTTTTGGATGGCAGTTTTTTTGTTTGTTTTGTTTTTCATTTTGCTGGCAGATTGTTGGAAAATACCTTCAGACATTCCTTTCAGAGTTTGAAAACTCAGCCTTGTAAAACAGACAAGAGAAAGCACGGAAGAACCAGGGAATATGCTCAGTACATGTGTTGCTGATTCAAAGAACTCTTCAGAGTTGTGCGTGTGTGTGGTAGGTGACTTTTTAAAGAGGCAGAGTGTTTACAACCTTCCTATATAATTTACAACTTTTCTTATTTCTGTGGGAAAAAATCTGAAAAGGGAGAAATATCTTTAAAGACTTTCATTGGCCCAGACACAGTCTGGTATCTTACATTTTATTAAGAGACTGTGAGGAGTAGAATGCATATTTCATGTGTATTTTGTGCTCAGAAAAACATTTAGGAGGCCTTGGGCCATTTGCAGAGTTCGACTATAATTACAGTTATAAGGCACGTAGTTCATGCTGGGGTTCCTCAGAGTAATTCTGAGGTCTTGTAAAGAGAGCAAATAAGACCTTCTGTTTTGCATAGCTGCAGAAAAGATGGGTTTACATCTGTCCTAGGTTGTATAATTAAGGTTGTAAAACAGCTTGAGTTTATGACCAGTCACTTTCATAGTCTGAAAATCTCCTTCCTTGAGAAGTAGTCAGAGATATTTTCTGGGTGTTTCAATGACCACAATATGTTTGGAACATATACACAGACATCACAGGGTTTTGAACTTATATATGTCTTAGCTTTAAAAACTATTTTTTAAAAAATCTGTCCCCCTCCCCCTCCTCTTTTAACTCAGGACAAGTTGCATCGATGGCAAAACTTTTTTATAGGTGACTTATCTGGTTCTGTATTGTATATAAATCTATTAAGAAAACAAGTCCTTATTCTCAAAAGACTTACTTCCGTTACAAGATAGCGATTATTCAGGTACATGTATTATTATTTTCACTTAAGTGAGAACGGAGTACTTTAACATCATCTTCCATGCAAATATTTTTTTGATTATTTTTGCAAAGATGAATGACTTTGAAATTATGATCACCTTTTTCTGAATATTTGAAAGGAGGACAAAATATCAGTAAGTAAAATACATTATTAAATTAATCGAATTAAAGGAAAAAGAAAACGCTTAAGTTCAGTGATATGTCCTTTAATACTACACTCTTGCAGAGCAAGACACGTTAACACTAGCTAAAGTGAACAAAAAGTTTCTTGATGACTTAAATAACTGGAATTATTTAAGTTCTAGGGTTTCTTGAGAAGTATTTCAAATATTTTCTTTATTATTACAGTTATGTTTTTGTTCATAATGATATATGAGCATATCACTGTCTCATGAGCTTTGTGGGAATTGGCTGTGGGAAATACAAACTATTCCAGAAAATAACAGTCACATGAAAAAACAGCTGGAAGTGAGTGATGACCCAGCTGCAAATTCAATGCTATGTTTTGTTCTGCAAGAACTACATTTGACCGCTCAATTCAGTTGAATCAATAGACATGTTTCAAATTTGATGACATAATAAAAACAACAATTTTCCCATTTGTGAGACAACTCTAGAGTAGTAGCAGTACAAAGTTGGTGAATAAACTATTTTTACACAATTATGAAACAGCTATTTTCCATTGGAATATTTTACTTCATTATAAGAGTTCTGTAACTTTTTGGCAGTAGTATTAATAAATGAGAAAATAGTTGAAAATTATTCACTTTCAGAGTTCCTCTGCTGCAACTCAGCCTATTGGAAACAGTTGAAGAAATGTATGTCTGCTTGGATTTTTTTTTCCCAATTTTAAATTTTAGGAGATAGATGCAAATACAGGCATCTAAAAGGGAATATTTATTTATTTGTTTATCTATTTATGTGTATGTATACACCCATCAGCCACCAAAATGGAAGAGCAGAAAGAAGCCTTCTTTTGGCTTTGTGTGTCTGTTTCCTCATATCCTTTTTTTTCTTAATAGTGGAAGAATCAGCAGGCAAAAATGTGGTTAAGAATTTTTTTATCTTATAAACATACCACTGTTTAAAAGTCTTTCTAATCCATAAAAACATTAATAGTAATGTATATTAATGGTTCTTTTCTCTTTCTGTTCAAAGCAGAATCTTCTCTGAAGGCATAATACTAAAATTATGATAATCATATAATTGATTCTGTGTAAAATTGGCCCCTTTACAAAATGTTCTGTAATAATGTTTACAGTATATAGCTGGTATGTGTGTTAAGTACATCTCTTTATTGAATCAGTTAATCAGTTAACGGAATTAAAAAAGCAACTAGGGGTTAGCCTGGATCCACCATGCAGCTAACAGTTATGTGAATTGGTTGTTGTTGACAGCAAGAATGTGTCACACAACCAACAGAACTCCTGCAGCCTCTTGCTCATGGTAGTGCTTTTATTCTGTCATTAATAGCAAAGAAGACTTTTATCAGCTTTCTCTTTACCAACTTTATCGACTGCTAATGTCCTGTCCCCTGAATAATAACTGAAAATTCGCTAAAGATCTTTAAAACCCTAGAAAAAATTCATACCAACCTTCCATATAATCTGGTTTTAGAGGGATTTATTTTGTGTTCATTCAGAATTGTTTACCCCAGTTGTCTCCCTCAGAATTTCCTTGGTGTTCTGGATTTTTTTTTTGAGGACTGCCTATGAAATGTGTTTTGTGTCTATGCTACTGGATATGATTTAGTACCACTGTGTTTCTTTTAAACATCATTGTTTTTATTTTATTGCACATGGGTTATTCATGGGACTCTATGCAAAGATCACACTTTCTGTTTTATTTTTTCTTACCTTATGATGCAGGTGATGAGGGTTTTCAAGGACAAAAAAAATCTTGATTTCACTTCTTACAGGAAGGCTTTTATAGATAAAGTTCTAAGATGAATATATGGTAGAGAAAATCAATAACAGTTCAAAAAGGAACTGTGCAGTACTTGTAAGATATTCCAGGTAAAAACATGTGTCTGTGTGATTGGGCTGAGTGCTTGTGACAGCCTAAAGATGTACCCAGGAAAAGTAGTGGGAGAGGTTTATTTCCCTGCCTGATTTCAGAATAGAGCAGCAGGAGAGATCACACAGGTATGACAGTTTACCACACTGTGTTTTGAGCAGAGAAGGGTCCAACCAGCATTAAAAGTCACAGCATTAACCTGGTTACTATGCATTTTCACAGTGCTCCACTGTGTGCAAGGAGCACCATCATGTATTTCTTCAAATCTGTCCCTATCTGGGTACTTTCTAGTAATTAAGAGGTCCATTTGCCCTGTTCTACTTTGTTGTTGTTTTTGTTAAAAAAGGAAATTTAGTTCACACATTCAAAACAATGTTATTTCTACGATCAATTTTCATAGGTGGGAGCTGGCATTACCTGCTGTTACATCTCATGATCAACTTTAACTTTGTAAGCAATGAAATAAATGAAAAAGTTCTTACCTACTCTGCCCATTTATCTAGTCCTTCGAGTAAAATGCTACTAGGATAAAAATTTTGTCTTTTTATTCCTCATACTTGCTCCTGGCTTAGCTCTCTAAATAGATAAGATGAAGTAATCTCATTATTTTATGGAATCTATTTATAAAAGTGTACACTACACTGTTAAATAAACTAAAAATTAGAATTTTCACAGAAAGCACCCACTGTAGGGTCCATGTATATCTGGAACTCACTGGGTTTTTTTAGGACTCTTCCTTGCAAAGTGTTTAAAGATATCTATGTCTATGTCTATGTCTATCTATATCTACATCTGTCTATATCTATCTATATCCATATCTATATCATTATCTGTATCTATATCATAATCTATATCTATATCATCATCTATGTCATCATCTATATCATCATCTATATCTATCTATATGTCTGTAAATATCTATATGTCGCTATATTTACTACCTTTCCTACTTTTTCCCAGTCAGGCTTATTGCACATCATGACTGAGATGGTAATATTTACACTCTTTGGAGCAGATAGTCAATGTGCCTGAATCAATCTTACCCTAAGCCTAACAGCCCCATTGGCAAAGCAAACAGGACAGCAGTGGCAATCAAGTAGTTGGGGCTGGAATATAACTTTGAGCATGGAGCTAACATTGTTGTGAAAATGTAAAAAAGCAGTGAGGAGTCCCTAATGGTAAATCTGTCTTTCCGTGGCTACTGTACCACAGAAATACTGCTGAGAGATCCAGGTCTGCAGCCCCACAGCCTTTAGGATAACTCTGTCACACTGGTTGTTGGTAGAACTACCTTATCTGAATAAAGTTACTCTGGTGTGCATGTGTTTCCATGACTAATCTCCCAGGCTATGTTACATCATCCCTTCATTCACATACTGCCAGTATATTGTGTTCTGGGTTAAATTTGAGAGGTGCAGGCTGCTTTTATTCATTCTCTATGTTTTAGGTAGACACAGACAAATGTTTTGGATTTTCCTGTGTAATATGAATGGAGTGCTAGATTTTAATTTTCTGTTTTGTGTCCATGCACACTTGTATTGAAAGCTTTCAGTGGTAATAACCCATGATCACACTGGGAGCTATTTCCATACAAAAGCATGTTGGGTATGTATCACACCGTTGGGAAATACAGGTAGTGGTTTTAATTCATGCATATTTTATTAATGCATAATGATAAAAGTGAAAGTAGTTCTTTTGAAGGGATAATAATTAACGTTATGCAAAATGAAAAAGATTACAAAGACTGAGACATTTTTTGTAAATAAAGTACAAGCTTTCTGGCCAGAGTAGGTTAGTTTGTTTGGGATAAAAATGCTTTTCATGGTCTCTCTCATGGCACAGGTTGTCTGCTATGGAGTGAGCATAGCGCTTCTGCGTCACATCAGGGTTGCTCAGTCTTCCCTATGAGAATGCGGCGGCACTGGAACAGCTGAGAATTGGAACAGAGACATGGTGGATGTTCCATCCCTGGAAGTGTCCAAGACTAGGTTTGAAGAGGCTTTGAGCAGCCTGCTCCAGTAGAAGGTGTCCCTGCCCATGGCAGGCAGGTTGGAACTAGATGATCTTTGAGGTCTCTTCCAACCCAAACCATTCCATGGTTCTGTGATTCTACAAATGTATCTGACTTTACCTGGGCAATGAGATCATTGTAAACCATAAAGTATTCTGGATTCTGTTCAATGTTATGCTCTGACTATTCTGAATTAAGGAAAAAATTCTTCATCAAAATTGTTATCAACCTTGGAACAGACTGTCTATGGAAATTATTGAGTCAGCACTTCTGAAAGTATTTGAATGACATATCAATGTGGCACTTGGGGACATGATTTAGTGTGGAATTCACAATTAGTGATTGGACTTGATCTTAAGGGTCTTTTCCAACATCAGCTATTCTAGGATCCAATTAAATGGTTTGAAGGAGAGAAGGCATGCATTTGGTGTCAATTTAATCAGTAAAGCTGACTTTCCAGTTCTGCATTGCTAGGGCACATATACCTAGGAAACTTTGTCAGAAGTTGTCAGGGTTTATATTTCTCATTTATTCCTAAGTAGATTTTTTTTCCAAAGGGAAAAAGAGTTATGCCTCTACTTTCTTTTAACCCTAAGTGGATGATAAGCCTCGTATTCTTATAAAAACACAACTGAAAAGACAAGTTACAAAGGCACTTGTGTCTGATTGTGCTCTCTTTTACTGCAACCTTCCCTTACTAGATTGCAAGAAGTCTTAAGCTGTTAGGAGACTAATGCTAAGCTTAGCAAAGAGGTGTTGTGCTAATTTCTTTTCTTAGAAAAGATGTTTTAATTGTCATATCTGATGGTTATGGTACTATACCTATCCTCATTTGAAAGAAAAACAACCAGAAGGACAGCAATAAGAGTTAAAAAACATGTTACCACTTTCCTGATGAAGTATAGGGGAGATAAGACAAAATTGCAAGCATCCTTTTTAAGAGCTATCTTGGGGAGGGGACTACTGTCATACAGGAAGGGGTATGTAGAAGAACCAGGAAAGAGAGCCCAAAGTCTGAGATTTTTCTGGACAAAATTTCTCACTGTATTTGGGGAGATGAGAAATCTTTTTGATTTTAAGTACAGGGGGAAAATAAGCCAGTTGTATTGAAGTAACTTTCTGCTTATGGCTGGTTTTATTCTTGGATCTTTTTTTTCTAAGATCAGCCATGGAAAAAAATAAAAAATAAAGTCCGTCAGGTACCTAAATTTTTGAAGAACCAGAGAGAAACAGATGGGTGTTTATAAAAAATGAACTGTCTCTTCCAGAATACTGAGCTGTAAACTGAATATGACAAGAAAAGAAGGAAGGTTACAGAGAGCAATCACACACGTGCTAAGGCACACCTGGTGAACAACGTAGTTTTCTAAGGCTCAGGATTGCTTCTTTTTCTGAAGGCACTAGGACCCCAGAAAGCCGGAGAATTCACAAATGTCTTTCACTTATTTATGTTATAAGCTGTTGGCATGTGTTCTGATGGCATCTTCACTAGAAACTCTTTATTTTTTTCACTGCTAATAACAACCATGAAAACATTTTTGTCCCTTCTGTTTAGAAAGACAATTATTACTTCATAATGAATGTAATGTTTTCTTTATTGATGCATGCTTTTCTATCTCTAGGAGTTGAGCAACTTCCAGTATTAACAAAGAGGTAGGATAAATCCTTTGCAAATAGTGAAATAGGCATGTGATGGAAGCCACTTGCTGTGAAAATATGCAATTTGTGTGATTCTAAGTGCCATATCAAGTCCCACAGCCTGAGCAGGTTAATGAGTACAGTATTCTTAGTGACTGAAATGCTGAACTTAGATAGGAGAGATGGAATCTGTATAAAGCCAAAAATTATCAGACTGCTGGCACACAAAGTTTAAAACCTTACAAGGAACTTGTCCTCATTTAAAGAGTGGAGAGAAAATTAAAACAATGTGTTTTACATATATAGGAAAAAAAGAAACAATAACTGAATATGTGTACATCAACTGTTTCCATAATCTCATAGCATTCTGGAAAGAGATAGAATTGTAGACAGCTTTCAGCTCAATGCTCAGCATGTGAAAAAAAGGCGCATCTGAGGTTAGGAGTTATAAAAAAACAAACCCTATTTATTATAAATTACACTATTATATCAGGCAATTATGCATCCATAACTTCAAAGTTGCACGGTGTTCTGTAAAAAGGAACTACTGAAAGGATACATTTAAAGAATACATTTAAAATCGCACAGGAGTAAAGAGAGTGGGAGTAAAGAGAAGACTTCCAAGGTTGACCAGTAGAGAACTCCACTTCCACACTGGAAGAGCCTTATAATTGCTGGGGATGCTGAAAGTACTCGAACTCCACCTGCAGACACCCACTCTGCCCTGTGAACATAGTTCAGTGTGGGTCTCACCACACATCGCATCACCGAAATTGTTTTGTCTGCCATTTGCCAGGATGGATCCAAAGGATGGGCTACCTTGGGCTCCGTAGGCTAAGGGCAAGGACATGTATTAGAAATAGTACAGCAAGAGGATGAAGCCTTTAGCCGAAGCATCTCCAAAGCATTGCTGGCCAGAAACTCGAGAAAAGCCTGCTCACAGCCGATCTGAAGCCTATTTTACTGATTAATTTTGGATGCAGCAGAGTAAACTGAGTGGCCTCATACAACACAGCAGTTTAGGTTGAGAAAGGGAAAAAAGAGAGGCCTGTAAATAGTTTTAAAGAGAATTTCAAAGTCATATGAAAAAACCAGGCTACTATAGCTGAACAATACTACAGCCAAGACCAAATTCAATAGACCTAAATTCATTTTTGCTCAGAGAAAGAGATAAGCATTTTGTTCTTACTCAGAACTAAGAACATTTAAAATTTAAGGTGTTAAATGGTTTGATGACTGAGAGATTTTTTTTTAAGCCAACATTAATTTAGTTGGGTCTTTTCTGAAATAATGTTTTTTGTTCTGTCTTCATTGTAGCTGACACCAATATGTGTTGGAGATGAGAAAGTCTGAGGCTTCTGCATCTGCCTCCTTCAACTTTTGAGTAGCTATTTGGCTTTGCAGTACAAAGGTTTTTCCCTCTTTTTTTTCTTTTTTTCTTTTTTTCCCATTCTCCTTACTGAGAAGTAAAAAATATCCTCAACTAGAGAGTGCTCTTGCATGAATTACACAAAAACTTCTTTACTGAGTAGTTTGGAAAGCTTATCTTCCTATACTTTTTGTTATGTGTGATTTTGTGTTGTTAAGCCAAAAATACATCAGACTTCTATAATACAAATCTTTCTTGATTTTCTAGGCAAGTTTCAAGATGTAGCTATTTTGCTTGCTGCTAATTTCTGTCTCTGCTAATTAGTTTTGTGTTTTGTTAATTTTTCCCCCCTTAATTTGTATGCATTGAATTGACTTTAATTAAACCTCCTTGACAGACGGCTTCTTCCTTTATTCCCATAATTTCTTTTTTCTTAATCCTGACACATCACAAAAAGTCTGCTTTCATTTACGCTGGCATCAATTCCCTGTAATTCCATCAGAGTGACTGGAGTTACTTTGAATTTACTGCATTATAAGCAAGAATAAAATTTGTTCCCATGATTGACAATTACAGACATCTGAATGGAGGTAAAAACCACAAATCTTTCCAAAATAATGTTCAGTCTTTACTCTTAATGGGTTTCATGTCACCAAGGAATATATCAAGTGATTTTGCCAGTGGCCATGTGGTGGGAAAAGAAATCTAAATGCATGAATGTAAGAATTGGTTATTACTAATGAGCAAGCTTACAAATTAGCATATTCTGACATAATGGAAGCCTAGTACAAGTCAGATTCTTTGTTTTTAAAAAGAACACCATGAGAGATTTTTTTTTTCTTTCTGTAGAAGGAGAGAGAGAGAGAGTAGGATCACCTCAAGGATATTTTCAGTGGCAAATTTTAGCAATGCTTCCTTCTGCTCAGTAATCTCTACTTTCTGAAACAGTAGAGAGTACATTATTTTATCTATGAAATCATATGTTGCAATTAATCACTTCTGACTTGTGTGAAGGCATTTGACAATTAAAACTTTACAGTGATTTTTATTCCCCCTTCAGGAGAGGGGATTTTTGTTTCTTTACTATAAAAGATTAAGCAAAAGAAAAGGTGTGCATAATATTTACATTTCTACCAATGTCTGAAATGTCAGTAGTTCAGGTCCCAAAGGTTAAAATATTATTTCCTGATCTTTAATGGACCCTCACTTCTGTTCTGCAGAAAAATGGAAAGGAAGAGGAAGAGCAGGATCACATTTTGAGTCAGCGCGCAGACGGAGTAGAGCTGTCCTTTATCATATCTCTGGACATCTACAAAGAAGAGAGAAGAACAAATTAAAAATTAATAATGTAGGTGAAATTCTTCTCTTTTTTTCTTCCCCCCCCCCCAAAAATGTAAACTTTGCACTATCTTAAAAAAAAAATAAAATTGCAAGTGCTGTAAAATGTTGGTGAGTACTTGAGAAATATCCTGGTCATAATTTTACAGCAACAAGGATTTGACTGCTTTTCACTTAAGTACATTTCTGCGTGCTGTGGTATTTGTTACCATATAGCAAGATACTTCATTTTATCATACTGCAAAGAGACATTTAATGCCAGGAAAGCCACATTATAAAATTTCTCAGAACTTAGATTCCATAGTTCTCAGAATTTTAGGTTCCAATTTACCTTGTCATCCCAATTATTTTATTTTAATTATTAATATTAAAAAAAAAAAAAAAGAGAGATTCAAGGTATTGCTCTAGCTGAAACTCTTAATGTTGTTAAGCTCCAAAAGGTCACACTTCATTTCGGCAAGTTTTCATGTGAATTTCTCCAACTTTGTGCTGTGATATCTATTTTTTTATTTCCTAATTGAAGTAGTAATGTTTCTGTCTTCAAATTAATTCTGTGTTCCCCCAGTAACTATAACTAATGAGTAAGTTCACAAAACATGCTATGACTATAGCTGACACTAAATCAAACCATAGACAAACCAACAATATAGCAACAGAAAGACTTCTAAAAAAAGCATGCATGAGAAAAAATAACTCTCCTGCTCTGTGCAACTGTGTTTCAGGAGAAAAGTTAATGCAGAGGATAATTAGAGATACTATATGAAATCAGTATGTTCATCTATAAAAATTTGCTAGACCAATATCAGTCTGTTCCAACAATGAAAGCCTATAGTCATTAGAAGCAGGGGTAGCAAAAACAGTTTCTCAGTATTTAGGAGGTTTTTTGCATGTCATTAGTTTTAATAAGGTAAAGTCCTTGACAGAGACACAAGAACAAGATGGTCTTGTTTTGCTCTTTTTTTTTCGGTTAGGGGAGGATGGAAATCAGACAATGGCAAAAGTAACCACCCTGAAAAGATGAACTGGCACTGGGCACGTTCCTATTGCTGGTTACCAAACTCAACCTACAATGCGGATGCATCCTCATAGATATTTTTACATTAGAAATTAAAAGCAGAAAAAACTTGGTATAGATTAAGGACATGAAAATACACAACTGTGTATATAACTTATTCACAGTTAGTTATACACAACAAGTATATAACTTATAGGGCATACAGTCACTTCTATTGAATGTAAAAATTAAATGTTGAAAAAAGATTAAATGTTTTAAAAATGTTACAATGTTGAAAAAGCATACTAATAATAAAACACTGCAAAATATGACTGAGTCTTCCAGGGATATTTTCATGGCATAGCAATATGGCAATATTTTTTAGGAACATGACTTTTAAATAGTTTTTGATGACTTACCTGTACTGTCAAAATCCTAGTGCAGATGTTATTTCGCCATGCTTAAACATTTATTCTGAGGTTAATTTACTACCTTTAGTACATGGATTTTTGGAGCTGTGGATTGGAAATAATATGAGGAACACTTTCCTTTCCATGATTAAAAAATGGGCTGACGCTGAGAGCAGTGATAATTCAGCTGCTTAGATTCATGAATGAGAACCAAGAACAGAGAAGGCAATGACATCAGCGTTTGAAACACAAAGAGAAAGGCTGTGACAGGCGAATGCATGACAGACAAGGCAAACGGAGTTAAGTCTACGGTCATGCAGGTTCTGTCTTTTTAATTTCATAGTGAATAACTTCAAGATCAGAAGTAATCTTGGCTTGCTGAATACATGATATTGTTTTGGGAGGCTCTGTGTTACTGGAATAGCATTTACCAGGAGCACAGTAACAGTGAGGAAGAATTTTGTTAGTAAATAATGCAAGACTGTTCATGTCTTACATGCTGCTTTTTTGGAGGGTAGGTCTTTTTGTTAAAACTATAAAGGGTGAAAGCTAAGAATTTCTAAAGCTTAACACTGAAATCTTTGTTGCAGACAACGCTGGTAAGACAAAGTTCAAGACAAAGCTTAGTCCAATGACAAAGGTGGTCAGTTCTGAAGCCATATTATGGTGGGTCTATGTTAATATTTTGATTTAGATCAAGGAGTGCAATTTTAAAGAAAATCAAAAAGTTATTCCTACTTATTGTGTTTTCATTCACACGAACTGGATTCCTGCAGATGAAACTAAACCAGGAGAGGTACTCCAAGTATGGGAGCTGCTCAGTCCGTAGGACCAGGCTAGAGCGAGTGAGAATGAACCTCCTCACAGCTCTATTTACAGAAGGTTTCTCTATAGTACCATCTATTGTTTTCTATATGTTCTTATTCGCAGTACTATGTCTTTGTGTGTACGAAGTTCTAACCTATCTGTCCAGTAGAATAACATTGGTCTGCAGTGTGAATTAATTCAACGGAGGAAGAAATAGTTTAGCAGATTCAGTCCCCTCTTCGCTGTAATCTGTAGTTTATTAATCTTCTTCCTGCCTCAACATTCACAAAAGTTATTCCATGAACAGAACCATCTGTATAAATAAATGTGAGGACTATGTTAGGAAAAAAAGTAACATTACTTCTTGCCTGCATGTGCCATATGTTATTATGTTTTTTTTGTACAAAAAACACCAACCACCTAAGGGCTGCATTGAAAGAAAAGCCTCTGTGTGATGAGATTACTGTTTTGTTTCATTTAATTTTTTTCTCTCTTTTTCAGAATGTTTTTGTAGATAAACCAGCATTTCCAGAATACAAAGTTTCAGATGCAAAAAAATCCAAATTCATATTGTTGCATTTTAGCACTTTTAAAGCTGGCTGGGACTGGCTTATTTTACTGGCAACGTTTTATGTTGCTGTGACTGTACCTTACAATGTTTCCTTTATTGGCCATGATGAGCTGTCTACAACTCGAAGCACAACTGTCAGTGACATTGCAGTGGAAATTCTCTTTATCATCGGTAAGATATATTTGGGGGTTGTTTGGGATCTCTTTTCTGACATTTAGGATTTTCACAGAACATACAATATTACAGAAAAATAAATTGTATGGCTTGATATTTTTTCTCAACTTTAGATTACTTTTTTTTTTTTTTTTTAAGCTTTAAATTGATTTGGGTAGTTCTGCTGTTACTCTAAAAGACTTTTGTTCTCAAGGAAGATTGAAACCCATTGTTTCACCCTGTGGGTGCCTAAAACCTTCCCAGTATAGGGATGGGCCCTGGAATTGCTACAGCTTTTTTCCCAATCTATGGGGTCATTTTTTAATTTCATAAACACTTAAAAGAACCATGGACCATAAGCTGAATTGATTTTTAAAAATATTGACATAAGATTAAAACTCATACTGCAATAATGCACATGTACAATATCAATATGCTATGTTGAAAACAGGGATAGAATTTAAGAGGTTGGAATTTGTCATCTGATCCATTCTCTAAACTTTTTATTTCTGTGATCCATTTAATTCTTATATCTTTTAAGAATCAAAAAGAAGACAGGGTCATATCTAATAATGGCTTTGTAGCAAAGAAGTTTCTTTTTTTGTAATATATTTTTTTCAATTTATTTCTGAATATGGAGAAGAATCCCTGACTAGATCCAAACAGGTTTTTTCCCAAGTTTTTACTGTTATAGTACCACTCAGTGCTGTCATACTGACAAACCATAGCTCAGATCTGTTGCCGTTATGCAGGGGGAGAATCTGTTATTTTTAAGAAATAAAATAAGTTGAGTATGTCTTTCTTGAATATGAAAAGGGTTTGGATGGGTTCTGAGAGGGAAAGAAAATTAAAGAATATAATCATTTTCAGGTTTGAAACTTCTCTTCCATTTTAATCTCCTCTATTTTTCATTGAAAAACTATAGCTTAACTCAAATGTTAAAAGCAACATTACAATCTTCTCTAAGAGAGCTAAAGAAAATTGAAACATCATAAATACTAAACAATGACTCAGAGGATTTTTCTCATAAAAATTTTGAAAAGTTTATTCCATTCACTCTCAGCTTTATTGTAGACAGTAAGGCTAGTAGATGATGTGGGTAAAGGAAGGATCCTTTGTTATGATGGATAAGTATTTGTTTCCTCCTTTGGTCATTGTTTTGTCATTAGACTTTAGGTCTGATTTTCCATTTTATGCTCACTATTAGATTTTGGTGGACTCTCACGTTAATGCAAACAATTCACGTTCAAAGATACTCAAGCACTGCAGTAAGAACCTTGCATTGTGCAATGCAGATCATCAAGGATCATCTTTTGTCTTGTATAAAAAGAGTGCGGTTATGACTCTAGACAGTCATAAATTAATGTTACATTAAGAATACTAAATTAAATAATCCTACTTGCTGTATGTGGGTGACTTCATAAAAAGAGTAGACTCAAGGTTTCAATATTTTGTTAATGGTGTAGAAAACTAGTTTTTGTTATAAACGTATTTATTTGAAAATAAGCACAAGAGAATAATCTGTATCTAACTGATTTATGTGCTGTAGTATTCCTTTGAAGCAAGACAGATGGTGAACTGCTCAGTGCTACTTTTCTGGTTATATATTTGCTGGAAATATGGAGTCTTTATATCAGTAAGTCAAAAGCAAAGGCATCTCTAAGATCAATAGAATAGCTGAGTAAGAAAAATAAAACAAAGATTGTCTGTAAATTTTACTTCATATTTTCCAGTTAGATTTTTAGGTTTGTAGTGCAGGAAATCAAGCTATGGCTGTAACTAAACACATTCAAAGAAATGTGTATGAAGTACTAGAAGAGACTTTGCTTAATCATGTTACTGGTAACCACAAACACTGTACTGTAAAATACTGGTATTCCTCCCCCATAGTTTGAATAATGGCTCAATTTTCCCCAGAATAATTTTTTTCTAAAGTTATTATCTGTTTTAAATCTACAGTTCTGAGGAAAGGTTTATAGACTATTTCCAGGACATTCTCATGCTGCATTTAAATCTCTGCAGTGAATTTAAAGAAAATAGTGTGTTTATGATCATGTCTCCAGGGTCCCTTGTCCGTTAAAATGTTGAATTAATGTGTCTCAGAACATGTATAACTATATTGAAAGTAGTAAGATTGACAGCATACTTAAATTTAAGCATAAGTTTCAGGGCCCTTGGTGCGCTGTGGCTCTGACAAGCACATCTTTGATGGATGATCTATGTGCTCTGAGAAAAGTCAGTGAGAAATGTTGTGAAAAATACTTCTTATGATGCTGCTGCCTCACAAAGTCATTGGGGAGATCTGTCTGATATTGGGTCTTCAGCTGCATAACAGCTGTGTAATCAAGGACTGAGGTATCACAAAAGTAGTCATTGATCAGAGAAAGAAAGTCTATCTACTTTGATTTTACTCAGATTTCTAAGAACATGGAGCAATATTCCTTTTATGAACATAGTTTGCATAAACACTTATTTGGACTTGACAAGGTCTTTGTTTTTAGATGTGTTATCCAAGATTGACTGTATTCTTGGGCATATGGTGTGACTCTTGGGGATGGTTCTGTGCAGGGCCAGGAAGTGGACTTGATGATCCTTGTGGGTCCCTTCCAACTCAGTTTGTCCTGTGATTCTGTGATTCCTCAATTCTGTGATGTGTGCCAACCTATGCTTAAGCATGATGGAAATACACATGGAAGTGCTGTTCTGACTTGGGGTGCTTGAAAGTCAGAATATTGATATGAATTAAACTATTTATGAGAAAAACATCTAGCTAGATGTGTAACTGCTTTAACCTTTAAAGTTCTCTAAAACACAGACAGAAGATAAACAATAATAACAACCCATTTTGTGACATCTTCAGGGAAGAGGTTGAAAGGGGAACATAATTAGGAATTCTCATATGAAACTAAATTTTTCTCTTGATGTTTCCTGTGATAACTTACGTGATGTCATGGCTGAGTGTACTTTCAGATCAGTTTTCCTTTGTTACATCTGCAAACCTTCTCTAACATCCCCCATAAATAAAGCTTTTGCTTTCTCTAACCAAAGTTAGAGTAGAACTTTAGTTTTAGAATTTTTTTTATTGTCTTTTGTATCCAAAAATCATAAAGAGGTACAGAGAAAAACTTTTTAGCATTAACATATTTAAACAAACACATAAAACATATCCTAAGTGTTTCATCAAGTGAGGGACATTACCTGCTTTATTGCACTATTTGCTTCAAAGTTTATGCCCCTGTATTTGCATAGGCAATTATCTGGGTCCTTTATTTCTCGATAGGTATGTCTGGGAGCCTGAATACCAACACCTCTAAGAAGCATAATGGATCTTGCTTACTTTTCAATAATATTTTTTAAGTTTTCTGTCTTCTGGAGAAAAAAAGGCAGGAGAATCTCTCACCATTTTCATTCAATTTAATTAGTAATAACTTTCTAATTGCATAACTTTTACTCTTCCATAACTATCCAGTGTAGTATTTTATTTCTGCAACAGTTTCATTCCAGTTTTCAGATATTGTCTTTCTTAATCTGTTTTGCTTTTTTAAAACTTTATTGAACACCTTGATCAAAGAAAGCAACAATACCTGAGAAATGATTGATGCTTTATTGTTCACTGACAGGACTACTTGAATAAGATGTCTTCAACAGGAGCTGAGATCAGTGCAATGGTTCAGTGACAATATGCATAGGCTTTCAGTGTAATGGCAATGCATTATTTACTGAATAAGACCAAAAGTGTCTGAGTATTTTGCATCTAAATTGGCCAGGAACAAATATAGAGAGAAGATCTCAATTTCATATTTGTGGATCATCTAGTTTTTAGTGGAAAACAAACACTGGATACTAATTACGGCTATAAAATTGTGCTTTTTATAAACAGACTGGCAACAGTTATTTTAAGTGATTTCCTGCAGTGTACTACTTTGCCACCTGTGGGAAAATAACACATACCCATCCTTCACTCTCCACACACATTCTCATCTGAAGATTTTATCTATGGCCTACACTTTCAAGTGAGAAAACTGATCATTATTTTTACTAAGATTTCTTCCCTTTGTATGCATATTTTTCTCTCTCATTAAATGTTATTTAACAAAATATTTTATCAGCAGTTTCTGGTTCTGGAAGCAGCATGTTTAAAAGTGCTAAAAGCACTTTGTGTTACACAAAGCTCTGATTTGTGTGACACGACACTGTAGATTAAAGGGACTTGTGGGGCCATTAGTATCTATCACAAATGTAAATGACTCAAAATCTTTCAAAAACTGGTTTAAATCATACAAAGTCCTTGAGGCTCAGACATTTAATACATAGAGATTTAAAAATATGGTATAAACCTTGTAGAAATTCATGTCATAATTCATGACTTATATAGACATTCAAGTATACATATTATTGTAATGAAAATAATATATGCTGAATAGAATTTATAGGAATAAGTTGAGGAAGTATTAAACGCTATAAATTTTATTGGATTGCCTTAAAATGGAAGGCTTGTTTTTTTCTTTCATGTTCTTTTTCATTATTATAATGATTATCATTTCCTATCTTTGCAAGAGCACAGAAGTTTATTTAAAATAATTTCTGCATCTGGGGGACCTCACATCTAAGAAAACTTGTGCGTTCTGAAAGAAAATAGCAGTGTTTTGAATCATGTTTCTGAAAGTGTGTTTTCAGGCTATAGCATTCTAAAATTCAGGAAAACACCAAGAGATTGCTTTGAAATTACCTCTGGGAATTTATTTCTAAGTAACAAATGGTCTCATCTGTGAATGCATATAAACAAAACATGTAAACAGAGTGACTGGACAAACTGGACATAAAGGAGACAAGCATAAGCCACAAGAAGCGATTATTTCACAGAAATATTTCTGCATCTTCAGGTAGATGCAGATAATTTTTATGGTAATGGAGGCCCACTGAAAATGTTACTTGTATTGCCGCTACTAACTCCTCTTCATTAGAGCTACAATCAGACAAAAGTTGTATTTTTCATTTACTATCCTACAATACAATGGTAATATAATGTTGTATTTTTCAGTAAGATTAAAGTCTTTTAAAAATCTAGGTAATTTCCAAGGAAATTATTTGATGCTTAATAGCTTAGCACATTTTTTGTAAATTATCATGTGGTCTTTTTTCTTGTATTATTTATGGGTATTGTCTATGTGAATTCTTGTCAAGCTGCATGGGATAAGTTCTGATAAAAATATTTCAGGTTTTCTCTTGGAATTGGTCAAAAATTTGGAGGTGAATGAAGCAATTATGCTGCTGCCCACCAAATATTTTATTGTTTTGATGTTTGCGTTGTTTTCTGCAACATTTGTATGAAGTGAACTCTGTTTATGAAATACCCAACAACTATGCCTGCTTCACATAGGTTGAATTTAGTGAAAATCTGCATCATATGATTGATGTTTCTTCACTCTTAGTAATTGCTTCTTTCTGCCATATTTCTGTAGGTTCTATTAAGAAAATTGCCCATGTAGAAATTTTCACACTACTGCAGTCACATAGCCAAGCTTCCTTTCAAAACAGAGCTAACAGTCCATTTTTCAGAAATATTTCAAGTTCTTTGCTTTTCTTTTAAGGCTCCAGTCTCTATCTTCCTTTGTAGAAAAGTCAGTAAAATATATTTTAGCTATTCAGTATGTTCACAGATTGAGTCTGTTTTCAAAAGATACAGCACAGTTTATAAGAAAGAAAGTCTTTCCACTTTAGTATGTTATTATAACGGCCACGATATGTGATGCTTTTCTGGTGTATCAACTACTCTGGAACTGGGATTAGGTAATCGCAGTTTTACACCCTCATAATCAAAGAAAGCAACTAAAAAAGGGTGAATCCCAAACGCTAAAAATCAAACAAACAGGTAAAAAAAATTGCAGACTTTTAAATATCAGTTTTGTGGTCTTGAAACATGATCAGTTTCATGATTTGAATTAACAGGCTCTGGGGAAATAGTTACAAATAACCCTCCTGTCTTGACACTGCTGTGCTGGTCATTCATGTATACAGCGATGGATACAACAGCCAAAGTGTGGTGTCTGACAGAACCACATCCTGTTAGTGCATTATCCCTGATCATGCTGTATTCCTGCAGGGAGCGAGTGACTTTTGTTATAAAAATATCCATTCAAAAGATGCCTTCAGATTTCATTTTGTTTATATATTAATGGATAATTTACCCAAGTAAAACAGTATTTCCACTTTGTTATGACTTCAATATCCCATTACATTCCACTCTAAGAACAAACAGTAAGGAAGAGCAAATCAGACTATCAGTTACAGATGGATTTTGGGAGTCAGATCTGTTATGATCTGTAACACCCCAAAATAGATTTTCTTCCATTAAAATCACTACAAATGTTGTTTATTTCACAAACTCTAATGAATCAAGGCTGAGAACATACATCATAGCACTGTCTTAGAACAGGGACCGTGCCACTCCTTATGTATTGTACAGTGACAAGCAACTTGGTGTCAAATGCTAAACAAACTCTTCTCACTGGAGAAGTTTGGTTGGTAAAACAACTCAGTGTCTTCAGTGGTGACTTTAACAGAAAAAAGCCTCTGAATTATAGTTACTCCATGCTAGCAAAAGTACTTTTTTTGGAAGTCCATCATGTTACGTAATATCATGTGTATTGTGGTAAAGATTTTAAGAATTAGTAACTTTCAACTGTGTTTCTGTTGTTCATCTGAATTCTGGCCATCCAGCTAAAGCCACAGGACTTCTGAAAATGAGCTTCTTTCAATGGAGGTGTAATATGGCTCTAAAATGTAATATGGCTGGAAAATATGTTTTACAGACCCTGTGAGTGCCCATACAAGTTAATGGGGTTGTTTGCACAATATTCTGAAGTGCTAGTGATCAGGAGAAAATTATATTTGGGGTTGCACCCAAAGAAAAATAGGTGGAAGAAGTATACTTCATAGCCATATTTTACCTTTTTAAATATACAGTTGCTTAAAGACTAATTCTAATCCTTTGCCATAGTTTTCTTTAATGATAATGATCCTCAAAAAGATTATTCTCTTTTTCTGTTTAAGCAGTGGAAGAAAACAAATTTTTCTACTTTACAAAACACGATCCTTGTGGTACAATGGTGGGTCTTGATAACCCTTTTTAGATATCAAGTCAATTAGGATCTAGACATTATATCTTGGGATACTTAATTTCTTTAAGATCTAGCAGTATAAAATTTGGTCCTGCTTCTTCTTTCTCATGTTACCTACATCAACACAATACATCTGAGACTTCAGTTACATGTAGATTTGTATGACCTTTCAGTTCATAAAGATTCTGATAAGAACTCAAAATTTTGACAATCTAATTGAGTCTTAAATAAACTGATCATATTTGACACAGATTTTAATTCCAATTAGCTGTGCTTGGCTAATATGTTTTCCTTAAGGTCATCAATTCTTCTTCAAAGACCTTAAGGAATCCACAACTTTATTTACTTATGCCTTGTAAATGACATATTTCTCTTTTGGAGGTTTTTGTCACCAACCTGCAGAAATGATGTTGTTAAGCATTTAGTTTATAAAATGTTGTTGCCTGCTTAGTTCATGCCCACTGGATTGTAATTTAACATCTGATATGACACAACCTTGCTTTGCTGCTTCAATCCAAAATCAGATAAGAAGTATGTATTGAATCCATCTGGATTTCCTACAAGGTTATTATTAGCTTCTCTCATAATGACATGACACTACTACTACAAAGAAACTAAAGTTTTGTATTAGGGCTTCTTTCCTAAAATTGTAATTTTCCCTCATCCTGGATACCAGTTATTTCTTTCTCAAAAAGGTCTAGATTTCCATTCCAATTTTTCTATAGTTTGTATTGGTTGTTACTTAATATCTGTTCACTATTTTATATGACTTTCTAAAAAAAAGAAAAAAATGCTCTTCCTCCAGCAGCTGTAATATGCTGTTAAGATATTATTTTGATTATTTTATTTATATAGTATGTACTTGATTATATATTACAAATTTATTACATAAAAACCCTACATTTTGCTTTATTAGTACTTAACCTCTGTTGTGGGTTTTTATTTTTTTGTAAGCTTTATTTGATTTCATAATGGCTCAGATTCTTACACAATGGTATTAAATGGCATAAAAATTACTTTCCTTTCCCATATAAACCCAATTCCATCTCCCTCACCTGATCATGTCAGCATACGAAAGAAAATCATCAAGCTGATTGTGGCTACAGACGTCTGGAGCGAAGAAGCTGAACTGAAAAATAGAACTTCCATTTGAATAAATTGTTCCTGGGCAATTTACTAGGAACATCCATGTTTATCTCAGCAGTATAATAGAAAAAATAGGAGTTTATATAGGGACAGATAAATTGTTCTTCAAACAATATGGCACTAATATTTCCTGGAATCTTCCCTAAAATCTCTCTGGCCAGATTCTAATATCATTATCCTTGTATCATTAAATAAAATTTGCTAAAATAATCAGATAGACGAAAGAGCCTGGACTTTGGGGAAAGTATTACTAGCTAAAGACAACCAATGTAAAATCACATAAAAAAACCTGAAAAAAATTACAAAGAATTAGAGAAGAGTCAGTCATATCATCTAGAAGAGGGAGATTATGTAAAAAACTCTCTGTTCTGAAAATCAATGGGGCTAATACACCTAAATCCTCTTGTTCTCAAGCACAGGTTTGAATGACTGCATCTAATAAAACATCACTTCTAATATTTATGTTACTTGCCCTAAAGGCACAGGATTTTTCAATTTCATTTAGTTCATAGTAAGAGACAAACTGAGATATATTACATTGTATTTTTTGAAATCTTAAAGTATGTAATGGGCAGTTATTGAATCACCTGCTTAATCTTAAATTGTTATTCTGCTATATCTTGAATCGTATATTTAATCCCAGCAGGATTTATTTTTTAAACAATCAAGCCTATAGAGAGAAAATAATAGTGTCACAAGAAAATCAGCTGCTTCAGGTAAAATAATCCTGGTTATGGGTAAAGTGGCTCAGCTGGCCTCCACATACTTTTTTTTTTTAAGGAATTAGAAATTGAGATTATACGAAACACATATTGTATTTTTAAAATAATACAAGGGTTATTATATGGTAATACATCTTAAAGATTAATAGGTTAGCTTGGTAACTACCAGTTTATGAGTTTTATTCCTTTTATATCATTTAGGAGACCAATCTGCGTTATGCACTTAGTAGAACCTCCATTTTTTCAATGTAATTCTTTTTCCCTTTGTTGAACACCAGTTCAACATGGTGTTTTCATACTATTCACTGAGTGAATGTGTCTGTGTGTGAATGTGTTGCATAATAGAAATCTAGAGAGAGACTGCTTGGTCAAGGATGTAGCATGTCACACAGAGTTTTAATCCAAGAGAGGTCACCAGACATTTTCAAAACCTTACAGACTTGCTTAGATTTTCCAGCTCTTTTATGCTCAGCTATGAAATAAGTTGCTTTTTCTTAAGAACTGAGCATTTCTAGGGCGTGGATTTTCATGGAAAGATTGTGAAAAAGAAAATAGTCACAAAAGGTGAGTAAAAGCCATTAGAACACTCAAATAAGGAAAGCAGTTGTTTAGAGCTTTTTAGTTAGATCATGTTATTGGCTACAGATATTTGGGATGAAAATATCACAGACGCATGTAGCCATGATAATCACAAACTTGGAAGACATTAGGGTAGTAATGGTCCCAGTGTTCTGGTGCTGTGGATAGTGTGTAAGAGCTTAATTGGAGCAAAATATATTAAAAAGTTAGGAACTGCAGCTCTATATGGATAACAATTTCAAATTCATTTCATGGCTGAAAAAAAACTGGGGTTTGTTTTTATAAAAATGTATTTTCTTTAATCTTTCGGTGTATCTTTGCATGAATTTTAGAGATATCACATTTCTTACAAGAATTACTTTTTTTAAAGGATGTGCGCCCATACCCTCCCAGTAGTGGAGAGACTGAGAAAATCCATGCAGATTGAGCTAGTTAGCCATGGGATCCAACCAGGAGAAAAATCACAGTTGTGGTTTCACACATTCACTGTTTATTATCTTGTGATGCATCTTAAGGACGTAGTGCCCAAGAGGACTTCTGTCAAAGTTGTGTGGGGTTGGTAGGGGAAGGTGATCAGTCTGCAGGGTGGAGAGAAGGGAGACTCAGAGGAACAGGACTCAAAAACCAGAAAGTAATTGCATCAGCAGGCAACTGTGATCAGAGGGTGTGTGGAGCAGAAGCCAATTTTCCTACACAGTGTGCATGGGTGATGTGATTCCTTGTTCCAAGCCTCTTTAAATTGGAGATCTTGGGTTCTCTCTGTTGAGCACTTTCAGGCCAAGTTTACCTTTATGTTCAACAGAAGAATAATAACTCACTGTTTGGAAGACTGACACTCTTTGCTCAAGATTCACACACTGCAGTGTGCACAGAAATACGTGGGGAAGGAGGAGATCATGACTGCCTTAAGACACGTTAGTGTTTGTTAACACAATGTCTATCTGTGTTAAACACAGTAAAAATCTCAGGGAAAAAGGCCTTGTGGTAAAACATTATTTTAGGGCCTTTCTTAAAGTCAATAGGGTGGTTTAGACTTCATATTCAACTCTAATTTGTTTGTATCCTGACTTTTTTCTGTATAATTTAAACTGAAATAAAATTATGTAACAAAAGTTTTTCCTAATGAAGACAAGAATAAAGAGATGTAACTCTTTTCTCCCTCTCTACATCAAGGAAAATGTGGTATTTTAGAACATGTGTGCTGTGCTTCAAGACAGGTGTAATGAGTTAAGCAGTTTGATATTTTCTGCTGTTCCTCCTGCTTTAGCTTTAGATAATTTTGTAATGACATTTCTCACATCAGAGACATTATTTACATGTTGCATTCTGCTTTTCTGAGCACATGACATGGTCTGTGTAGCCCACAAGATCATTTAAAATTATGATTTCCCATCTAAAATGAAAAAAAATACAATAAAATAAATTCAGATTTTTTTTCCTTTAGTAATAATCTTTATCATTAAGGTTCTTTTTTCATGTTATAAGGGGTGCCAAAGCAGATGAGATTGCAGTCCTTGTCCCAGCCTGAAACAAACATATCAACCACAACTTTAAATATGAAGCTTGCACAGGCTGAAATTTGTTGTTAGAGCATACTTAAGGATAGTATATTCAAATGTACCTCTTGCAGAGAAATTTTGACCCGCTAATTATCCAAATATATTGGAGTCACTTCATGTATGCTTTAAGAATCTGCTCAGAAATTAAACATCCCACTTGCCTGGTTTAGGGGTGTAAACTTCAAATTGCTGCTTGTGTTTAATTTCAGATTGTTCTTTCAATTGTTATCAGTTTGTAGAAGCTACAGCACAGTAAGATAAACAAACAATTTCTAAAATATTAAATATTGCATAAGTATTTCAGAAGATATTATTAGTGATAAGAAAACATTTATTTAAAAGAAAAGGAAAAATGTTAGTCTTCCACTTTTTAAATAGCAATCAAAAAAAAAAACTGTGGAATGTATAATTCCTAGAAATAATACAATCTCTCAGAAGTAACAGTAATTTCTAAACCTGTGTTAATGATTTTGTTGTGCTTTTAGAAGTTTTTTGCCTCAGGAGTTTTGTTGTTTTTGTTTTTTCCTTTACAGATTTCTCAGTAAGTACTTTAACACAGCAATTAAATGGTAAATAAGATTGCCCAGATGAAAAAACTGTTTGCACCCAAGTACAGCTCAGAATGCTATCAAGAAATACAAGAGGGATCACACTTACTTCCGACCCTCTGGACTTTTATTAGATAAGTTGGATGCAGAAAGAAGCAGTTAGCATTTCTTGTTTTTTTTTCTTTTTTTTCCTTTTTTTTTGTGTATATAGCTGTTATCTGGGGCTGTTGTCTTAAATTGTTTTGATAGAAAGGCAGAAAAGGGTGCAGTGCAGAAAAACCTCTAATCTCTTCAATCTTGAACAGTGAATTGCATATGCACATTGATAAGCCCTTGGTGTTCTGGATGTCTTACATTTAAAGCAAGAGTTTATCTCCTTTTCTGTTAAAGCTTTAGCTGTTTCACAAATGCTAATGTGCAATAAATAAGCAAATACTTTTTCTGACTTTGGTAACTACAGTTTGGAATTTCTGAGACAAATGAGAATGAGAAGTTTCAAAATACTTGCAACATCAATATCCTTATCTTTCTTTCCTTCTTACCTCTATCAAACAAATCTGCATGAAGGTGTTCTCTATGTGTTCTGTATGTGCTACCGTACTGATCTGGAAATGTGCCTAGTAATCAACTGTCTCTACAAAGTACCTGTGGAGTTGAACTGACCCCGTTGCTCACTATGAACCATATGAAATTATGTTATTTTCCCATCTGAATTGTGTTATTGAAAATTTCATAACGTTTTTGTAGCTTTAAGAATGCAGGGCCAGATGAGACTACTTCATGAAGTATTCTAAAATGATTATATCTCTGATTTTACTTATGTGTTCTGTTCAGCATGAGGACCTGGTTGAATGAAAAGAGTAGTTCTTAAACCATGAACCAGTTATAATCCGCAAGACCTCAGTCCATGGAACCAGAGACCCTCCTAGACGTGTCTAGGTCACACTGTGTTAAAATTTTGCACTAAATCCTAAAAAAATTGCTCAATCAATGCCATATCAAAGTAACAAGAAATTCCCCAGATTTCATTCATTTAGGAGACTTGCCTATACTGGTCCTAAGGCAGGTAAAGGCCAAGGTCAAAATGTTAGAAATACCATAGGTTTACTACTAGCAACATATAGGTTAACCAGTGTGACAAATTAGCATAGCAGGCTGTCCAGCTTCAAACTGCAGAAGCCAGCATAAAAATTTCCTGCTGGTGAAACCTGGCAAATAATTATTTTCCAGACCCAGAACATTAGGACTTGGGATTTGATCAAAATTTATCCTAAAGAAATCTTTTCTGATAACCCAAAGGAATGATTCAACCTGATTTTCTCTGTGTGCTGAATCTCTCTCTGCTTCTGCTCTTTGCCTTCAGTGAGGGAAAAAATTGTTTCCTGTCTTCTAACATATTATGGCTAGCAGGTTTGAAGAAAAGGTCTTACTTTACACAGTCTTAGTATGGCCTACCGAAAGAACTTCTAGGAAGAAGTGCAAATCAATTCTTTTTTCTGCCCCCCTAAAGTGATCTTGCTGTAAAACACCAGCCTTAATGGTTGGCTGCACTCTTTTCTGACACTGTAAAAGTTATACAAGTAGTTCTCACTAATGTTAGTAGAAACAGGGTGCATAGTTTGAGGACAGAAAATAGTTTTCGTCTTGTAGGACATGAAAATAATTGAGACTCTATTGTCAAGACCTGAGTTTTTCTTTGAGTGCTAATGTGTTTTGGCAAGATATGTCAAAAGTATATCTCATATTGAAAGACACGCATCCTGGAATGTTAGATGGCAATATACAAAATACACAAGTCACCAAGCAATTCACATCACTTTTGTGATCTCCACCACAGCCAAAAAAGCCTTTTGCTCATGTGTTCAGCACTTTTCAGATGATAAAAAAGTGGTTATCCTTGACAATGACATTTGTCCTCTGTGCTGAGCAGTTATCACTGAAAGAGCTAAAATTACATATTTTAAATAAAATAATTAGTGATTTTTTTTATTTCAAAGTAAATATAAGTGTATTTTATGGACAAAAATAATACCTTTATTTTTTAATTTATAAAAATACCAATACTTGGTACAGTTTAAAGAGCAATGCATGTGGGTGTTTTTTTTTAATTCAAGCTCCCTTTTAAATCAGTGAGTTATGAATATTTTAGACATTCATACTCCTTGAAAAGAATCATGCATTAATTGGTTTAACTCCGTGATATATGCATCACTTACCGCTATGTTTTTTTTGTTTCTTTATTAGATTATTTATTTGGTATTTATGATGCACAAGAAAACCAATCAGTGTTTTGCTGGATTTCCTGGTGTTATCTCCAGGAATCAAGAAATCACAGTCTCTGATTCTGTTCATTCTTTGTCAAGCAGATATTATTTTAAATTTCCGAACAACATATGTCAGCAAGTCTGGCCAAGTCATATTTGAAGCAAGATCTATTTGTATCCACTATGTGACTACGTGGTTTATCATTGATTTAATTGCTGCACTTCCTTTTGATCTTCTTTATGCTTTCAACGTCACTGTGGTAAGTACTAACCTGTCTTCTTAATTGTTCTCTCTTTTCAAAGGGGGTTTGTGGATGTGGGGGCTTTTTTCCAGATCTGGAGACTAAAACTGAATGAATTAAAATACCTTAGAGTCTTTTATAGCTTTGTGGTGTGTTTTCACACTGGATGTACCAATTTTTTAATTGCATCTATGTTATCTTCATGTCTAATTACTGTACTCAACTACAGTTTGCTATGACTTTTGCTCTCTTATGGTGCATAAATTCAGCCCTTAATCTTTCAAGACTCATAAATTTTTACTGTGGTAAAGTAAATCACTGTTATGGTCAGTATGGTCAGCATGTTTATTTAGACAGGAATCTTCTTTCTCTTCTGGGAATTTCAGTGAAAAAATTACAGCATGACTACTAATTTTTGTGTGCTCTAACATGTATTGCTTACAGTTGTCATTTACTTTGACTTTGCTTTCAACTCAACTTTTTTTTAGGAATGTAATGACAAAAGGCTAAATCTGCTTTGAAAAATATTCATTAAAATGTTATGTGATGTCATAATCATGATGGGTTACTTTTTTTTGGCTTACTTATGCTAAGACAAAGGGTTTTACTCTGTTAGCCCTATTAAATTTTGTAGAGTTGGAATCTACTAAGCAAAACTGAAACAAACAAGAAAGCAAAAAACAATCTCCCCCCCAAAAAACGCAAACACCTCCTGCCCCTCTGAATCAGGAAGTTTAGTTTTTTTAAAAATTGTTGGCAGAGGTTTCTTAGTTTTGTGGACTTTTGCCATAGGAGACTAGGGTTTTTAGCTATCCACTTTCTAATTCCCAGAATTTTGATCTTTCATAAACAGATGCACTCAATCTCAATTTCATTAAAAGTGAGTTACAGACAAGTACAGAGATGATAGGATAAATACATATCAGGGGAAAAAAAAAAAAAAAACATAGAAAAACACTAACCAGAAAGGATCCCATGTAAGGTATCGTGTCTGATTTTATAATTTAGTTCCATTTCCTTCAATTAACTCCCTTCTCATGTCATTTATTACATAAACAAACATCAACCTGATGCTAGAGCAGTGGCTTTTAAAACCTGATAGTTAATAGTTTCACATTGTTCAATCACAGTTTTTTATAAAATATGGGTAATCTAATTAAATACATTACTATCCCAGTTTATCCCTTACATTCAAATCAAACCACCAGCATAATGCTGTTGGTTTAATTTTTATTAATAATTTATTATTAAATGAACCAGGTTTACCTTTTCTTTCAAAGAGAAAATTTTAAAAAAAACTGAAAACATTTTCTTTTTGGAATATCTGGAAGAACTGATACTCTTTCCATACTTAATTCTGAAAATGAAAGTACTATCCAATGATTATTTTTACAGTTAAAATGTAACAATGTTAAAAATGCTACTATAATAGGATTAATACACATCTCCTGTCTGTTGTACCTTTAACTTTTTTCCCTTAACAAGACCTCTACATGATTCCTTGATGGGAACACAGTGCCTTACTATATCATATCTCCTATCGTGACAAGACTTGGCAACTGTTAATATAATCCTCAAGATAACAATGACTTATCAAATGTTTCAAGAATGGGGGGAGATGTTAATCACATTACACTGTTTTCAAACTTCATGATTTAATGAGCCATTTCCTCATGTCTGTTCTCAGATTTTTACTTCATCGACTTTCAGATGTTGCCTCAACAGAACGGTGAGAAGGGGCATCAGGGAGCATCTCACTCCTTTGCTGTTCAGGCCCCAGCACAAAGGCCAAACCTTTAGGGATGTTCTAAATTCTGCGAGCTATAGGTATAGTGCCATACATACCCACATATGTATGGCACATATATGTCCTACCCCAGCTGGAGACTGATGGAGCCAGAGTGCATGTAAATGCTGTGGAGTCTTTTGCTGTCTTTGTGTATATTTCAAAATAACAAAAGAAAAACTGTATGAGCTGGCTCTACTGCCTTTACACCTTACCTGGATTCTGTCCTACCATTAAAATCGGGAATTCTTTGGACATCTGAGGCCGCAGGCCCATTCCTGCCTATCCTCAGTGCATGCTGAGACCCCAGCTCCTTCCATCCTTGTGCTCATCTGGCATAAAAGATCCCTTAATTTGTTGAAATATGGTGTCAAATGTTGCCATAAAGAACAGGCCATTAAGCACTACCTATAATGATTGAATTGCTCCTTTCTGAGTAGCTAGTGATGGTTGTAGAGCAAGAATATCATATTTGAGGAAAAGCAACTAATCAAGTGGACAAAAAATTATTAAAAATCTCTCCCACTAGTCATTTCTTAAAATGTATCCTGTTTCTTCATTAATTCATTTTTTATGTAGGAGAAGAGAATTTCATCACTGGTTTGTAACACCTTTACTTTTTGTCAGTACTTCTCAGGACTATGTTGATTGAGTTTGTGTTAGTCTCAGATAAAATTCTGGCCATCTCCTTTCAACAGAAAAATGTTAACTCAGCTAGTCTAAAACGATTAACACAATGGAAAATTTTGATGATTTTATATCTGTGGGCAAAGAAAAATCTATGCAGACACAAGTATGAGTGCTGACTCCTTATTTTGTCTTCCTAAATTTGTGACATAGAAAAAGAAGCTGCCTGATGGCATTTTAGATTTTCCAAAGACATATTGGGCATAATACCAGAAGAATGTTTGGCATTACTAAAGAGAAAATTCTGTGTAATAATATAAAATTAATTACATCTGTGTTCAAATTTATTCAGAAATTATTTTCAAATGGGGTGGTACTTAGGCCTTCAAATGAAACATGCCTCCTCATTAGAAAGAGTATTATGAGATATGAATCATTGTCTTTATATCTGTAGTTTAACAAAAATGGTCAGGATTTAGGCAAGACTGAAAACTGGCAGGGCACACATATAACTGTAACAATCCTTTTGCAATTTCTTGTTTGTAGTAATCTAAAAAAAAAAAATTCACCTAAATAATCTAACTTTAGCTGTGATGTGGTAAATCATAGGCTCCCATGGAAAGATGAAAGCTCCAATGTGTAGGCTGTAGCACATATAAAATCATTATATACAAAATCATTACACACAAAATCATTATACAAATGCTTGTGTGTCGCTACAACACCTTGAAGAGTCAGTCATGAATAGGGATGCATTTTTGTTGTAAGTGCAACAGAACCCTGTTTGGTTCAAACAAGCTGGTGAGAGAGAAGAAAGGGAGATTTTGGGAAATGAGTTACTGCAGAAACAGAGGCAGTTGGTATAGTTTCATGGCAGTCATAGAATATAAATTAAAGTTATATGATTGTAGTAATACAAACATGGCAATTATTTCAAACATTTGACAGCCTTCTTCCCTAGACTTGCAGATATTCTTGGGCTTAAGGCCACAGACATAACTAATTTCCTGACACTGTAGATGTAGAATGACATGAGGAAAAGAAATGCAAGAAAAGACCTTGTAAATGTTTGTGTGCTCAAATGTCGGATCTTAACAACGTATTTTGAAAAAATGTCATATTTTTGTTGATTTTCTTTTTTTCCTTGTTATGTATGTGAGAAAACATGTAAAGGTTCTTGAGGAAAAAAAAAAAAAAAAAACAAACAAAAAAAAGCCAATAAAACAAACATGGGTTTTCTTAATGCCAGTATTGCCCTTTGAAGAGGCTCACAGGAGAATTACTTGTGCACTACCAAAACTGTACTGACAAAAAATAATGCTTGTAGATTTCTAATTTTCTTCTTTACAGGTTTCCCACCTACTTAAGTCCTGAGACTGGAATAAAATCAATGAATTTTTAAGATTTTGATCAAATCAAAACCACCTGATGTTACAGAATTTATTTGTCACCTCAGACCTAGCTGTTAGTGAATATACACATATAAAATTTAGAGTTCATATTATTAGCCTTGGTAACAACACCAGAAAACTTCAGGATATTCTGGATTAGCAAAAGCAAAAGGATATTGATTGAGCTGTGGTTTTAGATTTGTTTTTGAGAGAGCTCATTACTGTGCTCTGGGAGTGCTGTAGCAAGACATGTCAAGTCTGTTGTTACTTTTCTAGCTGATGTGGGTATCCTGTATCAGCCAGGTACCTAGCAGGCATTAATCCTGCTGTCTCATTAATGAAAGAAGAAAAAAAAAGAAAAGCTTACTGTAAGTGAAAATTATGGCTATTTAATCTTTGGCAAATACATTAAAATATTTGTATCCTAATCTGCATGTTGTTAACTCTGTCCCACAGCTGAAACATGAGCCAAGTACACTCCATGCAAAACTGTGAGCTGTGCACACTATGGTGTGGATGCAGGCTGCAGGATGCTCTGCAGGGGTGGGGTCATCCAGAGACTGCTTGCTTTATGCTGAACCTCCTCTAAGGCTAGAGCCATGTGTTTCATAAATTGATGTGTGCTTAGGGTGCTGAGCAGATTAGGCACTGCTTTTGCCACATAAACTTGAAAGGCAATAATATTTTCGTTAATGAATTTAAAAAACAGTATTAGAACTTTTAATGAAAGCTCTTTTAGACTACTGCTTAGTACAGAGCAGTAAAATATGCCAAGGTCCCTGAACACAGGTTTAAACCTCAAGAACAAATTTGAGCCTTCTCTAACTTCTCTTTATTGTTCTGCAAAATATGTGCTATATGTCATTTCCTGTTCCATGTTAAATTATAAACTGCTTTCATCTTATACACAGTTAAATTAGATCGACTTTTAGCTAAAGCTGAAAATCATTGTGTGCTTGGAGATATTTATTTTGTGGTTTCATATTGCAATCAAATGAACATTGGTCAGTTTGACAATTGTATTTCTCTTCTGGAGTTGGAAAGAATCTGTTTTTCACAAACAATTTTTTGAGCTAAATCGGAAAGAAGACTGCATTAAATAAAAAAGACAACATGAAATACCTAGTATTTCAAGTTTGTTCAATTTAAATCAGAAATAGCAATTATGTATTTACACATCAAAATTTAACACTATTTTTTTAAAGCATCTTCTTTGCTACTCTCTGCTGGCTTAAAATTTAGCCTAGTCAGCTATGCAGCTGAATGAAGAGTGGGCAAAATTTCACAAAGCTTTAGAATTTCCTTTCATTGAAACAAGAGAACTGTGCGATAGAAGCAAGCTGCTGACAAGTTGTTTAGCTGCTGACAAGTGGTTTTCTCTCCCTGTTCTAGGTTTCTCTTGTCCACCTTCTGAAAACAGTGCGGCTTCTGCGTCTCTTGCGTCTCCTTCAGAAGCTGGATCGTTACTCCCAGCACAGCACAATTGTTCTCACGCTTCTCATGTCCATGTTTGCCTTGCTTGCTCACTGGATGGCCTGCATCTGGTACGTCATAGGGAAAAGGGAGATGGAACAGAATAATCCCCTTACTTGGGACATAGGTAAGTTCTTCCTTCCTACATATACATGTACACACATGTAGAGATCCATAGATGTATGTAAATATATAAAAGTACATGTATAAGTCACTCAATATTTCAGGTTTTGTTCAATCTTATACCATTATTTAGTGTTTTTTGTAGAGAAAAGGAAGAAATTGGCACTGTGAATTTCAGGTCAATCTGAACAAGAGGGTTAAAATAAAAATCAATTGGGAAAAATGGAAAGTAATTAGATTTTAAGAGTGAGTCAAAGTTTGGAAAATTCAGCATCTGTATAGGAAATGGCTAGATAGACTGCGTAAAAGAATAGATGAGAAAACTCATCCTGGTTTTGCAAATTAGGAAAATTCATCAGCAAAAGCATTCCCTCAAGTGTGCTGATTATCTCTTCCTATATTTTGAAACAGACAGGCCCTGAAATGTCTTCAAGTTAAAAACTCCCTTTGGAATTATTGTTATGGGGATTTGCAGGGTTTGATTTTTGCAGAGCAGATGAGGTGTTTACCAATGGAATGCTCAGTTTTGGACCAATATTTAGTTTCTACCCCAGCCTTCATTCTGATTTAATTGAATGGTCCAGACTAGCTCTTGAGATCTTAAGCTTTTCAATTTTTGTAATGAAACATCTTCCATAAACAAAGTTTATTTAAAGGTGAGGCAGATTTTCCCAAGAGAAAAAATATTTGGTGTGGGAGAAATAAAGCAAATCCCTGTGACCAAAGGCTCAGTGATGTGCGTTCAAACTGCAGATTGCCCTATTCTTATCTCCATTCATTTCTTTTTCTCTTAACCCCATTATCGCCTGTCTAAATATCATCTAATAATGATAAATCTGAGGGGAAAATGACAATCATGTTAAAGGTGTTTGACCTCAGAGAAGTGAGGATGTTGGGTCAGGAAGAGAAAAAGAAGAAAGTCCAAGAAATATGTACTTCTAGTTTTCCAATAGGTTACGTAAAGGTTTGTGGCGTCTTCTTATTCTTCTAAGTTGGTTGTTGATTTGTCTTTTCATTTGTAAACCAGGTCTGTGACCTGCTGCTGAACTCCTTATAGAGAGCAAACTTCTGACAGAAAAGACTGCAGCTCTAGGGGACAATATACAAAGAAAGCCCACTGTGCAAAAATTGGTCAAATACCACTAACAGAGAAACAAATCCAGATAATAATAATAATAATAATGTCTCTCTGGTGGGAAGTAGCTCTGAAGGCACTTTGTCAGCTTATGTAGGCCACAAACAATAGCTACCTTCAAAGCATTCATTGCAGTCCTGGTAATGATGATGGGTTGCATCCTTGCTCCCTGGGTAGGGCTGCTGGCCATGCTCCCCATGCTCCCTTTTCCCTGAGGTAAGGTCACATCCAGAAAACTCTTCTCATGTACCCTGGGGCTCTTGACATTTATTACTGTGAAAACATTAACCTTCACCCGTCAGTTTTGTCCTTTCTTGGGCAACGGCAGTAATAACCAAATGTCCCGACAACCTCATTAGAACCAATCCCAGTTTAACCAGAACAGAGACATTTCCCAGAAGTCCCATTTGTGTCTCAGTGAAGAGTGTTTTATCTGTGTTATCACACACTGATTATCTTCCAGTGGGCTTCCTGGGCAGGCACTGCTCCTTAAGAGCCCCTCACCACTAACTTCCCTCAACCTATGACACTCAGGGAACCTTCCCTGGACAGCTGTAGGCAGTGCACTTCCACACTGGATGGGCCAAGGCACTTAGTGGTGTGTGTTCTCAGACTTTCATCTTCTACATCGAGAAAGGGCTTTTCTATTGGGCTTATAGCCAGGGATTTTTTTAGGGTTTTTTTTCTGAAGGTGTGAGTTTGCATTTTTGTCTGGAAGGCTCTTCAACCACCTTTGTGGATGGTCTCTAAAATATTTAGATGCTATAAATTTATAATAAAAATTATACTGCAATGACTCCTGTAATGCTCCTGCAGATATTAGCCCTAGAGCTAAGTTAAATAATTTATAACTTTGAGGATTTGTTTGGATTTTTTGTTTGTTTGGGTTTTCTTAAGTGAAGCAGTTTTAAAGTATTAGATACTGGTTTAAAGAAAAGATCTCAGAAAACTCCAGATATCTGTCATGAAGCTGTTGATTTGCAAGGACCACTCCAGCACTGATGAAATTTCACAGAATTTTCACAAATTCTATCACTCCCCACATGCAAACTGCCTGCTGATGGAACACACTAAAATTAAGTCTTGGTCCTCTGTGGGCTGTATCTTTTGCTATTCTGTTGATTATGTGTAGCTAGCCTTTATTTTCACCTTAAGAAAATTTCAAATGGCAAGTTCACTACACCTCAAAAATCCACACTGGGGATATGTTGACGGGAGAATGGTAGGTGTAATTTTGAGTGTGAGTGATTAAGCAAAGTAAAATGAGATCTGGAAATCAGAATAAATCATAAGCAAATAATGCACACAGGAGAGATTTTGCTTGGAGTATAATTAAGGTAGTATTACTGTAAGACACTAGATATTCTGTTCTCCTAAAGGAATATGACAACTGAAAAATTTGTGCTGTTTTGGAGAGCATGTAAAAGAGATTTCTTACTGAAGGCAAAGCAGTAGAATATGATCCTTCATTTTATAGTTACAGGTTTCAGTCTTTTAACTTTCAATTTTGATACATTAATAGCAGAACTGGAGACTCAAGTTTCCATCAATGTGCATATACAAACTTTCATCCAGGCATTTAAGAGGCCTTCTAATGGACAACATTAAAAAATACCACGCAAAAGTTATAATTCCTATACTTTTTTTTAATTAAAAGAAATGCATCTCTTCCTTGGAAATTCTTCTATTTATTCTTCACTGGAATGTCTCAGGTGATGTCCACCTGAAAATCTGAGTATGGTGCCATGAGTATGGATGCTGCAATGTATGCTAGAGATGAAATATAGGAATGGGTTTGTTCTAAGAGAGGAAAATTATGGCTGGAATGAAAAGAAGATTAATTTGCTTTTTATGTTTGCTGCTATTTGGGGGGGAGAGGCAGTTACTTTAGTGTTTCCTCAGAAAGCCTGTAGAACATATTTCAAGACTGAGGTTTGCTAACACTTAAAGCAAACATTTTAAAGCTGCAGTACTGTTAACATAATATTTTAACCTTGCTGTGCCATCAGATATGCACCATAGCCCAGACGTAGCAGCATTTGCTTCTGTGTCTCTATTTCTCTAGCTAATTTAAACAAATGTGGTGCTTAATTTGCATTTGAATTGGGGCAATGGGAGCAATAAAGTTGTTCCTATGAAAATACCCAGAACTGAAAATGGCATTTGCTTTGTTCTTGCTGGACCTAATTGCAAGCCTTTATTTCACTTTTTGTCCTTATTCAGGCAACATTGCCAAACAATTTTAAAACATGGTTACATTCGCAAATTTAGCCACGTGGTTGCACAGTGAGAAAGGTGTAGTGTCTGGGTCTATTACTGATGAACTGTCGTGACAGTGGCATTGGGACAAATATTGGTGGAGCATAATGTTAAAAACTGGATCTCTTGCTTAGCTCTAGTACTGCTAGATTTATCTGATTACATGACTTAGAAGATACACAGTATGGGCACTGCTTTTAGATGCTGGAAAGCTTTACCTCAGCGTGTTCTCCTGTCTTAGGAAAGAGTAGTTCCATGTGCAGCATCTTGACTCTAATGTCTGCTAAAAACCATGACTCTTGGACACATCATTCCCACACACCAGAGACAGTGGTGCAGTCCTTGTCCTGCTTTTCCCTTCTGGCATTTTCAGGTCCCTCTCTGTTACATTCCACCTTGTTCCCCTCATTTGTTCTCATTGGTGAAACAGATGTCTGCCTGAGACATGGCATGGTTTTCAGCAACCTGTAAAAATAAGATTAACTTTTAATCTGATACAGAGTAGAGGCTAGACTGTGTTGAGGTTCCTGGCTAATCCTAACACTCCAATTCTATTGGCTCCCACTTCTATAGTTTAAAGGACATCAGATTTAGGCATGGGCTCTTTATTTGCTGGCTACTCTTTTGTATTAACATATACTGAGCTATTCCCCTTCCAGTTCTCATTAAATATGAGAAAATTACTTTGTTATCTGTCTCTACAGGAAACAGATAATATTGAAAACATTTCCTGTTGCTGAAGGCATTCATTCTGTGAGAACCATGTGAGCTGTTGAAACCCAGCTGTCTTGAGTGTAGTGAGGAGATCAGGAGAGGGCCAAGAGTCAGGATGCTGGCTCCTTTAGATAGTCAAAACTGTCAGGTATAATTTGTGCCACTGTCTCAAAAGAAATTCTTTCCTGTCCACCAGAAGTACAGCTGCAACTTTTTGTTAGTCTATCTACAGTAACACAACATTCTGACTAGGTAAGGATTGTTTTCAATGCAAAATACAGTAAAAAAATAACCTGTCCTTTTATAGTAATAAAGTATATGTGTTTACTTTGGAATAAGCTTTAAAATCAGGCCTGTAAAAGGTATTTTTCTTCAGCTATTTAAATCTTTATTTCAGTTGAATACTCAAGTTTCATCTCAGGTTGTTACTCATTTTCTATTAGTTTTTTTTTTTAATTTACAGCACCTTTGAAAGCAAGAACTCAGTTGTTTATTCTCTGTAGTTTCACATACTCTGCAACACCAAAACTTCCCCCACTCTTTTTTTATGACACTCGCAGTCAGAGCCTTTAAAAGGATTTGGATGCTGACTCCCAGCAGATACTCACAATTAGCTCTCAGTGGCAGAGGTAGGTACAGAAAAAGGTGCACAGCACCTGAGTGGTGCCAGCGGGAAATGCTGAAAATAAGGCTATGCCTTCAGGGCCTTTCACTCAGGTTTTATATGTCTTATGTTGGGCTGAAGTGAACAGCCTCAATTCACAAAACTACCTTCCCCACTGAGTCCTTCAGGAAATTTAGACCCAGGGACAAGGTGACTGAAAGATCTCCACTGGGTGCAGATAGTAGAGAATCTCAAGTGTCTTAATCATGTAAAGATTGTGGCACTTCTGGTCTGGTGCAGAAGTTGGCTGAAATGGGTTTTCCAAAATGTATAGGTGTCCTATGTCTTAGATACAAACTTTAGATTAAATCTTTGAGCTCAGGTTCCTAAATGCTACCCAAGTCCTTTGTTGTTCCCAGGTAGCTTCACTCTTGTCAGAATTTGTAGGTCAGCATCAAGCTGGAATATCCATTAAGAGAGACAATGCCCTGTAATTCTCTTGAGTTTCAACAGCCTGGGAAATTTTAATGCCAGGAAGATTTTTCCTAGTTTATACTAAGAAACCAGAGGCAGCTGTTTTTAGTTTTCACAAGGTCCTGAGCAATTTTGTCAGGAATTCTGAAGATACAGATTTAAGCGTATCCTTGACAATAGATACTTCTGGCACTGGTATATTTATTCAGGTTAAAACTCAGGCTACCCTCTTCCCAGAAGTACTATTTTTAGGTATGTGTGTATCTGCTAGGTCTTCCACAAATACTGCATGTTAGTGAACTAACAAGTTTCTGGTGCTCTTAGACCCAGCATAACCATGGTGTAAATATCAGTAGAAATCATATTGGAAATATGCCATGACTTCCATTGTTGATCCATATAATACATAATTTGTCAAAACAATAATTAACTTTTGACTCACAGTGTTTTCATATTATACTAAGTCTCAAAATATATTGTAGAAGCTGGTAAATATGAATGTATTTTTGAAGAACAGTTTAATGATTAAAATGGCTACACATGACAGAAGAACTGGTATCAAAGTAGAGATAAAGGTTTGGTGCTTATTTTCCTTACATATGAATTGTTTTCACTATTAATTATCTCAAATCATTCCAGAATTGTCTCTGTACAACATTTTCTTCTGCGAAAGGATTAAAAAAATTGGGTTTGAATGTGACATGAGCATTTTTTACTAAATCTAAGCATTCAAAAACCTTAACAAAAAGAAATATAAAAAATAATTAGATTTTTAAAAAGTGTGATGTTCAGTCTGCTTTTGAACCCTATGAGACTCATGTTTTCAACTTATTGTTAGCAACATTGGCAACTTAGTTTTAAAAAAAAAGTGGAAGCCAAGATTTTGTGTGATCATGAATTGCCAGGTAGTGGAAAATCAGCTAACAGAAGACACATGGTAAACTGTGGTGCTAAGGAATGATCAGGTTTTGGACCCAGATGATGGAAGTGTTTGGTGCATGCAGGTATGTACAGCTACTTCTCTATTCCAGACCTACCTTCTCGAGTTTGAGCCTGGACCTACATCAAAGCAGCTTCTAGTAATTTCAACAAATGTTCAGCTGATGGAGAGCTGGTACTAATGAACTCCAAGTGGAGCCTTGGGAAAGGCTGCAGCTGGCACCAGCTCTCATGCTGCCTAGCAGATGGCAAGGTTCGGCACAGGTGCCCAGCACTCCCTGGTCTTCTTTAGTGGGAACAGCAGTTCTGTCTGTTTTGTAGCACTGTAAGAACTAAGTGAATCCTCCTCACTGCCAGGAAGAGTGCTTGTAAATTTCCAAGGATCTCAGCCAAGAGAACGGCGTTCTACTGTAAAATATTGGTCTGGTTTCGCTGCTCCAAACACACGCATCCATCAGGTTAGAACTGACGTGTGTAGATTTATGAATGCTCGTGTGGAGCAGAAAAGAACATCATGCTGACTAAATCGCACAGCACATAATTTCCTAGCAGTGATCAGTAGCTCACTTCAGCCCGTCATCTCTGTACCTCAATGTTTGATTTTAATGTCTCTTCCAGCCTGCTTCATTATGTTCTCTCTTATTTATTTTCTTCATTTTTTATCATTAGTAATAACAGAACCTATGGTCCTTTCTTGTTTTGAAGACGCATCTTTAAGAAAAAGAATTAAAAAATATGTCATGCATAAGTGCTGGTATCTCTAATTTAGTACAATAAATTGTAATGATCTGATGACCTGGGGTACCTGTAGTGGAGGTCCATTGTTGCATGTAATAGAAATACCTGTATACTCACCTGTTTAGTTTTTTCTGGCAAGCAGGGCTGAAAATTCACTTCTAATTAATATTTGAAGGAAATGGTTGATGGTTACTGCTCTTGTGAAGTATTTTGAGGTGTGAGTATCTGAGAGACTCGACCAACTACTTTAGGTTGTTTCTTGCAGCACTATATAAAATAATTAGTCCCTGGAGTGTCATACAGAAATAATAAATAGGAATAAACTAGACAACCAAAACAAGGTGATCACTTTGAAGCTATGAAACTTTTCAAAGCACTCATCTTACGAATGACTGCAAACAGTATTTATTACACTGCACATACATTACAAAAGACAAGGATGTACCAAAATACTGAAGCATTACATAGTGATGAAACACTCTAAAGCAGTTCAAACAGAAAATTTTAATCCCAGGAGAATATCTAACACTGGAATGCTTTTAAATAATTTTATTGCTTTTTTCAATCCTTAAGAGTTTTACTCCTCTGTGCTTTTATTGTACACACAGTACATAAATTTTCAATGAACTGTTTGAGGTTCACAATATCTAGCTTTGTTAGAATGAATATAGATAATGTCATTAAAATAATGAAGCAATTAGAATTAATGTACTTATTTATTCCAAAACAATCAAAAATATTTCTTTAAAGTCTGCTGGATACCTCATCTGAATGATGAAAATAATTCTGGTGTAAAATAATATATGAGGCCAAATTTTGAGAAGCTTAGGGTATGAAATATTGATGAAAGAATTTTATTTTTTTTTTAATCTAATTGGGTTAGACTTTTGAATAAGGTACAAATGAGAGAAAATTCATCTGGCTTTTGAAGAAACCCTATATGCAGATAAACATAAATAGTAATCATTTTTTAGTACAGTACAAGCAGAAGCACATAGTATTTTCTGTGTCTGTCAGTTTGTTAGGTTGGAGACAGAGAAATTTATCTGCTACAAGGAGGTTTTATGTGCAAAACTGTAATCACCAGAACATATGTGGGAAATAAGTGTGGAAGCTTATCTGCACATGGCAATGACCTGCAGTTACAAATTAAGGTCTTGGAAAGGCTTACCTGAAAACCTGGCCCTATTTCTTTGTTAATTTTACATTATATAAATAAATATAAACCGTATATCAATATACTTTCTACAATAGGTTTTCTTTATTAAAATCTCTCATTTCAGACCAGTGTATACTAGACCTTGTCAGGATTTAAATTTAAATTTCTATTTTAAAATATTCATAGAAATTAAATTTGCAAAAATTATTCAGTTTTCTATTTGTAAACCCAGACCTCTGTTTTTGAGATGCTGGTGTGTGAGACCATTTGTTGAGCTGAGCTGAAACACTCCGTTTGCATTTAGATTGACATCAATTTGTGTTTTAGCTGCTCTGAACCTTAGTAAGTTTTATTCTGCCATTCTTCCCTGCTGCTCTTTTACATAGGCTCAGTTCCTTGATTAAACTGTATTTGCTTCTACTTTGCCTTCTGATTGAACCATTTTAGCAATCACCAAATATCCCTGGACTGAGATACCCTATTAGATTTGAAGCCCAGAAAAAAACAGGCATAAAAGTAGCTTATTAAATAGAGTGTGAATTTTTTACATCATTATTAATGCATTTACAAAATTTTGTATCTAGTAAAAAAAATTCAGACAGTTTTTAAGTCAAAGGTAAAAATCTGGCATGAGGACAAAGCCCCTGAAATTTGACAAAGTGTCCTGCTGCATTGAAAAACAGATTACCTTAGTATAATTTATTAATCCTACAAAGCAGTTTTTATCTCAGAGGAAAAGCTGTATCTGGACCAATTTCTGCAACCATAATAGAAATTCCTAGGGCCACATGTAGCGGAAAAGTCTGCCTAGTAAACTCCCCAGAAGAGGGGATAGTCCCACCAGGTAAAATAACACCAGGATCTTTCCACATAGCTTCTGTAATAGGAACACCAGAGAGTATAATTTTTTTTTGGAAGTTGAACATATTGTGCAAAAAAGTCCTGTTTAATTAATTTGAAGTTACATCAGAGTCTTTAACCCTTAACTGTTCTACTTGGAACTGTAGAACTCTTGTCTGCAGAGAGCCCCTGGGGTTTATTTAAACCTGCCAGATAGTTGAAGCAGGACTATCACATGCAGGGAATCAGGTCAAACACGGCTTGCTCCATCCAAGTCCTGAAAAGTAGCAAGGTTGGGTAGCTTGTTCTAGGGTTACACTACCCTCCTTGGAGAGCTTTGTAGAAATTGCTAAAATATTAGTGTCTCTTATACATTGGTGTAATAGGAAGTTCTGTTAGGATTTTTCAGAAATTTCTACCTCTGGTTTTAAAGCTCATGTCTTGGCTGTTCAAATTGTAACTTTTCAGTCCAGTTTAAACCCACAAGCCTTTGTTATATATTTTGAAATCTTTTCAACAGCTGCTTCAATATGTGATTGGACTATCTCTCAGCCCCAACATAGAGGTAGAGATCCTAGGGTGTTACAATGCCATGTTGCCTTCCAGAGACATCCCATAACAACTAAAATAGCTTTTTTCCAGGAGCACAAGCATGCCTTAAATATTTGATCTAGAGGTGTCCTTTGCATACATCCCTATTTTCCATTTATTTATCCTTTTTTTCCCTGCCCTTTACCAGAGCAGGTGCTTGATAAGAGAAGGATTTTCTGCTGCCAGAATAGAAAATCATTTCTATACAGAAATGAAATTATTCAAGAGTCTTTTCTTTCCAGGCTCTCTTCCATTATCTTATACCCTGGAAAATATTTCTGTTCCTTTTGTACTTTCAGGTAACAGTGCTTAAAGTTAACTAGTAACTACTTTCAGCCAAAGAAGTCAATGTGAAGCTGTGAGAGTATGTCAATGAATTCTGCAGCATGTAAAGTTTTGCACAAACCACATTCTGTAAAAATAATTATACCTAATTATTTTTAATTGGTTTTCATTGTCAGATTTAAGAGAGCTAGAGACAAAAATGCTAATGGTTAGGATTCCCTTATGTCACACACTTCAAAAAGACCTGTCACATCCGCAGACACAGATGTATTATTTCAGAACCGCTGCAATTTTAAGAACGTAGTGTGCTTTTCCATTAAGTAACCACCTTTCTTCTTTATTTTTTATTCTTTCTTTATATCAAGCCTTTATTACACTGCAAATTCTTGAGGAGTTTTTATTATGTTTAGATATAATCTGGAGTAAAATATCCCCTGTTGTTGTTTTCCCCCTCACAAAAGCCAAGTATGTTTGAATCTAAACTTCCTTGATTCAAGTGCCTCATAATTTAAAAAAAAGAATTGAAAAATGTTACTTATGTTGTAGAATCAAGGAATAAAAAACTAAGACAGGACAAGAGGAAATAAAGTGCTATACCATTTATCACATAGCTGCCTGTCAGAGGCAGGTCCCTGTACAAAAGCAACACAGCAGCTCCTTAAATAAGAACACAAAGGAAAATACTTAGACAATGCTGCAAAATCTATGGACCAAGCAAGGAGAGGATTGTAGTGAGGGCTAACGTGCTTAGCTGTTATCTAACCAGCATGGATGCTTTTAATATAGAAGGCAAGGAGAAATGGACATCATGTAGACTGCAGCAGTCTATACTGACCCAAACTGAGCTCCATACCATCATTATCATCTCCTGTGTGATTATGAAGGCCAGTCAGATGGAAATTACCATGGTTTTATTACAATTCTGCAATTACCCTCTCATTTGTAGTTAGACCAACAAAATGAAGCAGTTTCTGTGATGAGGCTCCTGCCCCTGTTTTGAGGCTCCTGCCCCTGTTTTGAGGCTTCTGTCCCTGTTTTGCCAAGTTGGGAGGCTGCATTTGAACTGGTAGGAGGTGCTGAGAGTTGGCTCGATTTCTGGAGTGGGGAAGACGGCAGGAGAGGAGAAGGTAGCACCCATCAGGGACAACTTCTTGCAATACTCAGATTTCAAAAGCAGAGAGGACTCTTACAGTGGAGTCTGGAAGTAAATAGCTCTACTCTTGCAGACTGCTGGCAGTTAGACAGTGTGAAGATATGTGCAGCATTTTGCACTGCTTTTTTAAAAAATATAGCCCTCTTGATATCTGGCTGTTGCAAATAAACAATACCTTTTTTTTACAAAGATTTTAAGGTATTGATTACCACTGTCTTTGCCTCCATGAGAATTTATTTGCTGATTCTGAGTCAGAACCTTAATATACTAACTTTTAGGGCTGAGAAATTGTCATAAGAACGGTAAGACTTTAGTCTCACCATTTCTCTGATGGTGAAACCTGGGCAGGTGAGAACAGCAGGGTAGTGGTGAGATTAATTAAAAGTTTTGCTAAAAACTTTAAAAATTACATTCTGCAAGATTTTCTTGTGTGGGATATTTTGGCATATTTTGATAATAAAGTTTTCATTTTAAAGTCATCTTTGTTGCTTAAGGAGAAGAATATTTATTTCTTTAAAAATACATTAATATACTGCCTGTAGTAGCTTAAAACCTTTTTTGGTATGATTTGGACTCCAAACACATAAAACTGCAAAAGAGGTTTCTAACTCTTTAGCTGACACCATAAAAAAACCCCTCATTACCACAAATTTTATTGCAGCAACCAACACCTGGGATGCTACTCATGGGTCAAGGCCCTCTTGTCTCCATTGCTGAATTAACACAGGGTAAAAAGGCTGCTCTTGCCCGAGAGGGTACTACAGTCTAAATATAAGATAAGAAGAGCTCTAACAGATGGGTACAGACTGATGGAGCACAGGGGAGCAAAGAGGGCATAGATGGACATGCTCTTTGCACCAAATGGATGACGAGCACAAATATGTCCAATTCCAAGCTTAGCTGCAAGGCATTTGATAGCCTGGAAAAGGACAGGAACAGCCAGTTTGCCTAAGGAGCAGTAATGTCAAATGCTGAGACTCTTTGTGCAGTGACAGTGTGACCATCTCCTTAAAGGGGATGATTTGCCAATGATTTACATACTTCTGATTATAGACTTGCAATTTTATTTGTCAAATTAGCAGTGTGTTTGTATGGTTTACCTGTAACCTAAAAATTAAATTAACACCCTACAATATTACAAAACAGGTAGTTAATTTACTTATGCTACTAATTTCTTTTAGTGTAAGAATCCTAGGAAAATATACTGGAGAGAGCAAAGCAAAAGAATTTAAAAAATGTATAAAAAGGTGTTTTTCTTCACTCCAAACATATTAATGAAATTTGAGCTGTTAGTAAACTATTCCTAATAAAAATACAAATTTTAATAAAAATAATTAGCTATATCTAGTAATTTGCATGTATTGTCTGCTACTGTCACAGAAAGTTAATATTGAAAATTTCCCCATCTTGTCCTTTCTTTGGACTTGATGATCTCCAAGGTCCTTTCCAATCTAGTTGGTTCTGATTCAATGATATGGGGAGGAGAAAATAAACTCCTGACTTGCAAAAGCAAGAGGGATTCAAATCTCCCACATATTCAAACACAACCATCTGACAAATTACTGTTGAGAAGAGCTGTACATGTTTTTCACAGAGAAAAGTTTCAAGTACATTTCTTTTCTAAATTTACCTACTCATTGATAAATGAGGTTGAAGGAATTTATGACCTAACTCTGCGGGAATGCAGGTGCACTGACCTCGTACAGTGGAGCTTCTTCGCAATTGTAAGTCTAAATGTTTACAAAACTATCATAAAATATCAAGAGGAATATGTTCCTTGCAGGTCTGCTGAGTCAGCTCTTAAAGTTCTTACACACAGTTCTTATATGTAATACAGACAGGTCTCTACCTTGGAATAAATGTGTCTCTACTGTAAGGGGAATGTATATCACATTACTCTGTGAGACTGGTGTGGAGGTATATTGGAGCCTTCCTTATAAATATGAGCAACAGATCAGTCTGACCTGTTTAGTCATCCACAGAACACGTGGAGCTGCACGTCCCAGAGCTGCAATCTGCAACCTCATGGGGCAGAAAGGCAGCAACACAGCCTGGGGGTGAGAGAGACAGCCCACCCTGAGCCTTAGAGAGGCGATAACCTCTGTGTCCCCGTCAACCATTAGATGGCTTTTTGGAGACTTTCGTTGAGCCCAGACCAAAGGGACATCTCCCCCTAATGCCACTCCTTTCTTTCTTCTCTCACCAGAATAAACTCTACCTCTAGGCATGAAGTAGCTTCTTTGGAAAGACAATATTTTGCCGCATGGTGAAGAAGAAATGTAAATACCTAATTCACATGAATTATCTGCCAGCTTGGAGAAGCACCTGAGGCTCTGACTATGAAACTGTCTGGGCTGGTCCTCAGAGATTTCTTATAGTAGGAGAAAAAGTAAAAGCGTGAAACTTTATTTTGCAGACAAAAGAAGATAGGCCATCATCTAGAAACTTTAAGATTTAATGCATAAACTATAGTTAGGTTCTGGCTAGAAATGTGCAGGGCTTGAAATGTGTGAAGCCGTTGATGATTCATGTACACTGTATTTTGTAGAGTGTTCCTGTAGGATTTTGCATTAGGTCGAAGAGATGCCAGACTCCAGACTATTCTTACTTGTTACTAACTAAATATTTTAAAATACATCTTTCCACCATTTCTTCCTAATAAAATGGTGTCATTGCAAGTATTTAATATCAGGCCTTTTGCTCTTCCACTTATAACCTATGAACATGCGCTGGAGTGATAAACCAAAGATAATTAAGGCCTAATATTCAGGTTTTCAGCACTTCTGTGGGCCCAGCTGTGTTTTTGTTGTTATCAGCAACATTGCAGTTAGATCTTAGATTTTTCTTCCTCTTTTAATCCCTTGGTTGAGCATGTCTTCCTACTGAAACGACTTAGTTCATTGAATATTTATTTCACCAAGAAAACTTCATTTTCAGTGAGAACAATGGGTCAATATCTTGCTATGACTTTTTCAAGTTAGATGAGTTAAAGCTCTGCAAAATATAATTTTTTATTTTACTTTCTAAGTATACATTCAATTAGAAACACAACAACCAATTTATTTACAAAGGGTATTAGTCAGCCTTACAAAAAAATGGCATAGGTTGTCACCTTACAAATGAAATTAACTTTTGGTAGACTTGACAAAGTTTAAGCTTGTATCTAAAAATGCTCTAACCAAAGGGAATACATATTTAGTTTGGAAAGCTCTGTGGGTGTTAAAAGTCTTTAAAATATCTGTCTCAGTGTATGTCTCTAGATGGTCAAAAACTTTCCCTAAGGATCTTGGGGAAGATACAATTTCCTCCAGATTATTGTACCTGCAAAGGGTAAGGCAGACATTCAAAAAGAACCAGATATGCAGGAAACCATTTCACCTACCTGCCTTTGACTACAGAGGCTTGTACATCTTGAGTGTCCAAGCCTCATGAGCAATGGGACATACAGGGACCTTCAATTTTTATCTTTGTTTTTTCCTTCTGACTGCATTATGTCCAAGTTCAAACTTTCTCTGGATGATGTTACAGATGCTTGAAAATCAGTGGTAGAATTCCCAAAATCTGGCAGAGGATTAAAATTTCATCTGGCATATGTGCAAATCCAGATTTTTCAATTTGATCCATTAAAAAAAAAAAAAAAAAAAAAAAGANTTATCCATTAAAAAAAAAAAAAAAAAAAAAAAAGTAGATACAAAGGTATGAATTCTCAGTTTTATTAGGAGTGTGTTTCTGTCTTGGATTTTGGCTTATGACAATCTCTCACTTCATTTGTTAATTTGGGAAGAGATGTAATAACAATTCTATCCAGTTTCTCTGCAATGGAAATCAAATGACATTTATTGTATCTATACATTTATCCATTCCTAGTGTTCATCTAATTTCTTATCTAAAAATGATCCTCAGATTCTCTACTCATGAATCCTCATCTATAATTTTGAAGAGATGTCTCATCATGGTTTGTTTCTCAGAAGTTCATGGCTTTGAAATTCTCAACTATTTTACTTGTAATTTTTAAATATTACATTTTTTTAATTTCTATTGTTTGCAAGCTACCCAAAAATATTGTTAATATTTTCACAGGGATGTTTAAATGACATGTATTTAGCACTTACATGAAAGAAGACTCTATTTTTATTTATGGATTAGGCTTTAAAGAGATGAACATCTGAAATCTGAAGCATGAAATCTTCTTATAAAATTTGTCCTCTCCCCTCTAAAGATTTTATCTACTCAATAGAAAGAGACATCAAGTACTTGATACAAAAGGGGTTATTTTTCTCTCTTTGATTACATATTAAAGGAATTTTTTGGGTGGGTTTTTATTTTTCTATTATCTATAATGTGGACATTCATCAAGTAAATGTGTATAAACTTTTATATGTCTATAGAAAATCTTGTGTAGTTTCCATCAAAGTAATATCCACACATCTCATATTTTGGCACTTGAAAATCTACTCAACCAGAGGTTAAGTATAATCTGCTTGTACAAGTTTAACATAGTTAACCCTTCATTACCTGGGTTAGTTAATGCAAGGAATTCACCAGAAAGTTAAAAGGGATTATGAACTTAACACAGAAAAATGAGGGGAAACACTAAAATAGGCATAAATGAGATTTAAAAGTACACAGAGAATGTGTTTCAAAGGTGAGAGAAAGGTAATGCTATGAACTGTGGAGGGCAGATATCACTGCCTTGCACTGATCCGAAGCACTAATCCCCATCCTTGCTGCATGCGTGGCAGTTCCAAGCCAGCACAGCTGGTGTCTGGGCTCTGCTCCCAGGGTCATGCAGGGCAGCCTTGAGAGTGCCTCTACCACAAGGACTTCAGTCACAGGCAGTTGAGGTAAATCCATGTTTCATACAGTCCAAGTTCAATCTGTTTCTTTTCTATGTCATGGCAAAAAATTCTCTCCACGCAATTTGAATACGTGGATTTGACTGCAGTAGACGTTCCTTTAGTCCTGTAACACTACCAGTCTCATTCATACCCATGTTATATGTCTTTATAGTTTAGGAAAAAAATTATTAAGTTCATCATAATACATTATATACTCTGATAAGGACCATATTTTACAAAGCTAAAACTAGAAAACACATTTTTGGAATAAATTATTTTGTGACTAACATTTCTAAGCAGTCTCAGGTACTTGAGAAATATGTTATTGTCTTTATCTCGTTTGTTTTCCTTCTCATTTTAGGTGTCTACTCTTTGTAGGAAAGTGCGTTAACAGAATAAAGAGCAAGGGAACTAGATTAATGCAAATTGTTCCTCATTGTCATGGCACAATTATGGTTATGTCTGTTGTACTAATATTGAAATTCTTCTAGTTGAAATTTTGTGCATTGCTAATTAACTTTTACTTATCTTTAATACCAGCTAATTGTCTTCAAATATAAGCCTCTAGGCCAGAGCTGTTCCTTTGTACCCTGTACTTGTTGACATATCATATAGACACACATCGGGTTTCCTCTTACATAGATAACATTTATTTATTGTCATTATTTTGTAAAGAGCATAAATCCACATCCTGTATTTTACTAGTGCACAACTCTGCCAGTTGAGCACATGTGCTGGAGCTGTGTTTCCACACTCTCAGAACCGGCAATTGATCACACATTCAGGATTGTGTCTTGTTGTGGGGTTTTTTTGGGGGGTGGAGGAGGAGAGGGCTTGGGGTGGTTTTAGTACCTATTTTTTTTCTAATGTGTGTGAAAGAAAAGCCTCATTCCTGTTCTACTTATTGACCCAGTCAAATAAGGTCTGGCACATTTACAGCCATCCAGAAACAGTGGTTGAAGGTATGATTGCTCCTGTCATCTCTGGGGCTCTTTAATCCTGAAAACATCTGCTCTGGTACCTGGGAGCCTCTCCTAACATGACAAGCAAAATTCCACCATAGATCAAACCTGTAGACAAATGATCAGGTTTTGTGACAATGAAAGAGTAACAGCAATATTCCACAGGGTGAAACAGTAGGAATGGTGCTGTTTAGTCTGTTAATAGTCTGGGGGAAAACTACAAATGCTTTAGCAGGGAAAAATTGCACATGTCAAAAACATTTTGGCTAGACAAGCATAAAAAAGGTTTTGAAGCTCTTGTGAAGAACCTGAGTACCTTAAATGGGCAATCACCATGCGAATAGAGGCAAGGCAATCATTATTCAATAATGCAGTCATACACACAAGAAGTAAAAGGATTTCATCTTCTTATACACCTTTAGATTCTGAATATATTGTATCAGTCAGCAACATCCAGAGAGTAACTGTGCAAAATTCTTTGGAAGCAGTCTTAAAAGAGAAGCTGATGTTTTAATGTCTAATGAATAATAATTGGGGTTTGATATGGTAAAATGTATTCACTATGCTATTATAAAAAATTTTATCTCAAATACAATATTAGCTCTGGCCTCTCCTCAAATGCACTTTGACTATGATACATTCTGAAGAAGCCACATGGACAGTTGAAGGAAGTGATTTGGAAATCTAAAATCACAGAAACTGTAATCACAGGTGCTTTTATGTAAAAAGAAGGAAATTCACCTACTTGCTCTCTCTTAGCAACTGTTCTGCCTTAAGGTTAATACAAAGAAAGAGATAGATACAACTGAAAATCTTGGTTTCATTGAGATCACTAGAACCTTAGAAAATTTCCCCCCGTTTAAAATGGAATGAGATGCTTATTTGCAGATCAGAGGGTGCAGCTGTGCAATGAAAGGGTGGTGTGCTTTGCTCTGCAAACCTGCAGCTCCTGGCTGCCTGGCTCTAGATCTGAAATGAGGAGATACCAGCAGTGATCAGGGACTGCTGCAGTGGAAACCAACACAGCTCTCAGGCTACAGAATGATTTTAATTTAAAAATGCATTCCAGTGATGAAGGATCTAATTTCTCTTGTACAGTTTTTATCTTCTTCTTAATGACCCTAAACTGTTCACTTCAATGCACATTAGTAGTCATAAGACAGCGACTTCTGTGTTGAGAGTTATCATCTATTTGCATCAGAAGGCTGCCTGTGCTCCAGTTCAGGACATTTTTCTATTATTATTTCTTTTCATTTCAGCCAGAAAAACAAAATTCAGCCTCAAACATAGTGCTTAAAATAACCCACAGTGTCCTTTAGTTTACTCCAACATTTCTACATATTCTCTTTATCTACTATCAGCATAGTATTGCTTAGTCTCTCTCCTCACTGGCATGAAAGGGCCAACTATGGTCTGGCCCTGCATGAGGTTTAAACACGGATTAAATATCAAAAAAAGTGATTATGTGATAGTGGATAGGCTTTTCTACCTTCACATTTTCCCTAGGAATGCTTGAAGTCCCTAAATTTGATGTGGAATCATAGCTGAGAGAAGCTTCGCTTTTGTCTCATACTTTTCTCTTTTAGCATCATCCCTGCTTTCAGACATTCAGAGATGCTCTAAGAGGCACTCCTTATCCATACCTCTTTACTCTTCCTTACACAGTAGTGCAGAATAAACCAGAGAGTTTTGGTCTGATTTTAACTGAGGGAGAAAAATGTTTTCTTACTTTTAGAATAAGTACTATGGTTAAGTAATATACTAGAAAATGCAACTATTTTCTACATTTTTGAAGTACCAGACAGTATTTTGGTATGTTAAGTGTCTGGCATATAAGGAAAGTCAAACTAGTACTATAGAATGAAGCTGCAAATTTTAGGGAGTGTTGTGCCTACCCGATGCAGAGAAAGTGCCAAGCCAGAGGAAGGACTGATTTTCTGGATGTCTAGTAAATGAAATAATGTGGTTTACATCCAGTTAAAAAGTATGTCATCTATTGAGGTTTAAATGCTTTTTTAGGCTTCTGCTGATACTTGAGAACTTCCCAGATATAAGTAAATGAAACTCAATACAGAGTCTTACAGAAATTTTCAAAGTAGCCTAATGGAGCTAGATATCCAATTCCTATTGACTTTTCCAAGGGGACTTGATTACTTAAGTGCTCTTTTTCCCTTTGAAAGCCTTTCCTCTTAATTATGCTAATTGGTGTTTTAAAATGTTTTCAAAGTCAGAGAGCTATACCTAGACAATGCTAATTCTGAACCAGACAAGATTCATAATGCTAAATTCTAGGAAGTTCCCTCTGACTACACGGTATATTTATTTTTCTCTTCTTCCCTGGGGGCAGAAATTAATTACTTAAGTTTGCCAGGGAATCTGCTGAGAGCTGTTACCTACAGGAACTGAAAAGGAAAAGGCATTAGCCAATGATGCTACCTCATGACTATTTCCATTGGTTAATGAAAGTATTTACACCCAACAGTATCTTGTCTCTACCCTGAAATGGGAAAAAAAAACAAACAGTGGAGTGTTATCAGCAAAAATATGGGAAGTATTGTTGATCTGGAAGATATTGCATCATTTTATATACTCTGGCTGAAACATCATTTTATATAATTTTTTCAAAAGTTCCTGATTAGGATAATCTCTGCCAGCCAAAATAGAAATGAGAAGCTGTAAACATGTTCTTATATCTACAAGTCAGAGGAATACATTTTTTGGGTTTTCCCTCTCAGATATACATTTTCTCTTCAAAGTCTAAATCTCAAAATAAATTTACCTAATAGCTTTCTTTGCATTGTGGGTATTATTTTCACAATTGTTGAGAATTGCTAATCATTGCTAACTGCTACTGTTGTAGCTCAGTCATAAGCCATACATCTTATTGAGGAAGTGGTTTTCTGACATTCAGTTATACCACAGAGCCAGACACTGAATACTAGACGCATCTCAAATACTGGTGTTTTGGCCAGAAGTGTTTGTTAAAAATCGTAAAATTATTATATTGGTATTTTGGTAGTAGAATTATTGTAGAAATATTATAGAAACCACTACTGATTGACACAATGTAGACACTTATTTTTTTATCTTACCTTTATTAGCAGTAATGAATCATTTAGGAACAATGATGTTTCAGCAGGGTTGGATGAAAACATTAGACATAAAGTGAGCTGTAAAGCAGAAATCAGTTCACATATATCTATCAGTTAAAGAATGCAGTCATCCACCTTTCCTGGATAACATTGGAAAAGCATAAAAAGTCAGAAAATGGAAATACACAGCCTGAGAATCAGTAGTTTTTAGAACACTCCCAGGAAGGAGATTTTCTCCTAAAAGGCATATCAGTTACAGTTCTTTAAAATAACTTATTTGACTATCTAACTTATAACTATCTTGAGCTGATCTTGAACTTTATGATTGTATTCCTTTCCATTATGTTTAGATAGATTTTTTTAAACTCTGTCTTCTCTCTGTTAGAGATTTTCTTAGGATTTTATTCTATGTCCTTCAATGTTTGTGATTGCATTTCATACTATAGAAACATAGGAATTAGACCTGCCATGCAGAGGACCATGCTGCTCTTGGAGAAATGTAGTCTAATCTGAGAAAAAAAGTAAAGTACAGAGGACTGGTATTGACTCAACTAGGGTTCTTTTTTTTTTTTCTTTCCCCCATTTTGCTTTAATTTTAAATATTTGGGAACTACAAACATAAAATGGCCCCACATGATTAATACTTCCTATCCAGGCAAAATCAAGGACATTTTCATATGCTTTCTTGTCTGTTGGCAAGGTAAAACAGCCTACTCATTGCTGCCCTTGTATGACAATGCAGATTGCTTTCATTTATGCTCTTAATTAAATTCCCTGTCCTGCACAGAGTGGATGTTTTTGATTAAATTCCCTGTCCTGCACAGAGTGGGTCAGCAGGGTCATGGCCAGACCTTCCTCTGCCATTACTGAGCCCTTCTGGCTGAGCTTTCTCTGGAGGAGAGCATGCCAGAGAGCAGGGAGCTGAGCATGGGAGCAGCCATGGTTCAGCAGGACTATTCTAGGTGCTAAATTCCTACAGATATTTTTTCCAACTTAATTGGAAGTGCTGGGACAGAGACTTTAAACCTGCCCCTACTTTTGCAGACATTCTGTGCAATGGGATTTCCCCCAGTTCATATTTGGATTCATCAAAATGGATGCTGACTGAAGTGGAGAGAGAATAAGCTTCAGGAGGTGATTCAGTCTGTTAGGTCCCAGTTTACAACAGGGGGATTCCCAAAAAATTTTTCTAAAAATAAAACTCTCTGTGTCAGGATTATTTTCTTTTGGCAGTTCTCCCCGTATATGCAGAAAGATTCCCAATCTCCCAAAAAAGCTGTTTAGCAGGCAAAACAGCAAATGAACTAATTTTTATCCTTCTCTTTTGCCCTAGCTTGATTTTTGTGAAGCATTGTGTTTGTGCAATTCATTCGGGTTTTGTTTTCCAGCTGCATATTTTTTCCTGCATTGTTGCTTTGGGGTTGTTTTGTTGTTGTTTTTTTCAAATATCTGAAGCAGTAGCTAATTCTGCTTTCTCTAGCACACACAGACTCATTTATCAAAATGAAAGGAAAGATTAAATGAGCAATTTAGAAAATACTTACTGAAGCATGTTTTGAAAATTAATTCTGGTTTGTAAGTTATGTTTAGTTCTTTGAATCTTTTCTACTGTAAAAAGAAACATGTGAAAAGCTCTGAATATGTAATTACTATTATAATGATTTAGTCTTTGAATGTCAAAAAGCTTTCCAAGCATTAATTAATGGAAATAATCAAATGATGTTGCATTGTTGCTGCAGTGTTATTAGGTGATGATTTCTTTCTTTTTAGTGACTTAATGGATTTTATAAATTATCTAATTAGACCTGTAATATGCAATTCAAAACCACTTTATTTGAATGCAGAAATGCAGTTCTTATCATAAAAAATCATATATAAAAATAAATATCCCAGGGACACAATACTTAATGTGCTGCATAAATTCCTACAGTTTAATGTTCTTTTTATTCTCAGAATTGTGTGAAGAATAAATTGTCTTTTAAGTAGGTTTGTATGGGTCTTTAGAACTGTTTTGTTTTATATAATGTGTGGTTTTCATGATAGTGTCAGTATTACTTAATAGTAATTCTTTTTATGCTTTGTTTTGCAGGTTGGCTTCATGAGCTAGGAAAAAGAATTGAATCTCCTTATTATGAGAATAATACACTAGGAGGCCCATCGATCAGAAGTGCCTACATAGCTGCCCTGTATTTCACTCTCAGCAGCCTCACCAGCGTTGGCTTTGGAAACGTTTCAGCCAATACCGATGCTGAAAAGATCTTCTCCATTTGCACAATGCTGATTGGGGGTAGGTATGATTAAGTGTCATGTAAAACATTTTCAAGGGGTAGGAAAAAGGAAAATAAAAGGTGAAATTTTGCTAAGTTTCTTTAAAAAATCCCAAACAAGCACAGCAGAAAGTTTAATAAATTTAATTTAAAATGACAAAAGAAGGAAATAACTTTCTTTGGTTTACACTAGATAAAGTTTCTTAGGCAGATATATTTCTAACATTTTGTTAATTGATGGTGATGAAAGACAGATATTTGTAAGCCAAGACCCTCAGAGAAAGTACCAGAAGCTCTGTCTTTACATTCGTCTTCCTCCCACAAAAAGTCAACCGTGCTATTTCACAGTGTCTACCAGATGTCACACTGGGCATGAAGGACAAAAGGAAGTCATGCTAGAGTACTCTGTCCTCCCTTCTTTTTCTGCTTGCTTACTTGTCCTGGAAATACTAGTAGGTATTTCTCCAGGGCTAGGCAGTAAAACCCTGGTTGTCAGCTTCGCAGGGTAAATTTTCGTGAGCAACAATAAATTGGAAATTTGACACTTGAAAGCCAGGGAACACAATGAATTACCTGTAAACTATATATTTGCATTATTAAGTGTTATAAGGATTGTTACGTGAATTATTTTCATTTTCCTCAGTCCTGAAAATAAGAGACAAAAATATAATGAATCATCCAAGAATTATATCATTTTGTTTTTGACAATGTCACAAGCAGTTCATGAATTGCTTTTGGTGGTTGCATAAAGTTTTAGTTTTAAAATACACTGTGGTCTCTGCTCTTTGGGGCTTTCACTACATAAATCTCTTGGAATGAAGGAAGCAGTTTGCATTTCTATCACGAAATCAAGAGATCTCCTGTGTAAGGCAGTGATGAATATTTAATTCACTTTAATATGGCAGAGGTCTCATAAATGTAATAGAGTAGAATATAGAAGTACCCTATACATTTATATAGTCCAGTTATAACAATTTCTCTTTTATTTCTTGTATTATTAAGTGGTAGAAATAATATGCTTGTACACTGAATAAATTGTGAAGAACTGGTCAACAGAATGGAGTAAGAGGGAACTGATGACTGAAAGGCAAAGTAGCTTATAGGCAAGCAGGTAGGAGAATGGATTTACATCTGTCAGGGTACAGTGAACAAGAAAGGTCCAGGTAAAAAAGCACAGCAGGCTGATCTACAGGTATTTTCTTGAGGAATTGTATTTTAGATACTATTGAGGAAAATCAGCACAGCACAGAAACTTGAAGGAGTTAGAATGATACTGTCAATATTGGCGAGCATGCCTTAGAAAACTCTGTTGGGAATAAAGTGCTAACCTGTATGCTTAGGAACACAATATCTCTTTATTTCTTAAAACTTGTTTCAGTGTATAGTTTTGGCTGATATTTAGTTTTAAAATTCCCCAGTGGAAAGCGATGTTCTGAGAAAAATTGGTATAAATGTTTCAGACTTTTTCACCAAGCCATTACTTTATGAAATTTTGGGTGTAATGAATAGAGCAAATTAGTTTATCAGTTGTTTTTTTTTGTACCTCTTTAATATATGACTCTGCAAACTGAAAAAATGAAGTAAATTTAACTTAAACCTTGAAAAAGTTGAAGAAAGAAAAAAAAGGTTTTAACAAATAAATAACTTATAGCACACCTTTTTAATATTTACTATCCTCTTCATATGAATTTTTATTTTGCATTAATTTGAAATTTAAATTTTTATCAAGTTGTATTCTGAAGATAAAAGATCTTTTCCTATACAGTATGTCTTCTTAAATTTGGAAAGAAAATTTAAGTATTCAAATGTAACCAGAATTCCTAGGATATGCAGCATTTGTACCATATTAATCAGATCCGGCCTCCAATAAGTGATCATAGCACCTTCTGTCTTGTACTCTCCATGTTCTTCCAGCAAATAATGTGTAGTTTTGTATTTAAGAGATTGAAGGCCCATTCTAATATCTACAGTCCTATCTGGGATAAGAGGTGGTCCTCTGTTCCCTAAGCAACTAAAATGTGACTTAGAATATCCATTAAAATAAAGGCCACTTTATGAAATACGGTTACTAGAAGTTTTGAACTTGTCCTACTTGGGTTTAGAGAGAGGCATAAGAGGTTTCTTACAGAAAGTAGGGTAAGTGTATGATTATTTGATACAGAATTCTAATGCCTGTCACTGCCAAAAATAGCTTGTCATTATGAGAAGCAGTTGCCTTCCAATGTATATCGACAAAGACAGGTTCTACCATAATAATAAAATTCTAAATTATATTTGTGCCTGTAACACCACCGAGATCTCTACACTGTCCGGCTCCTAACCTTGGAGTCTGATGAGAGACTTACATCACACGTGATCCTTACATACACCTTCATATACCACCTAATGCTTTATCCCTCCCCACTTTTAATCACTGCATGCTTAAAGAGGCTACACTCTTTCTTTAAACCTATTTATCTGTGTCTGGCTGAATTGTTTCAGCCCTAGCTGTCGTATTTCTAGTATGATATTTTGTATCGAGTATTACACCAATCCCTTACATTTTGTTGCTTTAGCTTCTGGCATTAATGATTTCGCAATTCACTGCACCATCACGAACAACACCTAGTTGATACAGCCGATTATTTTTAGAAATAAATTTCCAGTTAGGCTTACTATTCCTGCTACGTACATAATCCTTTTCTTTCTGCTATTTCTACATTGCAGCTCTTTATCTGTTTTTCCGTACTCCCTTTACAATGAGGACATAGACATTGTTACTAGCTCCTTTGTGTTTTACTCAGCCTGTAAAAATTTTCTAACACTCCAAACTACAGAATTTTCTCTCTCTTTCTACCATTTAAAAGTGCATCCTTTCCTCCTCCCGTTCCCCCTTTTCTCACTCACATTGAACTTCTGTAAATTGACATACAAGGTCAACAACTTGTTTATCTTGTTTATAAACCAATTCCTTTGTCACTCTGAGGAGTCTGTCTGCTTTCTTTCAAGCACCATAAATATAGATGTTCCTTTAGAGAAATAATCAAGCTCTTTAGTAGTGTTTTTCAATAAAAAAATTTGTAGATGTGTATATTCTATACATCAGATCAACATCACATGACAGACAATTAAGCAGTGATTTCCCCAGCTCATAAACAAACACATTTCTGCACAGACAAACTTAGATGACCTATATCTGTAAATATTTCTTCTATTTTGCTTCTGGTCTTTTTATTCCCAAGCCACTAACTAATTGCAGACAAACTCCAGGATGTCAGAATTTTCTGATAATTTTAACCATATTTGACCCTGTCAAGCAACCTAAGAAATCAGATTGTCTGCTTGAATGTTTCTTTAAACCTGAATTTCTACCTTACAATGGGGTTTTTTCTGAAGTTTTTTAAAATATCTCCCCCAGAATACAATACATCTTTAAATGTTATTTCCAACATCATTCCTCTATATGTGGTCTCCATTAGTAATTGTTTTTATTTATGAGTTCTCTGAAATCTATTACATAAAATGTAGTTTCTTAGTGACTGTTTGAGTCTAGTTTTCATACGGATTATTTCCTGAGCATGCCTACCTATATCTGTTCCTTCCTGTTCCTGTAAGGAGCCTACAAGGAAGATGGAGAGAGACTTTTTACAAAAGCCTGTAGTAATAGGACAAGTAGTAATGGTTCAAACTGAAAGAGAGTAGGTTTAGAGTAGATATTGGGAAGAAATTCTTTACTGTGAGGGTGGTGAGGCACTGGAACAGGTTGCTCAGGGAAGCTGTGGATGCCCCAACCCTGGAAGTCTTCAAGGCCAGGTTGGATGGGGCTTTGAGCAACCTGGTCTAGTGAAAGGTGACCCTGCCCATGGCAGGGTGATTGGAACTGAATGATATTTAAGGTTCCTTCCAACCCAAACCATTCTATGATTCTATGATTTGCTTTCCTTTTCAGACTATGGACTTAATGTGACTTGGGCATTTGTTCATTAGGTACCCTGAATAGATAGAATAATTACTTGTTCTACCATGTCCCATGACTGTAACTGGCAGTGCCTCATAAACCAGAAATGAATAATCACATTAATACTACTCTATATTGCTCAAGGAGTCTTATATTCAAAAGCTTTCTTATATCTCTCAATTAGGAAATTTTCTCTCTGTGAAGATGCTGTTTATTTTCTCTGTTAAGTTTTATTGATCAACAAATCACTCCACATTGCACATAATTTCTGTACTCCCTAGCTCTGATGCATGCCTTGGTATTCGGCAATGTGACTGCCATAATTCAGAGGATGTACTCCAGATGGTCCCTTTATCACACAAGAACCAAGGATCTGAAAGACTTTATACGGGTCCATCACCTGCCACAGCAGCTAAAGCAAAGGATGCTTGAATATTTCCAAACCACGTGGTCTGTCAATAATGGAATTGATTCCAATGAGGTAACCGAATGTGGGGGGGTTAGTGTTTGATTGTTTTGAACATGAACTTAAGAGTCAAGGAGGAGGTTTGTTTGTTTTGGTTTTTGGGGTTTTTTTTGCAATGCTGTGTTTTGTTTGAAGTTACATACCAAAGGAAATCATGCCTAAAAATAAACCGTGGTTATCCCCAGAAGAGGGTATACTATTCAAAAGCTGGTTTTAAAACATCAAATACTGTACTAAAATTCAGTCCTGCATGATTCTCAAATGCTGAAGAGGCATTCATCAGAAACCTTATAGATGATGCCAGCTGGAATGCTATAATGAGTAGTTCTGTTTTTCACTAAACAAAATATCTACATGGTGATTTTAGGTCTTTTTTAAAGGAGGGACTTTGATGCTCTTTTCTCTCTCTTTTATCTTATTTATTGCAATACTGTAAAAAAGTGATTTAGCTGGAATTTTTATGTTACTAATATTGCTACATTTTTAAATATTGCAGCATATAATGTGAGTGAAATCAAAAGACAGATTTCTGGTGGTGTCTATGCTTGCTTCTTTTAAGTTACTTTACCCAGGTTATGTGTTACTGTACTACAGGATAAATAATGGCTTCTCTCTGCTGGAGTGTTATTTGAATGGAGCGCTCCCTTTGGGTTTCTTGTTATCTGTGTTATAAAACTCAGTGGTCTCTAAAGATAATATGGGAATAAGCAGAAAGATTTGGGGTTTGGAACATTCTTTTCCAGACAAATACTTTTTGTGTTGTGCACAGCACAAAAAATGGGATTTTCAGAAGCATCTTAGCAACAGAAGGAGCTTAGTAAGATTTACAAAGGCACAAAAATTACTTAGATGTCAAAGCTTTCCTAGATTTGGTTAATGATCACCTCAGCTTTTGTACCTCCTGTACCTTTAGTCTCACTGAAAGTGAGTGACTGCTGTACTACAACCTGGAGAGACCATCAGCCTTTCATTATTTGCCTCCTATGGATAAAATGCCTTGTCTGAGCTCACTTGGTCAAGCATTGGCTGTTTGCATCATTCAGATGCCACATCTCCTCAAACTACAAACAAAACTATGTTTGTTGGCTTGCAGCTTGAAAGGAAAAAATAAGGGAGACCTCATGGTCTTTTAGTTTCCATGGGTTCTTCCATTGAACATGCACCTTGTCTCCATTCCTTTCCCAACCCTCCTTCAGTGTCCAATTACATTATTAAAAAATAAAAACAACAAGAAAGTTCAAGGCGGTTTCTTTATAGTTATTCCTCTTGCAGTGGTTTTACTAGAGAAGTAATATTGCATATTGATGAATTTTATAGAAGGATTTTAAAGAAAGGCTACACTACGTTCGTGTTTGCTCTGTTTTCACTATATGTGCCACTGGTATACCTGAGCAGCCTACTGTGTTCTAACAACTGAGAAGAACTTGGATAAGCTTAAATTGTGCATTAGAGAGATTTACTACACACAGTGTTGACCTATTTTCCTGTTTTTTGGGGTTTTTTTGGTGAAGGTTTTTTTGGGGGGGGGGTGTTTGGAAGTATAAAGACATATATTTATTCATGTTTTCCCTGGAATTTATCAGTGTTAAATGTATTAAGCATATCACATTTCTCATCAAGGGGATAAGAAAAATCAAAGGGAAGTATTTGCATCAGTATGACACGTGCAGCTCTACTAAATCAGGCCACTCCTGCAAAAGCAGAAATAAATAATTTTACAAATTTTCTCTTTCTCATAATTATTTTTTTCTTTCATTTGGACAGCTTTTAAAAGACTTCCCAGATGAGCTGCGTTCAGACATCACCATGCACCTGAACAAGGAGATTTTGCAGCTCTCCCTTTTCGAGTGTGCCAGTCGTGGTTGCCTCAGGTCGCTGTCTCTGCACATCAAAACCTCCTTCTGTGCTCCTGGGGAATACCTCCTCCGGCAGGGAGATGCCCTGCAAGCGATCTACTTTGTGTGCTCAGGTTCCATGGAAGTCCTGAAGGACAGCACTGTGCTGGCAATCCTTGGTACGTTCATAACCGTACATTCAAAGAGGACAAATGTTCTCCCAGCACAAGAGGAGCTTCACTACTAAGTGATGGCTCAGTGTGTCCCTGTAGTGTGATGAGAAAGAATTTAATTTTGATCTGCTATACCTGTTCCATATACACCCCTATTTTTATTTTTTTCTTTTCTTTAGTTTAAACTTCATTATATTATGAGCTAAAGAGGTTTCAATTTTTAGATTGTTAGCTGTGCAGTACTTCAATTCTCATTTTCCTGTATTTATTCTCTCTTCCTGTCAAGAGGTAGTTGGTAGTTTTTGACACAAATTGCTGCTTTCTACTATGATTGATGATGGTATTGACAGCTCAAGGAACATTGGTCATCAGTTCCTAAATATTTCATGAAAATTACTGGCCAGGCAATGCTCCCACTAATGATCCCAAATAAAAGAAAGCAATATGAGCCTACTGTCATTCTTTGGCACTTGCCTATGAACACCTGTTGCAGGAAAGCCATGCGGTCAAAAACAAGCATTGTTGGCTCTGCTCCCCTAAGCTACTTCTTTATGCTAACTGATGCTGCCTGCAGCCATCTGAGTATATTAGAACTGAGAAAGGCCAGAAGTACGGTTCTAATACATTTTGTTTAGTTGTCGTTTGCAAGATGACTGTTTTTACTCATTGAGGTTTAAGCATCTCTACCTATAAATTTCTGTGATTTGCCTCAGTCTAAGGCCTACTAAAGAATTTATCTTCACCTAAAGGATGATTAAACTTGCCTGTTAAGGTTTATAAAGTTTTGTTGGGATTACAATATAACATTTTACTCTAGAAGTAGAGAATTATTTTATTATGATTTCAATATCTCTTTAGAGTTAAATGTATTATTCTTTCTAATAACTTTTAATATTCTTATAAAAACAGAGCTAAAAAGAACATTTCCTTTTTTCCTTTCCTTCCTGTTTTGTGGGATTATACTAGACTGTTGATAATGGAAGCTTCTGGTCATCTGTAATTGAATTTCCTTTATTTTACTAGAATGCATTTGATTGGTCCTTTTTTAGAATATAAATGTAATAGAGGTCTTATTTTTTTCAGAACTCTGTAATTCTATTAGATTGACAGTCCACTTTATTCCATCGCTCGTTTATTACTAGAAGTTTTAGAATCTCTTGATTTCTTTGGATCACATAGATCAAAGATATAAAATATGCCTTAGAATAAAACATAGGCCAAAAGCCAGGAAAAGGTCAAGAGGTACTTCCATTGGAACTATTATTTCATTAATGATTCAATCGTCAAGCACTTTTGAAAATGTTAATTAAAACATCATTTTGTAATGGTGACAAGCAAACCAATAAGAAATAGATTAATGGATTTCTGAGAGAAGTTAATGGAATCATGATGCAGAAAACATGAACATAACACAATGAAATAATGTTTTGTTACAGTGAATCAGAGATTCATCATTTAAACATAATTAACACCAAGAGAAGGTGAATGCATCAAATGTGTAGCTCCCTATGAGAAACTGCTTTACTGGTATCATGTAAATCCAAGAGATCAGTTTTTTCCCTGACAATGCTGAGTTACTTGCAGTTCCGAGAATATTTTATAATTCTGTCCTGATTCTAATTCCATTGGATTTGTTTTTGTTTACTGAACCATTCTCACTAACAAGCAGTGCAGCAACAATTCATTAAATGTTCTCATTAAATACATATTCTGTCCCTCTAGAGACAATTATTTTAATAATGATGGTTAAGATATATTTTATAGGAAAATGTGTTTTAATATGAATTATGTATTGTTTGAGCATGTATCTTTGATTTGTTAAAAATATTAGCCATAAGTTATTTTAAAAATATCCATAATGAGAACATTTATAACTTTGGCTGCATGTCCCTGATTTATTAAAAAAACAGACATGTCTGTAAGAAGCAATTATATATAAGCTTGTTCTCCAATTAAAGAAAAAAGGAAGAAAAGAGCTACTAAGAATAGCTGAAATGTTTCTGTTATGTAACAAATGTTGACATTCAAGGTATAATCATTTCATCACTTCATTAATTCTGCATGAAACTTCAGCTTACTACCTTAAGCCTTTGCTACATGATTTTCATTTGAAAAAGAAACATATATTAGCACTATCAGATCAGCTGTAGTGTCTTTAAGCCTGGCATTATTTCGATACCATAACTACAATCAAATAAAAATCTAACATTTTTTCCCAAAATATTTATGCAGTATTGATTCTAAAACTGTTCATATGTCTAAAAAGCTTCTAATTAAGATGTTTAAAGATCATTTGGTATATTTGAAATATTCTGTCCCTTGTCCACATTAACAGCCAGCAATAGATTAACAATGCCAGCCCTTTGCTTAATATAATCAAAGAAATCTAAGAAATTGTTATAATTACAGTAAAATGTAAAAGTGCATTATTGCTTAGCTTTATGCTGTATTTTATGATGCAAGCAATATATGTCGTGATGAGCAATGACAGTTATTATTCTTACCTATCAAATTTCTCTTTCCCAGACTGACCTAAGCTCATAGCAATTCTCATTTATACTAATTGAGATTTTTAAGAGACCCCAAAGTAGCATTAATATATATATATTCCTAGCATAAGAGAAAATTCCTCCCTATGCTGAGTTTACAATAAGTACTTTTGAGAAAGTTGTTCAAGCTCCATGTAAATATAACAATTTTATTTCAAAGCACAAAAAAATTATATTTTAAAGTGTAAAACTATTCTAATTAAGAAGCTACAGGGATGTTTGATTGCTTAGTTTAACTTATTCTGCAAGCTGGCCATTTCCTGCGTAATATACAGCTGGAATCATGTGCTGGGTGGATTTTCAGATGTGACAGTCTTAACTTACTATTTATTGGTCACAGAATAATGTAAGATTGAAGGGACCTTCAGAAGCTATACAACCTAGACCTGCTTAAAACAGGGCAAACTTAGCTCAGACTTCTCAGGGCTGTGTCCAGGCATTTAAAATTTAAATATCTCCAAGGACACTTGCAATTCCACAGCCTCTTTTGGCATGCTGTTCCAGTGTTTGATGACTTTAATTTCCTGATTTATACTGAGATTTTATTTTGTTACGCCCTGTGCCCAGTCCATCTTGCTGCCCTGTGCACTCTGAAGAGAAGTTTAGCTCTGTTTTCTCTACTGTTTTCTGTTAAGCTGTTGAAGACAATAATAATATCCTTCCTTTGCCTTCTCTCTGTAAAATGGAACAATACCCCCTTTATCACAGATGTTGTTGTTTAGTCCCTGATTCTTGGTAGCTTGGTAGGCTCTTTTGGACTTACTTTAATATGTCAATATTCAGTCTTGTACTGGGAAGCCCAAAACCGGACACAGTGCTCCAGATGAGGTATGACAAATACGGAGGGAAAGAGTCACTTTCTGGGATTCTCTCTACTCTTGCTAAGGGTGCACAGGAGGTCCTTGAACTTCTTTACTGTAAGGGCACATTGTTGGCTCATGTTCAAGTTGCCCACAAGGACCCCCAGGTCCTTTCCTGCAGAACTGCTGTCCAGCTGGTCAGTTCCCAGGCCATACTGCTGTAGGAAAGGTTTTCATCCCAGGTACAGGACTTGGCATTTGGTTTTGTTGAACTTCATGATATTCCTATCAGCTGTTTTGTCTTTCATTCTGGTCCCCCTAAATAGCAGCTTTGTCCATCAGCATATCAACCAATTCCCCCAATTTGGAATTGCCCATGACTGGCTAAGAATGCACTCCATCACACTGCCCAGGTCTTTAACAAAAACCACCTGTTTTAATTTTTGGAGGAAAACCTCTGGTTCAATGACTGCACTTTGGAATTTATACCTCAGATCAGATGTTTGTGGAAGATTTTAATATTAAAATTTTTGTGCTCTTCAATATATGGTCAGTTGTAATTTTTAATACAACCAGATTTCTAAGGCAGCCTTGCCCATAAATGAAAATATAATAGCTTAAGAATTCTTTCTGAAGCCATTCTTTCTTGACAGAAATGCCATTGGTCCAGAAATCTATTTGTAGCCTAAGATAAAAACTAAGATACATCATGAGATATATCTGTGCAACCATAGTTAACAAAGATTGTGAATGTTTTGCAATCCAATTTCTAAGTAAAAGGATAGTTTGGATGGTCATCTACACCTACCTGTGTCATTGTTAAAATGCTGTCTTAACACCTGCATTCTTAAACACACACACATGCACAAAAATGTCCCACAACAGCTTTTTTGAGAAATAATTGCACCTGCTATTAGTTACTAGAGTAAATCTTCATTTTATATATATTTACTTTATTGCTCCCTTAAATCAGCCAATTGCCTGTCTGGAAATTAGTTTTTTGTACCTGCAATTAGTTGTGTCTAAGGTTTAGAATGTTTTTAATTAAACAATGCAATAGTAACAATGGGATTTCAGGTTCAGGTGTGGCAATTATGTTAAACAGCTTTATGATTCAAAAAAGAAGTAAAGAATTTATGCTTTGAAGATAATTATTTTTGTATTCTCTTTTAGGAAAAGGAGATTTAATTGGAGCAAACCTATCCATTAGGGATCAAGTTATTAAAACAAATGCAGATGTAAAAGCTCTAACATACTGTGACCTCCAATGTATTATACTCAAAGGTCTCTTTGAAGTGCTCGACCTTTACCCAGAGTATGCTCACAAGTTTGTTGAAGACATACAGCATGATCTCACTTACAATCTAAGAGAAGGCCATGAAAGTGATGTAAGTATTTTTAAAAGTCTCTGCAGTTTTTGTAATCTTTAGGATGTTTCTCATACTTTAGTAATTTCTTATAATTTTATCACAATAAAAAAATAATATGCAGATTATGTTAAAAGAACTGCAGATTCCATGTGTTTGATAATTCAGATATTACCTACATGAAATGTTTATCAGTTGGTCAGATCATAAACATTGAACAACTTCTCTGCTTCTCATTTTGCATGACAAACACCATCCATTAAAGAAAATTCTTCTTTAATATTTCTTTATATTTTTTGTTTATGTCTAAAAATAGTTCATAGTTATATAAGCTATGTGTCCATAATAAAGTTTTTTAACCATACCTTTTCTAGAAGCTCATGTGCCAGCCTAATGAACACTCATTTCACACATCATTGCTTATCACTTTGTAGCTAAGAATGTCTTCACACACACTGAAAATGAAAAACAGTTTTTTCTCATACACTGCAATTAAAATGTTTTTCCACTTAATGGAGTACTTTAATTTGGAAAAAAAAACCAACCAAAGCAAAACAAACAAAAACCCAAAACAAAAACAAAACAAGAGGAAATTCCAGATAAATCACACCTGAAAGGCTTCTGTACAAACTCACCAAAGTATTTTCACTGATATTATATAGACAATATATATATATATATAGATAGATAGATAGATAGATAGATAGATAGATAGATATAGATATATATTTTTAATGGTGAAAAGCTTTTACCACATCTCTTTTTCTGACTTTATCACAGGAATGCTCAAAGACAGTTATAGCCAGACTTTCAAGTTGGTGTTTAACAGTTCAGGTATTTGTCTTCGTTTTGTGCTTCTCATAACACAGAGAGAGAAGTAATATTGAAATAACATGAATTGTCACTAGGATACTATCAAGACAGGGGACAAGTATAATACCAAGGAAGAATGCACCAAAATCCTTTTCAGCTCAAAACCCCAATGAATTTGATATATGGGCTGATTTTTCAACATAGCTTCTTATTAGGTGTACTTTGGTGCCAGTGTTTCCACAGCAACAGTCTATTAAACCATTGCAGCAGAAAGAAGTCCATGTATAAGTGTGTACTTCTGGAGAGGAAAATAACCAGGATATCTCATTTATCTGTCTCTTGAAATGTCTCCAAACTTTCTACTGCTGAAAACAGCAGCTGAGACTACACATCTGTTCTGAGAGCTTGGTGATTAGTTTGTATAACACATTTCCCTTGGGGAGGAATGTTTGATCTGAAAGGGAGTAAAACTCCATGTAAAAATAGGGTTTGAAGATGATTGCATTCCCCTCTACAGTTTTGTCATGGAACTTGATGGATCCCCACAATGTGCTGCTTTATGCTTTTCTGTATGATGACAAATCTGGGGATCACCCTCTCAGCTGCATTCATTTTTTTATAAATTCAGGGACAGCTCTTCCCAATTAGAGTCAGCTGGGTGATGTACAGACTCTCTGCTGAGAGCAAGCCTACAGCAGCCTTGAAGGCGAGTTTTTCAGGCTCTCTGAGGAGGATGGGATTTAAAGTAGTACAGGACACATGCAAGTAACTTTTCTGCTTTAAAGTAGAAAATATTTACAACATTTGTGAATATATATTTCATGTTCATATTCATGTTATAATCTGTTACCTTAAAATTAAAGGATAAAATATCACAACATGGAGTAGCATCTGGTGTCACAGGCAGATATACAGAATCCAAGACACATTATCAGCATCCCTTTCACCTACATCCTCTGGTTAACAATGCCCTCCACTAGTATTTCTCTTGTAGTAAAACATACCCGTGCATCTCATTTCTTATCCAACCATTTTACTTATCAATAACGATGAAGAGCAGAAATAAGGCAGCCAAAAATTGTACCACCACAGAAAGAGGGCTAAACAAATGAAGAAAGACATCTGTGTCAGTGGAAAATGTGCCTGGTCAACCAGTCACTTTGCTTCAGCTGGAAAGTACCTTGTCTTCATTAACACAACTTGCAAACAGAAATAATTTGACTTCTCTGATGGTTACTCTCAGAGGAATAAGAAAAGTTTTCAGATGTAGTTTGTGGGTATGTTAAATATGACTTCTTCCTTTTTTTTTTAATACATCACTACTTCATGGGAATAGTGTTATGGGAGAGTTTGGCAGCTAGGCCACTGTATCTTGATTCCCTCTCCCTAACACAGGAAGATTTGAGAGTATCTGTGACTTCTGCATCTTTATGGAAATTTTGGACTTCAAGAAATTTTCCATAGTTAAACAGTAAATTGATTCACTTGATGAAGTCTGTTTCTCACTCTCTTTTGCTTGGATGTTTTAAATGATTGTAAATCTGTAACTGAATGTGCATTTAATACTTCCTAAAATAAATCACAAGCAGTATTTAGGGTCAGGTGAACTGCAGGGTGAAATAGCATGAATTTCCCTACTACAACTTGTGAACTGTCTTTCAGTCCTGACCTAAAATGCTATTGCATTTTCAGTCAAGGTCCACCAAATCTACTGTAGGTTGAAGATTTATTAACACCTTAAGCCAGCATCAAAAAACTGAAAATGGGTAAGAATTTAGTCCAGGTGATTCATTTTCCTTGTGTTGTTGGAATGGTTTGTTTTGCACAAAATTTAATCAGAGATTTGAACTGAATTAGATGTGTGTGGACCAAAAAGGGGTCAGAAGTCATTTGTAGTGTCCTCCTGAAGTATCAAAATTGGATAGTTGGCACTAGATTACACATTTTCCCTACCTACACACACAAAAAAAAGGGAAACATTTTAAATTTATTTTCTTGGTTCATTTGCAAGTCTAAGAGTATATATAATGATGTGCTTCATCTGCATTAAAATCCAAGCAAGGTGTAACTGTGGAAAAGGCTCAGAGACTCCCATAATTGAATCACTTTTCAGTAAAATGAGGCGGACATATAACCAGGTTTTCCAGAAACAAGTAGAAACTGTAGCTGTCTGGTAATAGATGGATTGAAAGTGTTGTTTAGCAATCTTGGGAGAAAAGTTCGGATTTTAAGTATAGGAGTTGGCAACTATTTCAGCCTCTAATGAGTAAAAGGTAGAGAAACAAAGACACAAAATCAGGGAGATAAGGTTTCAATGATTCCTCATGATAACTGTTAAGCCAGGAATTGCTGAGCGATTTATTACTATAACCATTACTGTGTATTCAGCCACACTGTCAGGATTAAAACCATTGTGCGTGCAGTCACACTGGCAGAGTTACTGTGCCATCTTTTTATACATTCTCATCACAGCAAGATGTGAATTAGGAAAAGAGACTCCTTGTTGATTATATGTATTCTGCCCATTGCTTTCGTTGCTGTCTTTTGTTAATAAACCCATATAGGTGTTTGTAAATGTATTGAAATATTTGAGGAGAGTTAGATAATATTAATTTTTCTGGTAGCTGGAGTTGTGACATTAAAACAATTCTGCCATTTCAATCAATTTTTCTGTGTCTGTCACTATGTTGTCATAGTAAGTAAATAGTTTCCTGAGCAACCCAGATTTTGACATGTATGATTTTGCACTATGAATTACAGGTTGCATATGTCTTAGGCAGTGAGACTGTCCCATATCTGATCCGATAAAGCTAAGCACTCAGAAGAAAGTTCTTAAAACATATATGTATCCATCTATATAGGCACATTTATATGAAAGAAACTGAAATTATTTTGTTATCCACCAGCCTTGGAAAATGTGTTATTTGATACACTTAGAGAGAAGTAGCAGCTGTTCATATTTCTGAATCCTTTGAAGAACTCAGAGAAAGTAAATATTTGGACAATATATTTGTGGGCTTTGTAAGAGTTCATTGTTTCTGACAATTTCTTATGTTCATGCAAAAGAATCTACAGTGTAGACAACATTATTCAGATCTTTTAAAAAAAACCAAACAAACAAATCAACAACCAAAAATACAACCAAGGCTAGTTACAGCCACACTCATAAAAAGAACAAGAAGCCTCCTTGATACCTGTGCCATCCCTCAAGCTATAATTAAGTCCCAAAGGATGACAAGGAACATGTGGGCACAATCTTTGTCTCACTAAAGCTCTACCAATGTTTGTCATTTTTAAAAAGAAGAGATTATATTCCTGAAGAGTCAAAAATCTTTGTTGTAGAGAGGACTTGCAACTAATAGGAATATACTCCTTTTGTAGCCTTACAAGTACTGTTCTGCCTCCTACAGAAGGTTCCCTTCCCCTCTCCCCAAAGAAGCAGCCACTCTCTTTAAAATGAGAGCACTTGGTGTGTGAAACACAAGGGAGGGTTGATTCTGTCAGTACAGCACAGTGTAAATGAAACCTAATGACAAGGTTTCATAAAAATGTGGTAGATTCCTTCTCCGGTTGGGAACATGGAATCTTACTGCACCTTAGTCTGGGTCCTTGACAATAAAATAAATAAATACACCAAAACATTTTAAAAGGCAATCAAGCAACCAAGAAGCAATAAAACCAAAGAATCTTCCCCCACCTTCCCTCTGAAAGGCATTGTCTAACAAAATAGGGATTAATTCTTGTCCTTTGGAGAGGCTGGTGCTTAGAATTTATTAAATTTTAATGACTGAGTTCAGAAGAGTTTTTAATATAATAAAGTTCAGGTTGTTATTAGCAATATCCAAGAAATTACGAGGGATGCTCCTCATTTTCTATTGGAAAATCTGACAACAGACCAAATCAATTCTTCGTAAAGGTGAAAGTATCTCTAAGCTCTGGAGTATACAACAGAGGGCACAGTTTGGGAACAAAAATGTCTACAAATTCTAACCTAAAATATACTAAGCTTTCTGGTTCATTCCAGCTAAGCATTAAGTATTTTAAAAGCATATAAGTAATTCCTCTTCATGTCATTTTAAGTGGCTTATTTGAAGACTTTTATCTTTCTTTGTGCTGACTGGTGGCATTACTCTTGTAGTCAAAAAGTGAATGGCAAAAAATATTTTGAATGAAAGCACAAAGTTCAGATTAAATTCTGCATAGCCACTGTTTGTTTTTCAGCTGGTAGATAACATATTTGACATACATTCATTCTTTCCTCTTTAGTCATGCTTTTTCTAGACATTCCTCTAGGGTTTGTCTGAATTTATGAATGATACTTTCCTATAGAGTAATAACTCTGTTACATATTTGGTTATCTATTATGAATCAGCAATGAAAACATTGTGAAATTTCTGATTTTTAATGCATTGATTATCTGCATAGTAAATAGTATTTCACTTCAAAGAAACAAATAAATTTTCCTATTTGCTACTCCATAAATATTAAGGAATAAAAGTGGTTTGTTTGTTTGTTTGTTATAGTTGCTTTTAGTCTTGGCAAGTTTTGAAAATCTGACAGAAACTTCAGTCACATATTTACTTATTGAGGAGTTTAGCTTCCAAAGCAAAAAAAAAATGCTCCTATTTAATGGGTATTACCTACGTGTTTATAATAAAATCCATTCATTGAAAAAATGAACTTCCAAATCAGCTCTTACTGCATTGCTATACTTAGTCAAAATTCCTCTACTCCAGCCTAGATCACAGCTCATCCTGCACACTGCAGGACAATCACAGGTTGTAAAATATTTTTAATAAGAAATAATTTTCATGGAACACTTCCCAAATAATTCCAATCAACTTTTTAATAGAGGAGATGGTTTTGTCACACCACCCAGCAGCTGGGTAAAATGAAGTGGTTTACATCAAAAAAGTCAATCAGCCCTACTTCAACAGTAGAGTTGGATAACTTTGAGGAAAACTTGTAATTTTTAAATATGTTTACAGCACATTAAGCTTTGTCAATAGTTTGTCTGGCAGAGGATCATGTACTAGTATTGCAGGTGTGACTCACTGGTGTTTATTGTCAGTAAGTATAAAGTTTGCAAAACAAGAGACTGATCAATGACAATTTCTGTGTTTCTATACACGAGTTATTACAACAAGTAAAATATAGAATTGAATAAATCACCTAAAGCAACACGTCTAGTACTTTATCTGCATTATTATTCTAAAAAAAAACCCAAACCAGCAAACAGCTAAAATGATTTTTAAAATGGTGAACCAGGAGTTTATGATCTTTTTCTTTATTCCATATGCCCATGGTTCCCTTTGCTCTAGTTGCTTTGGTAGAAGCCCTAAGTGACTGATGGCTGAACAGCCCTTGCTTCTGCCAGAAAGATACCATATATTAATTTTTTCCTTTACACCTCTTAATATGGAGTCTATAAACTTCTCAGCTTCTCAGTGATTATAGTGTAGGAATGAAGGTGCTCCTCATAGTGTCAAAAACTAAACTAATTTTAAAAGTGTTAACATATAATTAACTTTGAGACATGACTGCTGATGCGTTCATCAGAGTCAGTCTCTTACCTGCCTCTGTGCACGGACAGCTCTCCAATTAGTGCTGCTGTGAAATATAACTCAGGGCTTTCTCAGTCTACAAGCTACTCAGACTTTTCATTTATGTTTCTTGGATGGTCTGGAATATTTTTTCCTTCCCTCTCTCTCTCCCTCTTTCTCTCCCCAAAATAAATTATTCTATTCCTGAACAAGGCTGCACTTGCATTTTGGCATTTTTGTAAATGTCATTTACACAGCTCAATTTCTTTATTCCTATGGAACAAGTCATGCAGCTGTAGATGAACATGAGCATTGGCAAAAACAAACAAAACCAGAGCAATTAATTCACCTGTTTTACACTTAGTTCCTGATATTAAATGGATGAGATGTAATTTGGGAATCAGATCTGTCCTCTAGCTCTCTGCAAGATATTTCACAGCTCTTCTACCTGTATTGATGACCGTAAGCATGTTTTGATGAATCTTTGGCTATTAAGGTGGATGCTAGTTTCAAACAAGTAAATCTGCTGCGATAGCCTCCTCCGTGTGCAGTATTACAGTCAGTCCTTGCTCCAGTCCTCAGCCTGGCAATTCCCTGCTTCACTAACTGTGGGAGCAAGGCTGACCTGGAGCTATAGTGCAAGCCAGGTCTGACTCCTTTTTTTGTAGTCTGGTAGCTCATAAAGCTTGTTTGCTAGCAGTCGTGTGGGAGCATGATGTGCGGTGCCTCTGAGCTGTCTGTTCCCCCAGTAGTCCTCGAGATAATCACCTCACTATCATGTTTCTAATATATCCTTCAATATGGTACACTGCTGAGAAATAATGCAACAAGGAAACATGTAATTCAAAAAGGATAGACTGCTTGGCCTTTTTATCTTCTTTCCTGGTATTTTACCAGAAGAATTTTTTTTCAGTGATCATCTCCTGTTTCATTTCTGTAGCCTTCAATCATTCTAGTACTTCTGAAGATAACACAGACACCTACACTGTCTGGTTTTGTCTCTAATAGTTTATTCTTCTGATTTGTGGTTATTTTCCAGTTAGAAGATTCATCCTGCCACAACTTACTGGTGCAATTACGTCATCTTTTCCATTAATATTTTTTCATTAGCTTTTGTATCATCATAAGCCTTTCCCATTTTACTCCTAAAACAAGTGGACAATTCACTGCAATGGTTAATCACAAAAGATATGGAAAAGGACAAAGAGGAGGAAAGGAAATGAACCTATTTATATTAGTATGGGATTATGTTAGGTATATGTGACCCATCCACCAAATTCCAGGTCTTTTACTTTTTGTGAATGGGTTAAGAGACAGACATTCAGAGTATTAGCTTTACATTATTTATTAACAGATTTTCACAAGTGGAGCTTTCTTGACAAATATAAAAAAGTTTCACTGTAACTAGAATTAACTTGCTTAAATAAGTGACAAAATTTTACTTCTAATTTTAGCTTTTGGGTCCTTTTGAACACTCTCCATTCTCATTCATTTCACTTCCTGGGATTATTACATTCTGCATCAGATTATAAAGCTTAACCAGAGGGTAACATGTTGAAAAAAATCCAGGCTAGCAAAGCAGCTTATTGATGTTTTTAGACTGCTGTATGAGGAGGGTATAAAACACTGTGTCAAACAGAATTTCAGACAGGAAAAGCTCCTGGCTTTCTGAGTATTGCCTTGGAATCTAACCATATTTCTATTTTAATTAGACAGGCATGCTAGAGGATAACTTTTTTCCAATATGTCTCAATCTGCCTTAGGGAACATGACAATATAACTTTTACAATATTAATATTATCTTTGTCTCTACATTGAAAAAATGTGGAAAATAGAATTAATCCTAATGTAACTAAACTTGAAAATTATGTCAATTTAGAGAGAGGATTGATTTTTAATTTTTTTTTTCCTTATTCCTTTTGTTTTGCATTGATATAACACTTATCTATTAATAATCTTAGATTTAGAAGCTTTTTTACAATAATCTGTCCCTTTACTATTCTGGGTAATATAGGACTAATTAATGAAGGAAATGATAGTACCACAATTTTGTCTGTAAAAAATTAGCTCTGAAGGCATAAACTACCTTGATATATAATGTGCATGTCAGACTGGCTTACGTAGTGAAGCTCCTACATGACTTCAGTCATAACCTCAGAATACATGAAGAAATGTGTGAAAATAAATGTAGTGTAGTCTTTGACAAAACTGTCTGTAATCCATGCAAGTTGTGTATCAAGTTGGCCTTTTATATCGATACGAGTGTGTGTTCTCAATTTTATTGAGCTGGTAACATTTTTAGTGCAACTTTTCATTAAACATGATAGAACAGGAGAATAGCAGAACTTGGAAAGGACATCTGAAGGTCATTTAGATTCACCACTCTGCTCAAAGATATAAAAGCATGTAAAAATGAAAAAACAAAAATTATTTATGTAGAAAGGCAGTCAAAGCTTTTGCTGATATAAAAAATAATATATCTGGATATGTTTCTTTTTAAACATCTATACCTTCACCCTGTAAAATTAGAGCTACACAACCTGCTTACATAAGTGCAACTAGAGTTCTGCTGAAAATAGATTTCGTACCCAAGACACATAGACCTCTTTTGCAATGATGTGGTAAATAATAACATAATTGTAATAATAAATATATACATACATTAAATACATATATACTGGATATACAGTAAAGTACTGCATAGATAATAAGTGTTCAGAGACAGATTTCATTGCTAATCACACTACATTCATTGTTCATTCCATCACTGTCTAAAATTGTTATTGGATTTCTATGACTGTGTTTGGATTTATGTCATGCTGCTTCAAAAGATTCAAGCAATTTTCTTAACAATTCTCTGTGGATATATTGCTGTCCTCAGGCAGGCACTTATTAACACTCATCCCACTTCTTTGTCCTGTGAGTGCTAACAAAACACCTGGCCAACACTGGGAATGCTTAGAAATAGGCAATTGGCAATAATAAAATAAACTGGGAAAATATTCTTCAATATCTACTTCATTGTCCCCCTCTTTTATTTTCAAGAACCTCTCTGAAGTTAGATATACATATTTACATAAATAGTAGTATGAAATTTCAGTGAAAGATGTAGCTAGGAATACAAACTTACAGCAGTGCAGTATCTACAGCCTCAAACTGAGGAGACTAACTGAATATCAGTCCAGGGCCAAATATTTATGAGTCAGTTCAAAATCTTAGAGCTGCTTGAAGTTAATTATATAAGTTTTATTGCTTTGAAAGCTGTTAGCCTTTATTGTAGTTTCTATTATATGTCTTTACTTGACTGTAATCAAACGGTAGGAGTATTAAAAAGCGTTCTCCACTATATCTTTTTTCTGCAGTAATCTGCAAGCTTTTCCAAAAATACAACCTGCCAGACAGACAGTCAGTGCCAGGTCTATTGTCTATTTTAATAATTTCTCCTTTTGTCTTCTTTTCACCTTATTGGTAGTCTGTTCTTTAATTTTATTTTATTTTTTTTAATTCTTACTGGCACAGATTTAGTATGAAAAATGCATTTTCGGAACAATTGAGACCCTCATTTCTTCTGCTGTTTTGGGGTGGGGTAGAGGGATGTAAGTATATAGAAGTAAAAATTACTAATCTGCCATCCATTTTTCCCATTTATTTGATTCTTAATGTGGCACAAGTGACAGAGACGTTGTTTTTTTGTTTCTGTAGCATCTTTTTAATAAGAAATTCAATACATCCTGTATTGCTAATGAAACAACTAAGGTATAACTTTTTATAAAATTAATGAATGAAATTAGGTTAACATTCATGTTTCAAAGAAATATGTGGAAAGTAAACTTTTAATACCAAATATAAAAGCTTATACAAGAAGCTTGAATCCAAGAAAGTATTCATTTGGAAAAAAAAACTATCTAAAGCTAACCACAACCAGCCAATTACAGAACATTTGTACCACCTCACAAGTTAAAACAATTACAAAGAAACAAAAGATTCAGGACAACAACTTAAAAGGAGCTCATGGCAATTCACAATCTCTGTTTCCATAGGACAAAATACTGATGACAGATCTGCTATTCAACTTTTGCTGCTAATTCAATGTACTCTGTATTGTAAGAAGGATCAGAGAATGCTGAAAACGTCTGTTTCCACAAAATACTCTTTCTTTATCTGTCCATTAAGCAAGGAAGAGAGATAAGAATAACCCCGAGAAAACATAAGAACAAGCCAATGAGCAATAGAAAGTCTTAAAAAGAAAAGCACAGCAAGAAAAAACAAAGGAGGTGGGGGTGGTAAATTGCACAGTAAATGTAGATATAAAAAAATTATATCTAACAAGCTCTTTGTGAGTGATTGAGTCTTTTGTGATTTAGAGGACTTGTGATATATCATTGAAAATTTCCTGATTACAGCAAACTGAGGCCTGAGCATATATGAGGCATTAAGGTTTGCAGCAGTACAATAATCACTTGTTATGTACTTGTATCTTTTCCATTCCCATACAGTAAATTTGCAAAGAACAGAACATATGGCGTACATTCTAGGTTTTTTTTCCCATACTGCCAGTGCTCCTAAATGGGCTTTTCCCATTTCCAAATGCTGACTAAGAACATTAATACTCTAGTTTGATTTCAAATCCTTTCCTAAAAATGTATTTTATCCTTTTGACTCCTCAGATATAAAGAATTATTCATGTATTTTAGTATCCAAGATTACAAGAAAATCAGTGAAATTATGCCTCTATTTTCATTCCTACTTTTTGTGAAGGCAACAAGAATCAGCCCAGCAAATGCTGGTAACATTCTACTGAGCCCAAACATGAAAATTTAACTGACTGGACATATAATGTATTAGCCTCAAATTTAGCTGCATCTCTATATCTTTCTTTTTAAGGTTTTGTCATTGGAATTCATCTTGAATTACTGTACATCAAATTACCTGGGTTGACCACAGTTCCTGGTAGAGATTCCTTATAAATGACTACTGCCTCTTGACACTGAAAAAAATTTCATATCACTGGCTTTCAACAGCAAACCACTAGTGTTTTCAGATGGAGAAATACTCTTTTTTGTGTTTCTAATAAATTATGTTAAGGATTACTGAATTTTTTAATCTGTGTATTAAGATATTAAACAATTGTAAGATTATAGATTTGTGATTCCATATATGGAAGAATTCTATCAGTCTGCTTTTGATACCTGATCTGTTATTGTTTTGTCTTGTAAAATTAAATTTAATAGCTGATTTCACAAGACATAGAGAGACACCAGGACTGAAATAAAAAATTTAATTAGACTCTTTGGCAGTACTTCACATAACTTATGCTAACATCAGTATTTCTGGTTTTTTCCCAGTGCATAGTAGGTTAAATATCTGTGGGTTTTTTTTCAGCTGTCCTTACCCTTAAAGAGCTGCGCTTCTTTTAAAAGAAGACAAACATATGAGCTATTTGGCACACTCTTCCTTTTTGCATAAGGGAAAAAAAAGAGCATTTTATAGAAGACTGCACTAGTGTGTTGCCCTAAATAAAAGGTTTTAGCAGACTAGAAACTAGGGCAACACCTCCTAATTATTTACTTTGATACTACATTTTTACAGAGATAAAACTATGTGTATAATGAGGACTTTTAATTTACTGCATTTTGACTGGCTTTGTCCAAATTTGTGTTCATCTTTTCTTTTTGAGACAGGAGGGAGAGACAGAGGGGAGGTGCTGGAACAAGTTTGCAAGCAAAATCCTTGAGAATTCTCTCTGGTCACAGATTAGTTTCTTTTGCCAACTTTCAACTGCTAAGCCATAAACTCCAGGTCCCTGTTGTGTGTGCAAGACAGGGTATTCAAAGTTACAGGCAAAAAATATGGTTGCATTCTTTACTGTGGATTTTCTGCTTTGGAAAAGACAGTTTATAGATCCATAGCTTATTTTAAAATATCAGTATTTTCAGACTGAAATTTTCCCTAGTGGGTCAAATGAGCCAGTTTGGGGAAACAAGAGAAGAACGTCTGATAAGCAGTTTCTCACATCAAATGCTCTGTGTTCATACTTACTCTTTTCTGTCACAGTTGCCCCTGAGGACACTCAATCTCCTCCTTACAAAAAGCAACCTGCCTTCAAAAATTCCTTTACCCTTCTCTGGGGAAGGTCACAAGGCAACAAAGTGCTACCACTGACCCCGTTCCCTCTGCAGCCAGTTTCTCCCTGGTGCAGTGACCAAGCCATGGTGACACAGAGCAGAGATGGATCCATGGGCAGCTGTGGCTGCTGTGGGTATGTCCAGAAACAAGGGCACAGTGCTAACAGGTCATGCAGCTTAAAACACATATAATGACTTCTTTCTCTATGTTTTCAAGATGTGCACTCAGGATTAACATGTACTGAGGAGGAGAAAAACAAAAACATCAAAACAAAAAGTGAGGGAAATCTTCACCCACGTTACAAATTACAAATGACAAATCACTAAAAATGTCTTCAGCAGGAAAACGCATACTTTCTGACATCTCTTTTGTGAAGCTGTTAATATTTGGGATCTGCCTGGAATTTTAATTAAGGTTGCTATTTAACATTCATACTGCACCTGTGCCTAGAAGCCAAGCAATCTGATATCCCAAATTTCTGGTACTATTCAAACTACTGTTTTGAACATATGTGCAAAGCACGCCAGTAGAACTTCATAATTCTTTTTTTAGTATTTTTGTACATTTCTAGTTTCCTCTCATCCTGAATCTTGAGGGAGATACTGATTCTTCAATTGGCATAGATTACAATGCAACCTGTGAGATTTCAGTATCTGAGATCTCATCTTCTGTTAATATTATCTAGTACTTTATCTGACTCAGTCAGAACACAGCAGTTATTTTGTTTGCACAGCCTAATTATTGCAGTTGCTCTGTTTGGCAGTTATTAGAGTGTTTTTGCTACATTTGATAATACACCTGCTACTGGCTTGGTTGTTGTGCAGTAGGATTTTTGTTTATGAAAACGTAAATATTCCATATTTGTATATTATACTACCATGAGTGTCCGCACTACAAAAGAGTTTTTAAGTTAACCTGAAGACTTGTAAAGGAACAAAAAAATAAAAATTAAAAAAAAAAAAAAAACCACACATGATTTTTATTTTCAAATCTGTGCCGAAAGTTGAATATTTAGGAGTTCTGAAAACTTTTGTCAAACAAACTGAGACTCCCAATGACTTTCAGAAATGCCTATCTTCTACCTTTGTTTGGAGAAAAATAATTTGATGCTATGAACTGATGGGTTAAGCACTTTTTGTCTTGGTATGTGGGTTTAGGAAAGCTGAAAATAATTTCTCTAAATTCTACCTGGCAGACTAAAATATTCCTATAAATACAGTATATAGGCTGTCAGAAACTTGCCCATGGTCAAGATGTGGACATTCAAATAAACAGCAGAATATTCATAACAGATATTATTCAACAGTTCCAGTGGACTTTATTAGAAGTAGTTACACTTGAAACTTGCATAACTTTTTCTTCTTTCTTTTCTTTTGTTTTATTTCCTTTGCAATCCAAGAAAAGAAAATATCATGGCCTTGAATAGGTTAGACACTTATCTCCCTCAGGACTACCTTGCTTCCATCCCACCACTTTTGAAAATTCCTCAAAGATGCTGGAGATACTTAGTTCATCTTCACACACAGACTAGGCTGGCACAGGAGCTAAAGTTAAGTAGGGCCAAAGCAGAGCACTTGTTCCTGCGTTTCCATCAAACCAGCACGGAAACCCATCAGGCATGCTTTTGCATCTGCATTCATTCACAGGTTTGGAGTCTTAACCTAGTTAAGACCTACTTAACCTACTAGTGAAGTAAAATAGGGGGTTTTCATTAACTTTTAATTTAAAAAAAAACAACTTTTTTTTTTTCTCACAGCACCTGTTTACAAGGATTATCCTTAGTTCAGTGTATGTCACCATTTAATTTAATATAGCCATTTCATCATGAGAGTCTTTTCTTGTATTGACATAAATGTTTTGGTTTATGTTTACATCCTGTTGGAAGCCAAACTGTGCAGATGTACATATTTGCTACTTTTTTGGTTTGTTTTTCTTTCAGGTAATATCAAAATTATCCAACAAGCCTACACTATCCCAGGTATGTTGATCACATTTTAACTACACCAAGCTTGACTGGAACATGCACATAATTATGACCAGAGCAAAGATTGAAAACTCCTTCTTTTCCTGCTTGAAAACAGACTTCCATTGTTTCAGAATGAGAATTTAAATAGCATCCTGCAGATAGTTCTGCCTCTGCCCATTTTATGGGTAACAGCTTATGATCTTTTTTCCCAGGTGCTAAATTTGGATAGCCTACTATAGCAACTGCATTTTAAATACATGGCTACCTAGGCCAAAGTTTTCAGTATGGGCAACATTCATCCTTTATAGAGTTTAGGCTGTATCAGTGCCAGGTCCTGTACAATTTGATCATCATGACAGCCTTTGGATGACTACTACAGTTGACAACATGGTTTTTATATTTTATAAAGACATGTCTTCCGTCAGAAGTAATTTTTGCCTCTTCATAAATATATCTTAAATGGAAAGATCCCAATTCACTAAATCTGTCAATATATACTAAGAGAAAAGCATCCACTCAATGAAAGTGTGTTGTAACACAGCAAAATTAAACCTATGCTGCAAAACATTTAGACAGATGCTAACAGGGGCTTAGAATATTTGGATAAATTCCCCAAATCTGTATTTCCACCCAGCCAGTCTGACTTGGCCTGAATGTGGTATATCTGACTCTGCAGGGTCATCTGAGGTTTTCTATCTAGAGTTAACAGTGCCTTAATCAAGCTTGATTAAGAGGAATAGCCTGTAAAAAAAAAAAAAAAAAAAAACACAAACAGACCAAAAAAAAAGAATAAAAATTAACAACAACCACTCTTTTTGAAACCATAAAGTTGCATTTGGGTCTTTAATTTGACCTGGAAGCTGAGTTTGCCTTAGGCCATTTACCTACTACCAATATTATAAGTTGTACCATGGGAAAAAATGGAACTATTTCTGAGTTAAGGTCTGATCTTGACATGAGGTCCATGTTGGCATATCTCAGCACTCATGACCAGCATATTTTGTTACAAAAAAAAAATAACATTGAACTCTTACACTGCGCTTTAGTTAATACATAAGGTACATAAGCCAGGTCTATGTTTCCTCTAAATTTCCTTAGTTCCAACATCAAATCACATCTTTCAAAACCAGCTGTAGCTCCATTTTCTGATAACTCAGTTCTGAAGCTGAACTGTCACACTATTAGTGCATTAATGGGACTTTGAGTGAATTGAAAAGCCTGTCTACCATCCCAGTAGTGACTTCAGTTACTAAAATTAAGGACACTGAGAACAGTAGGCTTGAGCTGAATTGGTGTAAATGCTATTTATACATTTTAAAAGGTTCCATATGAGAAAAGTGTTATTATTTCAATTACCAGCCTCAGATCTTTTCTGTGGACCACCAAGAGTCTGGTAGTAAAACATTCAACAAATAATGCCTCAGCTAAACAAAATTAATCTTCTTATGTGTACATATGGCAAAAGGCTTGTAAGAATTAGTCATGCACCCTTTCTTGGTAGCAGAACATATTGCAGCGAGTTTGCTGACCGTGTCACAAGTGACCTTTTTTAATTTGTTTGTGTTTTTCTTGTATCTGTACAGATAGCCATAGTTGAGACTATGGATGAGTTCCAAAAGTGCTCTCTCTAATAAGAAATGAAAGCTGTGCTAGATCTGGGTTTGTTCCAGGATGAGCACCAGAAAAAATTGTGTTTTTGCTGCAGCAGGCTCTGAATTTTACACTAGTATGTATTATTTGTTATTTTAGACAGAGCTCAAGGGAAATGGAAATATAAAGAAAAGACTCCCTTCAGTTGTGGAAGATGAAGATGAGGAAGAGGAGGGAGAAGAGGAAAGCAACACCCTTTCACCAATTGATACACGAAGCACAAATAGCTCTCAGCAGAAGAAGACTGCAAGCAGTAAAAGCCACCTAGGGAGAAACTTGAAGCAGTTGGCCTCAGGAACTGTGCCCTTTCATTCCCCCATCCGTGCTTGCAGTTCAAACCCCTCAAGAGCCAAACATGAAACAGAGCTCCATTACTACTCCAGAAGGAAGGAGAAAAACCTTAAATTATACCTGTCAGCACTGACCACCAGTGGCCCACCAGACCTGAGCCCAAGGTAATAGTTATGAATGGTTATTTTGTTCTCTGTCATGTAACTGCTATTAAAATATCATGATTTTGACATTATAAGAGTTATTCTTTAAGAGTTTATACCTTTGTTCACCCGACATTATTATAGGAACCATAGCACACTATGCAGAATATTATGACTTTAGAACTTTATTGCTGAACTAAACTAAAGTATTTTTACCCATTAAAAAGGCAGTAAAAAAATGAGCCGCTGCAAAATTGGCTATTTAAATAGTCTGGCCTTATGGTATCATTTTGTGTACAATATTCATTCCCACAATAGTACTGTGAAACATTCTGACTCCATTGGACATACAAAAATTTAGAAAGCAAGTAGATGAAATTATAGCGTAACCATGCAAATATAAAAAATTACTGGAGTAGAGGACTATAAAGGAAAACTATTGCCTAGGAATTTTAGAAAATATTTAGAGGTCTTTTTCATTAAAAACAGGAAACCTGATAGTGGGAGTTATGTAAACATTAAATATAGAGTTTAGCAAACCTGTTTTTCTGTGTCTTTTGACATAGAGTTGTATAACAGTTTATTGTGGTATTAGTAGTGTACAATTTTAAATAGTTTGATTTTTTACTTGTATGCTACTTACAAATGATTTTTGTAACTGGTTTCTAAATCCTGCAATGTAATCCTAGACCAGTTCTATAGAGAAATCACAAGCATACATATGAGGAGGTGCAGCAGTTCATCTTCCAGTTCAAGTTTTGTCTTGGTTGACATGTTCAAGCACTTTCTTTATTCATTAGAGGCAGAGTGGAAGTTTCAGGGACTTGCAATTGCAAATATGAAATAGCCACAGCTTGAGCAATATTTGTTTGACTGTCAAATTACCGATTCCTAGAGATGCAATCATAAAAAGGACACAGAAGATTATATAGAAGCCTTTCCCCCTCATCATATATTTTATCGGTACAGCTACATTTCAAATAGTAGCAGGATACCAATCAATTTTAGTTTTGTCATAAAATCATAGAAATCACAGAATCATTAGAGTCGGAAAATACCTCCCAGATCAAGTCCAACCTTTGACCAAACACCACTATGCCAACTGAACCATAGCACTGCAGGCCATATCCAGTTGTTTCTTGAACACTTCCAGGGATTGGTCAGCCCATTCCAATGCTTGGCCACCTTTTCTGTGAAGAAATTCTTCCTGATTTCCAATCTGGACTTCCCCCAGTGCAGCTTAAGGCCATTTCCTCACAGGTTGCCTGGAGAACAGACCGATCTCCCTGTCATGATACAAACTCCTTTCAGGTAGCTGCAGAAAGCCTCCTTTTCTTCAGACCAAACCACCGCAGCTCCATCAGCCACTCCTCATAGGACTTACTCTCTAGATCCTAAATAGAGGGTCATAAACCGGGGAGGATAATGTGTGGAAAAGCAGCTTCTACGCAAGGAAAATTGAAATGCATAGTGGATATTTTCTCATTTGTTTCCTAGATCTGATATGAATTTGGTTCAGTCAGCTATGAGTAAAGGTCATTATCATTCACATAACAAGTGGCAATTCAGGGGAAAGCTACTTTTCATAGTTTCTGCTGCAATGTAATCTTGCTCATTATTGTTCTGAACTTATGCAGCCAGAAATTGGCACCCAAGGCCGCAAAAGCAAATATATAAAAAGTATTGTTACATATATTGTTATTTCCTGTTTCCATTCCTAATTTTATAACTGCAGACTAGTTCCATTAATAGGCTGGAAAATGGCTCAAGGTGTATTTTTTCAACCTTGTTTTGCAGACAAAATATTTTCATGTTATTTCCTAGAATGAGTTTATATTATTAGAATGCTTAAACTGTCAAGTTAATACCACTTAAAAAAATAGCCTTAAGTGTGTCCTCATAAGCATTAAAGAGGAAATAAGACCTCAATTAAAATCCTCATTTATATTTGGTGTTGGACAGCAAGGGAAGGCAAGGGAAAGGCAAGTTTCTGGTTGAAATATCCATCACTGCTGTTTTGAGGTGTATAACCACAGTTTCTCAAGAGAATTCACTTTTTCTGCTTAAGAAACTTTTTCTAATGTGGATGTTTCCTAGAGCAACCCAACTAGGATTCTTCACAGGGGCTTTAGGTTCTTTTATTGTGCCCCACAGAGAAAGCAATAAAGCCCAGAGACTGGGTCAAATTTTTTAAGAGGTCTTGGTGCAAGGAGCACAAGCTAGAATTGTAATTTCTAGAATAGAGCCCTTGTCTTCCCAATCACCTTTTGGATACTGCTTATGAAGTGGAAGGGCAACAAAAGGAAGAAAATGTAAGTGATAATAAAGGCAGCCCTAGGAGGAGGCATTTATGTAATTTAATCTCCTCAGACCCACATGGAGGAGTGCACTCTAGCCCTGAGCAATTGGATAGAATGGGTCACATGGTAGTCTTTTCTGACTTTTTGGCTTCTAGAAGTGGAGTTTTCTGCCTTCAGGAGAAAACTCAGGGATGTACAATAGCTGATTCAGAAAGGGGTGAGACCTACCAATTGGTTTTGCCCCCTCATATTTTCAATTTACTAGGTTATGTTGTTGCCCAGCCACTTCCTTGTATATGAATAAGCAAATTGCACATTACATATTTCCCACATAGAAGCCTGGCACTTCACAACCAGCTATTTTTGCTAATATAATTTCTTTTTAGTCTGAATCTTTAAACACTTTAAAGAATGTAGTACCTATAAATTCCAAGTCACATCTGAGTAAGCTTTCTCCTGTGTGCTTTAAAGGCAGTTAAAATGTTAGCATTTTATATAATTAGAAACCTCTACAAAAGGGATATTGGTGTTTAAAATTTGCCTTTTGAAGCAGAGAGGCCAAATGACATTAAATAGGTTTTACAGCAAATTTCAAACAAAGTAATCATTTGGGTTTTCAGCTGCAGAATGCAGTATAGGCCAGGGCTGCTCAAGCACCACATTTGAGTCTCCTCCTCTTCTACCAGAGGCTGATTAGGATTAGAGTCAAGTCTAGAAACATCCAACTGGCATCATGAACACTCAGACATGACGTGAAGATCTAAACCCACACAAAGAGCCAAAAAAGACAAGAACATGTGGTATGCGTACACAGGTTTAAGTTACATGGGTCTTTCAAGCCAAGTCCATCACAGATATCCCAGTGTTGTATGTTCTTTCTTTCTCCAGACATTTCCAGTCAAGAAGTATTCTTGAAAATATCTGTATTAAATCAAAAGTCGAAATTCCATCATCACAAAATTATCACCAATGACTGACAGGCTGAGAACTTTCTGTCTTAGCCCTTCCAGATTAGTATTTAACACATCTGCCGACTGTAAGACAAAATATGAAGCTTGTGCCTGGACAAAACAAGAAATTGATGCTTTATATCAGTCAACTTGCAGTTGTACGATTCTCTTTCATTGACTTTAAAACAATTCTCTTTATAGCACAATTTATTTTAACTGAGAACAAAAAATATTCATAATTAAATATTTTTAATACTGTGTATTGATTCCTTCCTCTGATACTTATTTTCTATTCTTTGCATGCAAAACTTGATTGTTGTATAAAATACTGCTTCTTCTTTTCTTTTTTTTGGCTTTCTTGACACTGCAAATTAGAGATAACTGCTATGCCTGGGTAGAAATAACCAGCAAAAATACCTTTTCTAGTAGTCAGATCCAATACCAGTATTAATGTAACTGGGACACTGCAGGCTGGTCCTCACATATTCTTATATCAAATTTGTAAACAAGATTGCTCTGCCTGAGCTCGTTCATTTTAAACAAATTTAGAATATTTACATGGAAATGACACTTTTGACTGAGGTGCACAGAGATGTTTTCATAAATATATAATGTTCAGGCTTAGGCTCTGCCTAAGTAAGCCTAATATAAGAGCTTGATTATGTGCGGGGAGATTTTAGCTTCACAAGAACATAGTGAAGCCTCTTTAGGTTGTTCAGAAGAAAGAATAACAACTTTACTTTAGTAACGAAAAGCAAACTATATTCCATATAGATTTGGATGGGACCCAGAATATGCAGCAAAAGCCAGGAAAATTTTGAAACTTCAGTTAATTATATTTTGCCTCACATTCCTTCCATTATCAGTAATTCTAATTTTTAGTGATTCATAAGAAGTTGTACCAATATAATAGGTTCTGCTTTTCTCTAAACTTAATGTTGTGAAAAATTTACTATTATTCAAAAATGTGTCCTTTAGGAGTAATTTTTACAGCATAATTATGAACATGATGTTTATGAAACTGCTCCATTAATCCAATTTTTCTCAACAGAATTGTCGATGGGATTGAGGATGGAAACCATAATGAGGAAAGCCAAACCTTTGACTTCAGCTCTGATCAGCTCAGGCAGGAATCCAGATTGTCTCCTACAACTGGAGGTGAGCTTTGCCTGGGAAAATCACTCTTTAGAGAAAACAGTTTTCATCACTGCTTTTGGTCCCCTTTGTTCTTCTGATCCTCACAAGGGGCATAAATGGATTAAACATGTATTTGTACTCTCAGTACCATTTCAGTGCCACAATTGGTACTGTAGAAAAATACAGCAAGGTCCTAAAGGTCATTTGTTGTTGTCCTGACACTCGTGATAGAACTCATGATAAACATAGACAGTCATGATTAAACAGTTTATTGAGGGAGGGAACTGGATTTTCATGCATTATACTTTACCAGAAGTATTATAGAGTCTGCCACATGCTTCCAAACCTTTGGGCATGGAAGGTACTAAACACAAGGACAAAACTGAACATAAAACATTCTAATATCTAATTTTTTTTTAAAAAAAGCCATGAATAAACAAGTTTAAAAAAAATCATTAAGAGCTGTATGTAAACTTGGCTCTCAACTTTTTTAAAGATATTTAGATAAATGGAGGAGTATGGAAGTACATAGGTTTTAAAAAGAGTGAAAATCTTGAATAACAAGGGGTTTTAGGAAGCCTTAAATGGCCTACTTTCTGAAAATGTTGATAAAACAGCACCACAAAGCAACGGAACTTGGGATGGGGGAGAATTTAGGTTTATATTTAAAGCACTGTTTAAGTGCAAAAATAGTATTGCTATTTCCAAGTTATTATATTCTTCTCACTTACATGAATTTGAATTATTTTCAGAGGCTGAAATTGGTGCTGCTGTGCTCGTTATCAAAGCAGAAGAGACCAAACAGCAGATCAGCAGAATTAATAATGAGGTAACAAGATTTTGTGGGGGTTGAAAGATATTAACAATGATTCAAGGAATGTTGGAGAAAACTCAGAAATATGATAAATGTATTATAAATAGCTTACAAAACTGGATGAGGTTCCTACATGTAGGGCAGTTTGGGGCTTTTAACTCATTCTGAGATTAATTTTCTACATTAAAACTACATAAAATTTTGTGTCATGCTAGGGCTAAAACAAAAGTGAAGTTAGTGTATCTGATTCTTAGGATTTAGTCTCTTCTGGGTATGCTTCTATTTGTCTCATTCTTCTCATTATTTCTCCAAGTTCCTTCTCCCAGATTTTCTTGTCTTGACACACGCTGTCCTTTTAGAGAATTTACTTGAAAAAAAAACCGAAATCCATTCACTTTTAAATTTATATAAAATGTTGCAAATCACTTTACCTGGGTCTATTTAGAATGAAAGAGAAGTTCATCCCTTCCTGCTCAAGCAATATGACCTGAGGAATGCAGGGCCAAAAGTATTCAGTGGTGCTTTCTATTCCTCCCTTCTAATAACTTCAAACCTGTAATCAGCTATCAATCCAAAACTAAAGAGATGTTCTGGGCCTAAATAGTTTCATATATGCAGCACTTGTAGTACTTTAGCTAACAAGACTAAAGCATCAGACAAACTTCACAGTTATACTGCCAGATTAAAATCTGTTCTCAGCATAGTCTGTCTTTCAGTGTGAAAAGATTAGAGACAATTCCTTATACTTCCACATGAGGAAACATTTAAATAAGTCCCACTGCAGAGTTTCACTTCCTCCCTGAGCTATTTAGTTACCAGAAATGTCAAGTCTGTGTTTTTTTATTTTTCCTTCTATATAGTGTACACTCAATGTAGTTATTATTTCCCACTTATGAAGTATTGGGCTTGTAAACCTCTCATCCTGATCCAGTTTAACTTGGTTAGATAACTTAAATATCCTAAACTAAGACTGCATGCATGGTTAGTTAGTTACTATGAATGCATCATCTCATTTGTATGTCAAAATGTAGAGTTCAGACAAAAGTCTCATGATGCATTGGCTATGGGTCATGAAAAACTATGGTTTTTTTATAGGACTTGGTCAAAGAACCCAAAAAAATTCAAGATGTACATTGACAAAACCATTATGATATAAAATTATATTTTCTATTTAATGTTTTTGAAACAGACAAGTTATATTGATTCATCCCTATTGAGGACAGGAATTTTTAAAATAGAAGGATGTATTACACGGCTATCCACAAGAGGCAATTGGAAAATACATCATGGTATTTTATAGTTTCCACATGGTATACACAGATGTTCCAAGGCAGGCATCTTGTGGATTAAACATTTCAACTGGAACTGTTCTGGGCTTCTCATTGCTTTTCTAGTGAAAAATGATAAATAAATAAATCTTGGAGCAGCACAATATGTTAATCAAAAGGAGGAAAAAACCTCCACATGTTCAAGGTCATTTCTCCCCACACACAATTTTAATTTTACCCTAACAATACTATCTGAAGAAAATGTTATACAACTTGTTTTCTCACATTAACATAAACCAGGCAATAGGGCTAGCTTTAGATTTCATAGGTAGTATTCTGGGCTCAAATCCCAGAGATGGATGGGTATCCTCCAAGTCCTCCTGTGGATCAGAATTTACTTTGGAAAAACTGCATGACTGTAAGGCTGCTTAATTGTGTATTCTACATGTACTCAAACATTCCCCATCTGGAGTTTCTGAACTGATAGTACAGACTTGGTGCTTACTCAAATGAGCCTCTTGGTAGCCTTGCTGATACACACTAGCTGTTGCTTGGAGGTTTTTGTTGTTATATTAAGTATTGAGTATTTGTAGACCCAGTGCTTTCATCATTCCATCATTTGATGATGACCAGTAATGGAAATTTACCACGGATGTTGCAGCAGATAACCGACAGTAGTTAAAATACCAGCAAAGTTAGAAATTAAGATCTCTATTAAAGACATGCAGTCTTCTCCTGGTAAAGAAAATATGAGAAAACAGGTCACAAGTCGCCAACAGCAGTAAACACTGCCATTAATTCATTTTCTGGTGGAGATCAGAAGTCAATCAAGAAATGCAAAAATAACTGCTTTCATGAAGGGCAATTGTATTACAACAGTTCACTAGTTAGCTTTGAAACATTTCTGCTGTTCATGGGGGGAACAAAGACATGCCTTTCCATTCAGACTTTCAATGCAGTCTGTTGTTAGCAAAGCAAAGCAGAAAGTTACCCCAGAGAAAAATTTACAAAATTAGTTATACCTAGTTTAGAAATACAGCTGAGTTCATGGCAGTCTTTTAGGTGTGTGGCATTCAGTACATAATGCAATGGACATTTCATTTAGTTCAGAGAGTAACAGAAGTCAGTGCCTTGGTTTCACTTCTCAGATTTATTAACACATTAACTTTAGTAGTAATACATGCACAGACTTCCTCTAAGGAAAATAGAGGGTACTTCCTCCAAAGCGAGCACAGTCAATGCAAGACAAACCTGAACATACCCCTAACTGCTGCTGTACAGCTCCATGGTTTGGCTGCTCAGCCAGTTAACCAACTTCTTCATTCCCTCACCTAACCTCATTGCTCATTGAGCCTGAATGACATCCAGGCTGATACAGGAACTTCCCTCCAGTTCCGTATAGCAAGGTGGAGTGGAATAGGACTACTTTATCTCCTACCCTATTTGTCACCTCCACTTAGTATAAATAATCACTGAATAAAGCAGGCATGGCATTTAATATAGATCAGTACGTCGGTATATGGCAGGTGAGCATTAAGGTTCAGGTTCTTGTTCCAGTAAAAACACAACTATTTAAGCAATCATTTCAAGATCAGGCTACTGAATATGTATCAGCATGGTACATTTGCTGACCTGGGGAAAGCTTGGTTCAAAGACCTGCTCCAAACTAGGCAGAACAAGAATTCAGGAAGAGTTTTCTGCCTTACAAGTCTGTGTCCTTCCTTTGCAGAGGTCTGTACACCTGGCCTGGTCTTTCTGATGCATTTGTCCACAAAGACTGATCAAATGAGGGTGTCTGAACACTGAGCATTTTTTCAGAGGCACCATTTACCTGTTGCAATCATAGATAACTACTATGGGGCCCACAAAGTAAAAATAGAAAACAACTAAGCAGATTTTCTGAGGTATGCAGATGGCCAAGACGTCTAGATTAAAGCACCTATCGCTGTCCCATTGCCTGTATCCTACTAGGCTTTTAGCCCTCTATCATTTGAATGCCATTGCATGAAAAGAGTGCAAAATACTTTTGATTGTTTGCAAACACCAAATCCAAATTATTTAAAACATAGACGAGTTAAAACAAGAAAATACTCAGAATTTAGTCATATTTTCTCCCTAATTATATGTACACATTCTTTATTCAAAAGCATGGGTACATGATTTTGAGCTCAGACAAAAAGGCCATCTCATGCAGTGCATGCACGCAAATTCAGATTGCTTGGTCATGTCCCCTGTTTTCCTCATATGCAACCCAGCTTCAGGGCAGCCGCCCTCAGCTTCAAGACATCTGGGGGCTGATTTCATGCTTTACCATGTTAGTAAATCCCACAATTACAGTACCAATACAGTATAATGAACACAGTACTCACATTTCTCCCATTCAACTGAAAAACACACAAACATGAGGAAATATGAAGAGGGTCAGGTTTTGAGCTAGATAATTGCCTTCTATTTAGCTCCACATTGGAACACTTAGTGGAAATTTGGCTATTTTTAATTTTAGGTTTTTTTAAATGCAAGTACTTAAAATACTCTAAGCATCTGGCACTTATGCAGAACAGAAAAAATATACTCACAGGGATATTTCACTTCCATCTAACAAAAGGAAAAATCCTAAACAAATATGTTTCTTTTCTAAATCATAAATTTTATACACATATCATTTTTAATGTATTTCAAATCCAGCTGCCAAAAAACAATTCCATTCTCCCCTCAGTCCAGGAAAAAAAGTTTTTTTAATATTAAAAATATATGCAAATTATAATCAGGTCCACTAATGAAAATTTGGTAAAGTTAATCAGGCTTTCAGTTTTACATAGGGGATATACTGTTAAAGTTCAATTTGCAACTTGAGAGTTCATATAATGAACTCTCTTGACTTAGAGTAATTAAATACATGTTCTTTTTAACAAGTTCATGACTATATTATCACATGAGAGAAATTACTTTGCAGCCAGGCTATCCCTGTAATTTGCTTTGTAAAACATTTTTCAATTAAGAAAAGTGTGACAAAAAGTGAAGTGACAGCATTTATTGATGTGAAAACTATTAAAACTGATCTATCCATTTTTTATTTTAGTCACATAAATTTCAGAATAAAGCCAAAATACAAAACTAGATATAATTTGTATTAAGAAATAAAAGCTTTCTAAACCATAAATGAAGAGTAAACACACTTTGCCTACTGAAATTTTTAAAAATATCTCTTCCCTTTTAGCACTGACACTCATATTTCCAAAGAACTCCTACCTTGTTGTTTTGTCTCTCTGCTCTCATACTTTGATGGCTGTAAGAGAAGTCGTTCCAGCCAACTTTTTTGTTCTTTTAATGTTAGTTTAATAGGTATTGGCAGATGAAGGTAACAAAAATAGTTGCTGCTCTAAAGCTTAGGTTATTTCTCTCTGAGCAGAGCACACTGCACAGACATGGCATAAGTCCCATATGCTGTGGTGGGACTCTTGCAGTTTTCCTTGGTGGAGACAAAGGAATTAACCGAGAGGCAACCATGCAGCACAAATCAACCAGACAACAAAAGCTGACCTCAGATTTGAATAAAAAATGTTACTACTGTGACAGATAATGACAACTGTCCAGTTAATCTTTAATAGGCATTTTAAAATGTGCCTGTACTGAAAAGACCTGTTTTCCCTACATCTAAATGTCAATGTCTGTGGGTATGCAAGTTCACAAATTCACTGCTTTTTCTTTTCTGCCTAGAAGATCATAAGAAAAAGTTGATTGGTGTTCTCCTTCTAAAATCAGTTTATTCTGGAAACATGCTATTCCAGCAGATCTCAGCAAACCAAATTCCTTTTGACTTTCTTTGCCCATTACATTTGCTAAAAATTCCTTGCTGGTCTCATTTTCTTTTGAATTGTCTTTGGTTAGATCTTTGAAGTCACTGACAAAGTACACAATCTCAAGCAGCCTAAGTAACTTGTTGTAAAGAAAACCCCCTTCTTGCGTTCAATTAAAGAAAATACTCTGTTTGCATATCCTGGGACTATGATAAATGTCCACAAAGTGTCATTCAGCAGAACTCCACAGACATTTTTCTATAACACTCTGCATAGGCAGAATATTATATTCATGCCTCTGACATTTTCTTTTCAAATGTAATGTTTAAAACATTTATCTTTCTTGAATTTCATATTACTGATATTTAACAGTGAACATGAATTACATTTAGATGTTAAAAATAAACATTAAATAAAAATTGATCAGGCCAGGGTGCTAAAAAGAATATCTTAAAATGTCCATGGATGACAGGAAACTATTGATCATAAACCATGCCAATCATGTAAGAATCCAGCTTATGGTGGTTACATCTCCTTCATATTCCTAGTAGTTCTAGAAGAATATCAGGTGGACAGTAACATCTTAGCAGTCTTCTGACAAGATGTATATTACATCTAAAGTTTCTTCTTATATATTAGAACAGCTTTTCAGTTAAAGAAAACTATATTTTTTTGCCAAGATTTATTCTTAGGAAATGTAATGTTGCCTGTTCCCTTTTAACTATTACTTTAGGTGCTTATAGAAAACATCTGCTTAATATTTTTGCCCAATATCATACGTACTACCTCAGGCTTCCTTTCATCAATACATATTGCCAGGTTCTCCTCTCCCAGCCACCTGGGTTTTCCACAATATTCCATTTGCTCTCAATCAGTAACCAGTTTGTCTCTGATACATTCTGAATTCCTTGAAGCAGTAATTTCCAAACCTGGATTTTTTTTTT
>VZTX01017170.1:196182-230904 GCA_013400915.1 Pardalotus punctatus
TTAAAATGTTGTCTATTCCCACCCCCCCCTGCCATGGGCAGGGACACCTTCCACTAGACCAGCTTGCTCAGAGACCCATCCAATCTGACCTTGAACACCTTGAGGGATGGAGCATCCGCAGCTTCCTTGGGAAATCTGTTCCAGTGCCTCACCACCCTCAAGCAAAGAATTTCTTCCTAATAACTAACGTAAAACTACTCTCTTTCAGTTTGAAGCCATTCCCCCTTATCCTGTCACTACATCCTCAAGTAAATGATCCTTCTCCATCTTCCTTGTAGTCTGCTTCAGGTACTGGAAGGTTTCAATTAGGCCATTCTAAAGCCTTCTCTTTTCCAGGCTGAACAATCCCAATTATTTTAACCTTTCCATACCTCTAATCAACTTTCATCACACACCCCTCCGCCTTCCCCCTCCCTCCCTCCAGACTCACTCTCAATAAAGAGCCACAAATTATTATTAAAACTGCAGTTTGGGAACTCCTATTCTAAATTAAATTTCACAGGACCCTTGTTGACTAGAATACACTTAAATAATCTATTCCTTTATATTTTTCTGTTTTATCCTTGTGTGTTTAATAGCAATAATCATGGTGTCCTAATTTACCCACACAAACTGGTCATGGGAACTACCAGAGAGCTGGCTAGTGAGCCATCATACAAAGGAGCAAATTTCCCACTCCTACGCGGAAAAGCCAATTGTACAACCTTACAGATTTCTGGATTTATTTCACTGAAAGTGACCCATCATATCATTGCAAAAATCCTATAGATTTAATCTGAACTCAGATTAGCTGCACTGGATTTTTTTTTCCTTCTGCAACTAGCTTTATTACTAAAGCCATTAAATCAGAAACGTCTGTCACCATAATACCAATGGCCACAGAGTTGCTGGTGGATGATCAGTGAGGAGTCTGTCTCCACTCACTTCTCATTTCATTCATTCAACAACACACTCAGTGAGAAACAGAATACCAGCAGTTAGTCAACCTGAGCCTTCAAAGATAGCTCATTCTAGCTGAAAGGCTCTGTGACTTAATGAAAAACCAGAATAGAAGCAGTGACAGACCAAGAGAGGGAATAAAGAAGCTGCCATATGCAGTGCAAGCCAGGTGGCCCCTCCACTTTGCCAAAATACAACTTCCATTTCTCAAGAAGCAAATATTCATCTTCACTTCTTTGGGTGTTCAGAAAGAATCATCGTAGGAAGATATCTGGGTTTGAAGTTTGAAGCTTGAATCTCAAAAGGGAGTAAACTGCAGACAGAAAAAATACCAGTGTATGAATCTGAATCAGCTTCTAATCAGAAAAAATGTCTTATTCCAGATTTATCCAGGAACAGTGAGGAAAGCTAGACATTCCAGTTGAAAATACGGAAAAAAAAATATTGGAATATATAATAGACAAACAAAGAAATCTGTTTAGCCATTTAAACAATATTTAAACAACATTTAAACAACAAAGTAATAATTACCATCTTCATCTTATACCATATAGAACTTTTCATCACTCCATTCCTTCCTAATTACATGGAACAAAGTACTCAAACTGCTCAACAGTTTAATACTGGTAGTAAAGAAAACTACTCTTTCTACTGAAACGACCAAAGTTATTTGAAAATGCAAAATACAACTACTAAAAATTTTATTTTAATCTCTATTTTAAATATATTCCTTCCTGATAATATAGTCTACTAAAAAAGTACCAGCACATTGCTTTCAACCCGTTTGAGAAGCACCTCTCACTGCTTGGAGCTAAATCTGTGTAAAACCCAGTTTTTACATCCGGAAACATTGCAGTATCTTTTTCAAGTCCTAGGAAGTGTTAAGGCAGCATTTCAAGTATATTTGGGATCTCAGAGATAATTTTAAAGCTGTCTGCCTAGCACAGCGGGAATCATTTGTACCACTAGCTGTTTTGCCTAGCAATAATCAGTGAGCTCCTGAAAAGAGTGCAGCCTCACCAGCATGCCAGGAATTAGCCCTTTTTCCTCAGGAGGAAACTGTACTGCTTTCAATTTCTTTCATAGACTTAAAATTCCTTTTGCTTTTAATCTCTGTTCTTTTGAACTTTCCCCAAACATTGTGAAATTGTTAATAGTACTGATACAATTTTTCTCCCCTTTACACCTTTTTATTTGCATCTGCTCAAGGATCTGTGCAGGATATAAAAATAATAGCATAAACAGTGTAGCATTAGTAGGAGTAATAGTATGCTATGTATGTGTATAATAATACAGGGACAGATGATAATTAATAGTGATACAGATCCTGGAGGTTTAATCTTGTAAGATTAATAGTTCGTAAAATCCTGAAAGCTACATTTTTTATTTTTTTTTGGTGTATGTGCCATGCAGAATAGGTCCAAATAGATCTTACTTAATGGCAGTGGTGAAGTTTGGCATAACTGCTATATCATAGTACTAGAAACCATTAAGCCTACTTCAAAGAGCTTTATCAGGTCAATTCCTATGCTGGTGCAAGAGAAAGCTTATGAGAAGACAACTCTGTGAGCTAGCTGACATATCAAAAATAGAATCTGCGCATTAGAGCAGGTTATAATGAACAGAAATTCAGGGCTGTCACAAATGCCGATGTTGGCATTGATTTTTGCTGTATTGTCTCAATGAATTGGCAAAAGAAACATGTTAAAGGATGATTAAACTTCTAAAAAGCTCACAAGTGATGAGAAATGGAAAACAAAAACATAGATCAAACCAAAGAAGATATTTTAAAATTGCAGATATTTTCGCACAGCATTCATATTTGGGTAAGGTGGTGTCAATCTTTCTAACTTCACAATTGCGGAAAGCCGTGAAAAATTGATGCAAACTGGGCAATTATGCAGAGAAAACCACTGCTGTATCCACTAGGTGCAGAGGCCAGTGATGATCCTAAAAAGAAATGATGACCACTGAATCTAAATAACTATGGGTTTGATTGCCTGTCTTCCCCCTTTCTTCACAACTAAGGTTTTGGAGGTTTTGCAAAGTCATCTCCTAGTTTCCAACAGAACACAGGAGTTCTTGTGTAGTTGATTTGTCTGGAAATCTAGCAGTGTGCTTCCTTAGAGTCTGACAGTACCAAGAACCTTCCCTGGCTGCTCTGACCCCACAGACAGCCTGTTCACAAAACGCTTTCACAACATATTTTAATTCTTCACATTAACTGAAGTTATCAGGCATTCATCAAGCTTAATAACAGCTGGCAGAAGGGGATTTCATGGTTATATTCTATCTACCGTGACTCAATTAGACAACAAAGCAGAAAGAAAGTGAAATGCAGAGACACAGAGAGATCCTGTCATCTTCCACTCAAGAGTCTTCTCCCTTTAAGATTTTTCCCTCCAGAGGTAGCGTGATCATTACAAAACTATTAAACAATATGTTGGGTTTGAACTCTTAGCTCAGTGAGAAATGAATAGATCTATAGGAGCTGTATTGGAGCTTCCTACTTTTTTCTTCAAATTTCTTTATAATTATTGTACATGTAGTAACACAATCAAACTCAGCCTGAAATGTGTTTCCAGCAGATTTCTTCAGAACTGTCCTGCCAGAAAAATGAAAATTGTATTTCTATTTCTGGTAACATGAAAATTAATGTGTGTAGGTCATCTAATCAGTGGTGCCTTTACCTGAGGTCAAAGAAAGGCCCCCTGAATTAGCCTTTTTTCTTTTTGACGTATGGCTTGAAGATGAATGTGGAGTCATGTTTTTTTTTTCAACAGAGTATTTTCCCTAGTAAAAGTATGAGAAACCCTATTTTAATGATAATGACAGTACTTTAACCTAAGATAGATTGATTAGCTACCATGGAGACAAGTTTAATTTCTACCATTTGAAATGGTGAGTGGTTGCTTTTATGTTTGAGTTAGACTTTTCATTGCTCAGAATATCCTTATAAAGTCCTAGCAAATGTCCCCATTAATGTTCATATGCCAGTCTACTTTAAAACACAAATTCAGAACATGACAATCTAATTCCCACCCCAAGCAGCATTTTTGAGGAAAGAGTTCATGTAATTCATGTAACCAACTGGATGGTATCAGTAGTTTCAGCATTTAAGAGAAAAGGTCTAATAAAAAATCTGATTCTTCCTTTCATACACACCACAGTAATCTATGCTATCGATTATTGTCTGTTATATGCAACACCTTTCAAGCACAAGCATAAATACATAGAAGCAAACTGTTTCACAATCCTTTATATTTTTTAAATAATTAAAGGTAGCAAGAGGGTTTTAAAGTTTCCAGTTTTTACCTTTCTTTTTGTTTTTAGTACTAGTCCACAAGATTTTCATATAACTACTACTTGCATCCAATAATTTGGACCATGGATTTTTTTATTTTACTATGAAGACAGCAGTAAACTTCACATGTATTTCTAAACAGGATTTCACAAGGCCTCATTTTTATATAATTCATCAGTATGAAATTGTTTAATAAAAAAGTTTTATGTTTTAAAATATTTAATGATTGATCAAGAACATATTGATGTCATGCTGCCTCTAGAAATCATCTCAGTTCTGACCCTATGACCACTTTTTATATACAGAGAGTCATTTTGGTGGATTAAAGTAGCTGGAACATACCATTACATTAGCAGAGTGTATTTCTTTAACATAGAGACACTGTGCCATAGATCAAAGCTGCCATTGCTAGAAGGAAGAAAGGGATAAATGTCCATATTTTAGGCATGGTACATAAATAAATACTGTGATATTTTGACCTTCCATAACAGATGACAACTTTAAGTCAAGAAGTCTCACAGTTACGTAAGGATATGAAGAATGTGATGCACCTTCTGGAGAACCTGCTCACATCACAGAAGCCTCCAGGATTCTGTGCTGTGCACAGCATATCTCAAAGTCCCACACTGGATAGTCTGCAGTCTCGAGTGGCTTGGACTACACACCAACCTTGCTCGCACATGGAAGCTGGGAACTTCACTTGCACCAAAGCACAACTTTGTCACGGAAACACATTATGTGACATTTGGAATACAGATCTGTCTTCTGTAGGCAGCAGTCCCCAGAGGACTGAACCCAACCTGCAAAATTCTATGGATGGTGAATTTTATTATACAACAGGCCTTCAAAATTCCCCTTCCCAGTATCAGGTAATTCAGAAAGACAATCTGCAATTTTTAAGATGCACCTCTCCCCATTCAGACACTACCCTGACTCCTCTCCAGTCTATTTCAGCAACCCTTTCTCCTTCAGTATGCTCTTCATCAGAGACATCATTACACCTCGTGCTGCCCAGCAGATCAGAGGAAGGGAGCTTTAGCCAAGGAGCAATCAGCTCACTAAGCCTTGAGAACCTGCCAGGATCATGGGACCTGGAAGGAACAGCCGGAGTGACTTCTGCACAGACCCCAGATTTCCCAATAGACATTGTGACAAGCACAAGGGATGTTAAAGATAAAGATTGCCAAGCCATAGATGTATGAGAAACAGTGAAGTGGTACTCAAGGCATGTTGCAAAGCTGCCAGTTTTAAATTTAGAGAGTGCTGCATGACAGCTTTATTTGATCTCTATTTTGGCAATCATGGAGACTAACAAACATGAAAATTCAGACTTGTAGAAAGTAAGAAAAGGTAATGTTGGTTCATACTATAGGAAAAACAATAAATTTCTAGATTCTAGAAGCATGTTGAAAAACATTTTCAATGCAGATATAACTTATTTGTCTGTTTGACAGACTTTTGTGATAGTCCAAAGACCCTGAGGGTCAGAGCAGCTGGAAGTCTAGCACAAAGAACTGTCATGGGTGGCTTTTGTTCATTGAAGCAAAGGTTTTCCCTGAGTGTCTGACTGTTGTTCCCAAACAATATCTATGGCACTGTTTGCTTCAGGTGATCGTGGGTCCTGCTGGTCTTTTTGTCAGTTCTGTGAAGGCAGAGGGACAATATTCGCTGCATGTCATCTAGACAATCAACCAAATAGAGCTGCTAGAGAGTGCTTAGATGTTGCACGTTATTTGTCATGTAAATGAAACCTCTTAATTTATCTAAAAATACTATTTTTATATACTTGGTATGAAACATGTACCTAAAATTATTTAAAATATTTATAAAGAGAATAAGAGTTTGGTTTCACTTTGGTAAAAGCTTGCAGTTTTAACAAGAAATGCACTACCATCATGTATTAGATCAAATACTATTCATTGTTAAGATATTATGTAGTTTACAAATGGATTCCCTTTTATGTGCATGCAATTTGCAATGAATGTACTCATTCTGGTGAAATAAAAATAAATTAAGGTATTATTTTATTTAAAAAATAAAAGAGCTGGAATGTTGTATCCTATAATAAGATATCACTACTGAAACTGTGAGTTGTTATACTGATAATGTTAAGTACTCTTGGTTTGTGTCTTAGTATTGTGCTGCCATTTGTAATACCAATTCAACATTTTTCAATAGATTCCTCTCTAGGGACTTTATATCTGGATAAGAAAATTAAAAGAAATGAAAACTATTGAGCAAATTGAGGAATATTAAAAGAGAAAATTACAATGATTTAGTCCCAATGAAAGAAATAAGGTTATAACAGTTGTTTGTTTAAAGATCTTTTAGTTTCATCTCTAAAAATTAAGTTTGATTTTCAGCCAGAATTTTTAAAAAAAGAGAAAAAGTTTGGCAAATTATTTAATCAAAAATCTGACTTAATGTCCTCAAAATTTTTTTCAATATTTCATGAACTAGAAACATATTGCTACAGTGCAACTAGAACTATAGCTTTGCATTGGAATTTTGATTTACATATTTAAAAATGTGCAGTGTGCATCATATTTACATATTCTTTAGCAAGATTTCTAAAAAAACCCCATGCTTACAAGCCAACATAAATGTCCTAAAATGGATAAGTAAACTAAGTTTCATTTAATAATTAATGCAAACTAGTCGTTATCAAATTAAAATTTTTACAGAGCACAGATTTATGTTTAACTTCCTTAAGAGGTTGGTTTGTGTTTTTTATAAAAACTTCAAAGACTGAATTTATCATTAACATTTGGATGTGTGTGAGAACACAAACCCCAGCTGATACTCTTGCCCAGCTTACATCCTTTCACATCCATTTTCCCACAAATGGTATAAATTAGGAAGGAAGTGTCATTTCTCATTTTGAGCTGCTTGAATTTTGTCAGTGTGTCTACACTTCAATGTGAGTGTTTATATATAGGGTTTCTTACTTTCCTTCTATTCCATTTTTTATTTAGTTTAAGGTTAAATAGAGAAGTGCTGATTGAATTATGCATAGCCCAGAAATTTAAAAAATAACAAAATAATAACGCATAGTAGCAAATACAGTAGGAACTATGGGTTTATATTGTTTCTGCAAACAATCTTGGTTAATCTTTAGCTATCTGCTCACCCACCCCACCTCAGCATGGGGCAGGAGGCTGGAGGAGGCTGCCTGCTCCCCACACCCAGGGCGGGGCACACTGGCAGATCCCCACCTCACCTCAGTACCCTGTAGCCATGGTCCTCTCCTGTCCTCACCACAGGGCTCAGGGATGGGCTCCTTGGGATGCACGGAAACATGCTGCACAGCTGTCCACAAACCCTGATTCCTCAGCCCACTGTATCCCAGCTATTGACAGAATGCACCAACATACCACGCCTAGTTCCCAATATTGTTTAACAATTTCCATTACACATATAAACTGGGAGGAGCATTTGCTTTCTCATGACATATAAACCATGTATATGCATATAACATATAACATGTATATGCATTAACATTTTGGCATTGGATTTTTTATTTTCCAGTGTAAACACTGGCGTCATGAGATTAAAACTGGATATTTTGGCCTGGAGTTTTTCTGTCAGTTTTGTATGGAAGTTTAAAAAAGTCAGTGGAAACACAAAAAACCACTTTGCATACATAGCCATAGCTTTACAGTTGTACATTTAATTCTCAAATAAATTTTTTTTAAAATGCATGTGCAGTAATTATGAAGAAATAGCACCAGGATATCTGTCCTAAGTTGTTCCTTGTTCCTGCAACATCAAACACAACCTAAACAAAGCTGGCAAACATTACACAATTTGTATTGGCCATAGTTTCAAGGAACACACCTGAATTGCAGACACTCTGTAAGATAGGTTTCACACAGCTGAGTGTACTGCCTTCTAGGGAAAAGCTCAAGGAACTTCAGACTGGACAAGGGTTCATTCCAGGTGTTGTGGTTTAGCCCCAGCCAGCACCCAGCCTCATGTAGCCACTCTCCCACTTCTCTCATGTCAGAATAGGCAAGAAAATTAGAAAAGTAAAAGCTAGGAAGCTCATGGGTTGAGATAAAGACAGTTAAATAGGGAAAGCAAAATCCATGTATGCAAGCAAAGCAAAACGAGAAGTGAATTCACTACTTCCCATGGGCAGCAGGTGTTCAGACATCTCCAGGAGGGCAGGGCTCAGTCACGCATAACAGCGACTTGGGAAGACAAATGCCATCATTGCAAATGTCCTTCCCTGCCTTCTTCTCCCAGCTTTAATATGCTGAGCATGGCACAATATGGCATGGAATGTCCCTTGGGTCATTTGGGGTCAACTGCCCTGGCTGCGTCCCCTCCAACTTCCTGCGCACCCCCAGCCCCTTGCTGGAGGAAGAGAAAAGGCCTTGGCTCTGTGTAAGCCCTGCTCAGCAATAACAAAACCTCTCTCTTTCATCACCCTATTTCAGCACAAATTCAAACCATAGCCCCATAAAAGCTGCTGTGAAGAAAATTAATTATCCCAGCCAAAACCAGCACACCCGGCCAAAATCAGGTAAGGAAAGAGAAAGGTCTTAAAGGGTTCCATTGTTTTAAACTCCCTGACGTCTCTGTATTATGAAAGTCCCAGGAAAAGCATTCCCCAAGCAGGTTTTGTTGGAAAGTATGTGCAATCAGTGCAAAAAAAAATCAGTTTTGAAGGTGAAATGACAATTCAAAGGGACAAATGTGAAGGCAGACACATTTAGAATGGAACAGTAATTTCCAAGCAGGGTTACCATGGACATATTAATTCCACACACAGAGTGGCTATTAAGTATCTCTGGGAGATCCACTGTAATATTTACATGTTACCATCAAAAGACACTCAGTATGAAAATCAATAAAAGCATCCCATACTCTAACATCCAACCATCCAGCTCAGACAACTGACTTTATTCTTTTTTACACTAAGCTTCACAAAAATAAAAAATAGATTTTTTTTGTTTGTTTGGTTGGTTAAGGATTGTTCTTTCCATCTAATTTTGCATCAGTTTACTTCCTAAATTTCCTACATTTTCTTCCTTTCTTGTATTTTCCATTACTGTCAGTTTCTTCTTCTGTACAGTAACTGCGCTTATTTTCCCTCCTTTTATTTATTTCCCCTCTTTTTTTCCTCACTCATTCAGTTTTATATCCTCTCTATAACTTCATCAAACTCAGACATGTCTTTCCTCACTTCCTGGTAATTTTTCTATTAAGAATCATCCTAGGTCTGCCACTGATAAACTAAATGGTTACTGAACTCAGTCATACAATAGGACACCATTTTTGGTCTCTGTCAAGACTCAGGCAGTAAACCACAGGTCTCTAACCAAAATCCCTTGCGCTGTTATATTCTCACAATGCTGCAATTGCTTTCACTGACAATGGGGAAAAGAAATAAGAAAAAATCAAAAAGAAAAAGATGCACTGGAAAACAAACAAACTAACAAAAATACCAAAGGTAGGAAATCTCTTCTGCTTCAGACACATCATTAAAGATATGTATTTGTCTTGTGCCCATGGTACCTACTAGATTCAATTTAAGAAACACAGTTTATCACAGTTTTGGGATGAAACAAACTGTTCTCAACATTTTCTGCACCTTGCTTCCTTTACTTAAAAGTACATGGTCCTCACATCCCTCTCAGTGGGACACATTTTAGATATTTTGTGCTGCTGGGACTACCACAGAAATTGTACAGTCACATTCCTGTGTTCTGGAGAAACACTTCTAACAATTCACCTCACCCACAAAAGAATGAGGTTATAGCCTGTAATTTAGGCAGCAGTGGAGTAAGTAATATAAAAGGAAAAGGGCTGGTGCTTGATTTTCTGGATCCCTCCCCTATCTCAGTAAGAGGAATTTGCACAGCTGTCATCAATGTCCACCAAGCCCACATGGTACTGAGTCTTTGCTTCACTCAGAAAATCAAATATCTTATCACATGAAATCTAAGCTCATCTCATTTGGTATCTGCAAACTGTCAAACCACTTAAATAGTATTAAAAAAAAAATTTCACAGCTGCAAGTTTACTACATAATGCCATGTACAAAATCGGTTTTACCCCTTCCAAGATGAGCATAAAAATCACATCATCATTCCCAGACCAACCACTCACCTCCTGTATATCATATAAAATTCCCTTCCCAGGATCTCTTCATTTCTCCTGTCACACATTGTCAGAGACAGCAACAATGACAAGAAACAGCAATTTCCAGCTTCAAAACAACAGAGAAATGCCACAGATATGATCCTTTCAGTTAGAGAAACTGGTTGATGAAAGGAAAATTTTATTTCCTATAAACCTTGATACCAGAATTTCCCAGTCTTTTGAAACTGCTCAAAGAAGCAAGTTAATGAAGCTAAAGAATTGAAGGACTCATGTTAATCAGAACTTAGAACCACAAAAGTTGTGCAAGAGGAAAAGCAGTACCTTCCTCTTTCAAGCTGTTTTAATTTTAAGATTTAGTATGGATTCTTACATTTAAGCCCTGATGGGGTGTTTTAAGTCTATATATTTATTCCCAAGAAATTAACACTTGAATTTATTCTCTCTTCACAGATCTTCTGGAACCCATTGTTTTTTTTTGTTGTTATTGTTGTGTTAAATCCAAAGGTCATATACATGACCAAGAAATGGAAAGTTAAGAGGAAAAATAATCTTAAAGATCTTTATCTTCAATGACACTGAATTTTACAATGTATTATGATTGTAAATGGCTAGTATGTATCCAACTATAGAATAAAATATCAACAGAATTAATATGACATGAAATAAATGTTTCCACCAACTGGCTTATGAGAAACATTTCCTCAGTTTTCGAATCTTCTTATCTTAGATACTGTGTTAGCAACCTCACATATTCAAAGTTCTCTGATAGGGTCCCTAAAAGAGTTACAACTTCAGACAACTATTTGAATTAATTCTCTTTTTTACATGCCTTTGATCTGTTACATTGATTTCTCTCAAAATGTAAAGTGGTACAGGAGTTAACACTGTCATAAATGACAGATGTAGAAACTACTGCACAGAGGACCCTGAGGCATCACAAGAATCACAAGAAAAATGCTCAGCAACAGGCAAAACTACAAGTTTGTGCAGGAGAATCCTAGCTTCTTAGAAAACAATAGTGGAAGTATTAAGTAAATCAAAGAGCAACAGAAGATTTCTCAGGGAAATGTGCAAAGAAAAAGAAGATTTTTTGGTTTTTTAATTTAAAGCTCATAGGCCTTCACATTTAACAGTCCACACATCCTCAGGATTTTTAAGACAGTCAGTGCAAATTTCCAAATGTCTAAGTGCACCTTATCTGCACTTAAATTTCACATTTCGTGAGTAGTGCGTAATGTTGTATGCATGTGTTCACCCTGTCCTGGCCTACATGGTAGCTATTCTGATTCTTTATTTTTAGTATAGTCTTTCTAACATCTTTGTGTAATTAAATAGATTTTGTTCTTCTGCTCACCCTAATACAATAGAAAATAACAGTGTAGTGACTAAAAATCCACATATTTTGTGGGTTTTTGCCTTCATGAGGCACTTTAAAGATTTGTTTCCTGTTCAAGAAAAATCAAAGCTTCCTTCAAGGAGATAAAAAAAACCTACCCAGTGTTCACCTCCCTACATACAAACAATCAAATTCCACGCGCCTGTTCCTTTTTGACTCTGCAGTCAGACACAGGACAAAAACAGCAGCTCCCTGAGACAAACTGGAAGCACAAGCCTCAAAAGTCAGTAATGTTACAGACTAATTATGCCTTTGTAAAGGCCAGAATTGTCAATCATTTACTTCCTGAGTTTCCTTACATGATTTTTTAACTTAACACATATATCTAGTGCTGCTGGAATTTTCTCCCACCCCTACGTGGCACTGATCCACAGAAATGCAGCTCATATTCTTACTAGAAAAATGCCAACGTTATTTCAGTAGCTATGCAAATAGCTTCTAAACAGAATTTAAAGCCTGTAGTATGCAAATAAATGAATGGGTTTCTTGAATTATACTTTTTTATAGGAAAGGAAAATTATAAGCATACAATAGAAAATATTTTTAATCTCACTTGAATTAATCTGAAATTATTTTCCAAAAGTATATAGTGAGATTCTCTTCTCTGCCTTTGCTTGTAATGGAATTGTGGGAGGTAAAGACATGACCCAGGATGGACATGAACATCACCACCAACACACATATTCTCTGAATGCTACACTATCTCATAACAGCATTTTAAAATGTTACTAAGTCATGATTGTCAAGCAGCTTAAACATGTTCAAAGACATGCAATCACCTCCTTATTTTTCCCATACAGAATTACCAGTTTGCATTACAGATTGTGCCACAGAATCTCTGATGAATGTATATATAGAGTGTAAAAATAGTTATTGGCACTTGTACCATGTCAGAGATAAGACAGATCTTCCTTATTCCTCACATCTCCAGCAACATGAAAAGCTTTTTTAAAAAAAGAAAATTGCTGTTTGGTCTTTTACAAAACATTATACTTGTATTGGGTTTGCATGGCCAGGTTTTGGCAGCAGGAGGCTACAGGGGTGGCTTCGGTAAGAAGCCGCCAGAAGCTTCCTCCATGTCCAGCGGAGCCAATGCCAGCCGGCTCCAGGACAGACCTGCTGCTGGCCAAGACTGGGCCAACTAGAAATGGTGGGAACACCTCTGTGATAAGAGATTTAAGAAAGGGAAAAAAGGTATCATATAGATGTAATTGCAGCCAAAGAAAAGGAGGGTGAGGATATGTGAGAAGAACTGTGCAGACACCAAGGTGAGTGGAGAAGGAGGGGCAGGAGGTGCTCCAGGCACCACAGCTGAGGCTCCCCTGAAGGTGCAGACCATGGGGAAGCAGCTGTGTCCCTGCAGCCCATGGAGGCCAACAGGGATGTAGAGATCCACCTGCAGCCCATGGAGGAGACCCATGCCAGAGGAGGTGGATGCCTGCGAGGAGGCTGTGAACACATGGCAGGCCCATATTGGAGCAGGCTCCTGGCAGGGACCTGCAGATCCATGGAGAGAGGAGCCCACACTGGAGCAGGTTTCCTGGTAGGACTTGTGACACCATGGGGGACCCATGCTGGAGCAAGTTGTGCCTGAGGGACTGCCTTATGGAAAAGTGACCCACATTACAGCAGCTCATGGAGAACTGTTGCTTGTGAGATGGACTCACTTTGGAGAAGTTTGTGGAGAACTGTCTCCTGTGGCAGGGACTCCAGGCTGGAGAGTGGAAAAGACTCCTCTCCCTGAGCAGCAGGAGGAACAATGTGTGATGAACTGACCATAAAGCCTATTCCCTGTCTCCCTGCAAAGCTGGTGGGGAGGCCGTAGAAATGGGAAGGAGGGAGGGGAGGTGGGAAGACGTTTTAAGTTCTGTTTTTACATTTCATTATCCTGCTCTGATTTTGTTAGCAATACATTCAAACAGTATCCCAAAATTGAGTCTGTTTTTCCCATTACAGTATTTGCTGAGTCATCTCAGACCTTACCGCAATCCATGAACCCTTTATTATATTTTCTCTTCCCTGTCCAGATGCAGAGAGGAGAGATAGAGAAGCTTTGGAGAGTGCCTAGCATACAGGGTCAACCCACTAGACTTTTTGGGGCTGAAACCCAGGAACATGAGGGTTTTGAGAAAAATACAGTAATTGGGAGAGGTAAAATGAACTCCACATCAGACAGATCCAAATGCAATCCTTAATACTTTCCTGTAGGACTCAAATAAATCAGTGTCAACAAGTATAGGGCATCCAAGCTGATAAGCTGCCTATTCCTGATGCATACCAATATGTAAATGCCAGCGTTCTTTCAACTGTTGGTAAGAACAGAGTATTTGAGCAACCGGCTGTTATGAAAAGCTCGTGTCTATATAGCTACTTATTAGCAAAAAAAAATGAAACAGGCAAATTGTAAAAACCCTCAGGGACATTTGACAATATCCTCACCAGAACCATAGCACAGCACAACGTCTTTTGAAGCGCTGGTCGCCCTTTGCTTCAATAAGAAAATTGTGTTTGAAAATAAATGGCATCATATGGAGCTTAGTTTAGCAATTATTCATATTGTGGTAGAAACTGGAGCACCTAAAAGAGTTCAGGGGGCTGTTGTATTCACCACAGTATATGGAGGTAATACAAAGTTCAGAGAGCTTTCAACCTAACAAAAAAAGGAGTATCACAAAGAGAAAAAGGAGCATGAAAAATTTATCCAAGGTCCCACAATGGCTTGCAGGGAGGCAGGAACAGAACAGCTGGCTGCCTGGGCATGGGTCCCTCTTCCCAGCCCGGAGGCAGCAAGCAGGGGTGGACTCCCTGTCTGCCCTGCTGCCTAGCAATGGAGGAGCAGTGTGAGCTGCACCAGGAAACAGAGCCCTAGGAGAGCAAAAAGAGTTTCCAAGCACAAATTCTAAAGGATTCCCAGAACTATGCTCTGGAAAAAATAGAATACCTACAACAAAACATATGGGAGGGTTGTCTGTGGTGAGGGCTGTATAGCACCGCAGTTTCCATAACTTACCTTATTAAGTGTCTGAAAGCAGGTGTTTGAATTATGCCAGCCAGTTTGATAATTAATTAGCCTCTTTGTGTGTGCAAGGTAGAATAAAAGGAAGTCTCTGAAGGACTTGCGTAAGGTTTATATCACACCTGCAATCCCAGGTAAGCAAGAGCAGCACAGCAGCCCTTTTCCTTAACCTTCCATCAGACTTAAAAATCACATCTGAAAAATACCTGCGTATTTTAGTGCCCGTGAGGATAAAGTTTGCCTCAGTCAAATATTTTCAGGGGCAAGAAGGCAGGCAGTGTGTTCCAGTAATACGCAGCACATCTGCTGACTCCACACGCACAGCTGTGCCAGCCTCACGGCTGCTGCAGTCAAACTTGCAACCACAGGCAGTCAAGTCCTTGAGGTATTTTACATCCTCTGCTTTCATTTCTTCCACATGTTTCCCCCCAATCATTGTGAAAGCAGTAGTTAGAAGACCCCTGGCCCTACCTGGTACCAGGAATAAACTATAACTTGGGAAACACTGTAATAAAAATTAAACAAACTGGGGGGAAAAAGGAAAAATTATGTTCAATGTTGCCTTTCAGCATAACCTTTGTGTGAATATTCATTGAGACACTCAGCAAGGTAAGGAAAAGTTGGAAGACTTGGGAATGGGAACAAGTTCTCCCCACATCAGCAGCAGGGTGAGGTCCTTTACAGTTATTTACAGTCAACCTTCCAGTCTAAAATCTGAACAAATTTCATGTTGCTCACAGAGTTGGATAACTCAATGTTTAACTAATTTGCCAGCTGATGCTGAATAAGCCAACATAGACGCAAATTCTTGCATGGATGAAGATGTTAAAACCAGAACCTGCCTCTAGAAATATTGATCTCTTTCTAGGAATAGGGAGGTTAGATATTTTGTTATATCTTTGATTAGAAGAAAAGCAAAGCCTCCTCAGCATTCATACCCTTAAGCAATTAGGTTCAACTAACTTCAGATTGTCATATGCATATCCTTTCAGACCTTTTTTTCCCATTTAATTTAAACTCTCCACGTGTGGTCAGTTGGTTCAAGGTTACCTTCTGCAATGCCCTGGTTAGAAGTCCAAAATAGACCAGGTACAGGACCTTCCTCTTGTTTTTTTCAGTGACCATTTGGTGATTAAATCTGCAAGCTGTCATCTCTCCAACATTTTTTGCCTACCACTGTTAGTGGCATTTGTTCTCCAAACTATATTTGAGAAGTGAAAGTTTCCAACAGTGAAACAGTTCTCTTTCTCTCTCACAAATTACAGCACTGAACTTTCCAGGCACATCCAAGTCTAGCCTAGAGAGTTTATGACAAGTTCCTATTATTTCTAGGGTCCCTTGCCAGCTCTAAGCTGAGTTCTGCAGGGTGGAAGAACTATTTTTTTTTTTTTCAGTCATAAATGCCAGTGGCAGAAATTAATCTTTTTTTTCCTTAACTACAGCTTTACTGTATTTCTCCAGCTAGCATATGACTTTTATACAGCTGAGCTTTCCTGAGTGAACTCTTAATTCTTAATATTGATGTGAATCCATTATCACTTTCTACTTTCTCACCATTGTTTGGTTTAAACCAGAATGTGGTGACTTAGAAATAACCTTTTTCCTCTCCACAGGGAGAGCTCCTGAGCTTGTTTTGTTTTATCTTGTGTAAATTCTGTCATGTGAGCAACATTGGTGTAAAATAGATGGCTTAATTGTAAGATAAAAGGACTTCATTGTCCTATTCAGATTCAGCCAAATATTAAAACTGCTGATACACACAAAGTGTAAATCTATTATTTTTAAATCAGTGCCAAATGAATGCTGTTTTTATTAATCATTTTATGTATGTTAAGTGGCTGTTACAGGCTTTATTTATAACAGTGGTGCAAGGTGGCCTGGAACAATGTGCTTTGCAAATAATGACTATGGAAAAGACATGTGTTTCAGTTTGCTATTGTTCTTATTAATAAATAAAGAAGCCCTCAGAACAGTGGAAAACAGATAAAGTAGCACATAATGACTCACTGCCAGTTGGAAAACATTTAACAAGAAAAACCTGTAAAACAACAACCAAAGACAGACAAACTGCAAGGAGGGGAAAGAATCACCAACACACAGGAAGGGGATTGTAAAAGCCTATTAAGGGTGAGGTTCACCAGCAATGTAGCATTACCCTGAAGTTTGGGGTGGATACAAGAGCTGCCTGAAATGAATGAGGAGCCTCAGGACTTAAGTTTTTAGGGCTGAATTCTTCTCTTGTTAGTGTCAGTAACAAAAATCACACAGACAAAAATTCTGACATCCTTGTTTTCAGCTAATGACCCACAGGAAGGCAATAACAGAAACCCAGGACCTGTCTTAATTGTCTGGTGGTTTGGGGTACATCAGACTGCAACTACTCAGAAAGACTTTTCCCCACTAGACACCGTTTTCTTAATCTTGAGTCCTTGTTTTATTTTTCTGCACAAGTTCTTAGTTTACATTCCAGTTTGTTAGGTTATGTTTTCATAAAAGCATTTTTGTGCTTTTTCTATTTTTTCCCTATATGTTGGGTTATTCCATTCTGTACCTTCAGGACATACTTCTCTTTCATCCTGGTTTTTGCCCATAAGAAAAAAAGATTTTTTTGAAAAGAAAAAAAGATTGTATATTCTCCAGCTAATCGAAAAAGGAACATCCCTATCCATCATCAGGCTTTATGGTTTCCATACTAAAGATAACATAGCCTCTGCTTCAGATAATGAGAAAAATTTATGTCTTTCTTTTGCTTTCTACTTCTTATTCTTCAGGGTGCAAGACTGAACTAGCATTGACATTGATGTGACTCAACAGCAATCACATACAACTCTCAAAACCACCAAAATTAGATGTCCACTCAAACTAGTGGGCCAAGATCTATAGACTAGTAACTAATACACATACAGCAATGTATTCTATGTACTCCTAAATGATGAAGGTCTATCAAACACACATGCTGCATTGGGGATTTTCAGGTGAAACAAATTTAACTGGAAAATTGGGAATCACTGAACCTGAAATGATTTCTAAAAATATCTAAGTTTCCACTGATGTTTAACAAAACCAAGAGAGGTCCCAGACAATTAGCCTGATAAATTTTGGGCTTTCCAAGTCTGCTTTTCCACGGTAGACCCTGCTATAAAGAACAACAGTGGTTTTCACTCTTGTGATACCAAATTGTGGGTGCACTGGAAATTTAGAGCATGTATACTAAGGAACCCTAAAACCTTAATTTCTAATCTCAAGGACTTTGAGAACTCAGCTCTGAAGTTTTGGGAACTACATCACATGCACATTAGTAAATATGCTCATTTCAACTACACAAGAAAAGGTTTCAAAAAACTTTTCAAAAATCTCCTGTTTTCTTCAGATATAGCTAGACCACCAGCTGCCCATGTTTCTAATTGAACAGAAATTCCAGCTTTGGACCACCATATCTCAGGTATATCTTGATAACATGTACTTTACTGATGCTGCTGCAATAAATACATATCCTTCTTTCTTATGCTTATTCTATCCAAACATTTCAGAATATTATTTTGAGCTGTTATTTTTCCATTAGACTGAAAAGCCCCTACCATCCTTGCCTATTCTATTATGGAGATCATTTTCTTTATGCAAGTGCTTTCAGCCAGCTGGGCGTGTGAAGGTCAAGGAAGGGCACATTCCCTCTGCAAGTAGAGCCTGTCTGCAAACCACAGATACCACTTTCCTATTGTCTTCTGGTCCAAATGGGAGTATGCATTTCTCCTCTGTTACAGGAGTCATAAGCAGCTCACTCTCTAAGCAACAACTTTCTGAGGAGACCTGAAAAGTTATATTAACCCATTGTCCAGGGAGGGATATTTTTCATTGTCCTTAGTTCTAAATAGAATACTTCTCTCAGATGGCTGCCAATTAAGGCTTTGATATGCAATCAGTCTCTCTCTCCTCTGCATATACAATCAGCCTGCTGCCAGAATAAACTTTTTCACATGATTCTCGAAAACAGTTTCAGATAAATTTCTAATACTTTAGGTGTTATTAACAATTTCCTTTCCATTGATAATTCCTTGCCTTTCACTTCTAAAGTGATGTGGTGTAGGGATGGGAACACAAATTTCCAACCTGCTAGTAATTTTCTGTTTGTCTGTTTATACAATACTTTTGTCAGCAGGTGCAGTTCCCTAAGAAGCCTGAAATGTCACAGCAGAGTATTTGATCAGCTAAAGAAAGAATCAGATTCCACCCTGGGCAGACCCATACAACAACAATAAAAAGCTTCACCTCTCTCACCTTTGTCCCTGAACCCTCTAAGGAAGCATTAAGCATCAAATGGAGAGAGCAGTCCCTTGAATAGCTAATAAATGTCATTATAACTGAAAACTAAAATTTCCTGAGGTATGCTCCACTTCAGGTAAAACCACAAAGTTACAGTTTCCAGCAAGAGAAACAGGACTTCTAAGACTCCAGTGCTGTACCAAACATATAGCTGTGCTGTTAAGACAAGTTTCTTGCTGTTTCAACTGTTTCTTTCCATTCATTTTAAAACCAAGTGAAGAAAGCCTGAATGCAGAACACTACACATCTACTTAAAAGTCAACTATTTTCAGACTTTCAGCTCAGCAAAAATTTCAAAACTAATTTGTTCTTGTTCAGAGTGAGGTAGTCCCCAACACAGCATTTACATTATCAGTGAACTAAAAGCATGTTTCTTTTTTTTTTTTTTTTTTTTAGCTTCTATGTACTTCTGTAGCTGATGATAACTAAAATATACTTAAATTACAAAAAATTCAGGATTAGACTAAGATCTGTGTCTGGAAAGTCAAGTCAACCTAAGACAAAAAGAAGACAAAATTCAAAGAAAAATCAAAACAGGTGGCCCAGCTGGAGCTGAAATTCTTTCCTACTTTCTTATTCTTCCTACCTATCTTCCCTCAGCTTCATTTCACATCACAGTCCATTTCACAAGTGAAAGAAACAAACAACCCCCAAATTAAGCTTCTTTAAGGAAGCCCATTAACAACTGGATCAGCTTCCATCAAGTTATCTCAGCTCAGACTCAGTGGCTCCTTCACCCACAGAGCAAGTCTTGTCATTCAGATCTGCATACATCAGCGTCCAGGATGTAAAGGATTTTATAACCTGAGCAGTCTTTGGCTGCCATTTTAATTTGCTTCCTAGCCAAAAGATTTTTAGAGAATTGTGATAATCTTTCAAAAGCAAAGTCACAGCAGCAGATAAAAAGCACCAACAATAAACCTCCTGTGAGGGAGGCACTTTTACTGCAAAGAGGAGAGGAACAATGAAAACCACATGAGAAGCAATATGTAAAAATTGGGGGGGGGGATGGTGTATATGTCTGTACATGTGTGTTGAAAAATAATGGCAGTGCGGCTGCTAATTGCAGGGAATGGCAAGAAGCAAGCAAAATTCCCAAAAGAGGAACGGACAGAATGGCTGCAGCAAAATATTCTGCCAGAGAATTACAAATGGTTTGGACAGATGAAAATTCTCCAGGATTTTTGACAGCTCACAGCAGTGCCTTGTGACAACAAGGCACAAATGCATAGTGCACACTCTGTGACAATGCATACTCCGTGACAACGTATAGTTTGTGACAATCCATGCCACCAAATGCTTCCTTCTCAATAAAGAAGATACATAAGTTGCCAAAGCAGCTACAGCACAGCGAGGAAAAGCAACCGGGCAGTGAGAGACACTCAGCAGCAGTCTGGCAACGGCAGCAGAAGCAGGCATGAGCTCTCTGCGTTCACAGGACAGCTCCCTCCTAACAGCCCATACCATCTCTCAGACATTGCTAAGCACAGCAAACACCAGCTTACTCTCAACCCACTTTGGTACCAGTGCACATCCTGCATTTGTTGGGCAACTGGTTGGTCACCAACAGTCCAGTCCCCTGACACAGCTTACACGAGCCATTCAAATGCTCAAGAATTACACAATCCATATGAAAATTGTACCAGTCCCCATCCCTCAGTTCCTGGTGACACTCAAGGTGAAAACTGTGGCCTTGTTATCTTACTCAATTACAGTAAGAAGTGGATGCAACATCTTTCTACTGCTCTCCAAGCAATTTGCACATTTCCTGAATGTAATTTTGAATGCTAGTAACACCCAATCCCTGTCACACAGAAAGCAGCAGGTAAAATTTAAAAAGGCAAAAGCAGTTAAAAAAAGTACGTGCCTAGGAGGACAAAAATGTTATGAGTGTCTCTGTCAAGATATGGATAACAGGGAAGAAATGTTAGACTTACAGAGTGATAAGAAACACTGAAATAAAACAAGGGTCAAATATATCTAAATATTTGGATTTTTTTTTTTAATACAGCATAATTTGTAATGTGACAGCAACCTGTTTCACAAGGTATATGATTCTGATATACATAGATCAAAAGCACATGCAGAAACTCACATGAGTACACGCAGTGCAAAAACTGACATGTTTCCAGTGTAACCTCAAAAATTTTGGGCTTATAAACAAAGAAGAAGTCAATTAAAGTTATAAAGATGTCACTGATGACTCTTTTTCAGCCTAACATAAATACATTCAGGTAGCATTTTACAGCCTCTCTTTAACACTGCAAAAGTCAACTCGCACACATATCATAGCTTAAGATGAGAGTTTTCCTGATACAAGTTTCCAGCCTTTGCTTGTCTCCTGGCTGATGTTGTGAGTGCTGTGCACTCTGCACAGCCTCCAGAATGCTGACCCCCAAAGGCCATCAGGCACTGCATTACTGGAGTCATTTGCAATCTGAACCACATCCACATGACTTTTATTTACACAACAGAACTTTTATTTTCACAAGAAACCCTTGCTTCTTTTTTGTACTAGAAGGACAGTGCTGAGGTTTAAAGAAGTTGCACATTTCTGTCATGTCCCTTGAGAGGCACATAAACTTCAACAAACGAAAAGAAATAATAACCATCTATGGCTATAACCAACTATGGTTTTTCCTTCCTTTAGTACTCTCCCTCTTGCCACACCCTTACTATAGTTTCATTGTACAGTTCGGTTTCTATATTTCTTTCACTCATTTCCATTTGTCTTCTTCCACATTTTCATGCCCAAATGCTAATATTTATTTGAATAAGCTAAGTTACCAGGAGGAATAATTCATGTCCAAAGCCCCTTTTAATTCACTCACGCATCACTAGCAAATGACTTGTAATAGTGGTTTGTAATAATACTGTGTACTGAAGCATTTTTGAGTGGTTTTAAAAAGGAACATGTCTATTAACCCTCCTTTTTATCATCTCTCATTTTCATAGAAAATCCAGGATAAGAAGATTCTTATTTGAGTCTGCCACTTCTCTTAAGCTCTCTGAAGAACAAAGCAATTACTGCACATTGCCTCTGACAATTTTACTTATCTTTAATCTGCTCCTGAAAATCTACTTCCAATTATCAAGAGAAACACCACATAAAATCACTACATGAACCATAAATGCACAGTACAAGGAGCACCAAGGCATTTTTCTTCACAGAAAGGGTAATTGGGCATTGGAATGGGCTGTCCAGGGAGGTGGTGGAGTCACTGTGACTGGAAGTGTTTAAGGAAAGACCGGATGTGGCACTGAGTACCATGATATAGTTGACAGTGTGGTGTTTGTTCATAGGTTGGACTTGATGATCTCAAAGGTCTTTTCCAACCTAGTTGATTCTGTGATAACAAGGAGCATCCAGAAAATATATCCAAGCTAGCATCTGAATTTTTTTTAAAAAGCCTAGAAACTGAGTTGTGATGTCCTCTTACCCTTTTGCTACCTTCTGCAATTATTCAGAGAAATTCAAATATAGAGAAACCAGAACCAGGTAAACGAGCTGGGCCTGCATACGTAAAGAGATTTGTTTATTGTGACACCTGAGAAATAGAAATCAGTTAGCTGAACCCAGTATTTAGATACACTGAACAAGAACATGCTTCCAAGAAGCAGAGACAGGCATGGTTGCAGGTCACAAAGCTGTTTGCATTGTTTGGTACCTTTGGAAGGACTGAGGCTTTCATTTGTTCTGAAAGGTAAATGCATTTGGCCGTCATAGTAATCTGAATTCTTCTGTAGTGGTGCTTTCTGCAGCAGGCTGGAATGCAGAGTGGTATTAGGAGACCAGCAAACTAGACCGGTGGGCCACCTAAAAGACATCTAAAGGTCCAAAAACTGCCCAAAAATCTTCTTCTCTATTCTGAGACAAGTCATTATGACCACACTCTACAAATGGGCCACGTGCAATGCTGCATTCAAAATAAAGCTTAGGATACTAGTCATGGAAGTGGATCAAAACATTTGCTGCTTTTTGAATTCTGTCCCAAACTTGCTACTACTTTCCCTGACAGCTCTCCCATCTGTAATATGGAGTAAAGATATGAAAAATTTTGAAGTCAATTTCCTTAAAACTTCAAGGTCATTTTTCCTTCCGTGGGAAGTACAGACTTTGTATCCATTCTTTTTTATAACTTCCTACATTTCCCTCCATATATGTTTCCTTTCCCCTTTACATCTTTCTCCTAGAAACCCATCCATCCATGTACACTCCACATGCCAAATTATGTCTGTCATGACATTTCACAAATGACTGTTGCAAGAGATAAGAAAAAAACCACAAAACCATGATGATGCCCATCTCCTCTTAGCACCCTTATTATCTCTATCATACTTCATGCTTTCATATTGCAGTGACATGATTTAACGCTTCCCCCGGCCCAAGACCCAGTGTGCAATGTCATGTACCACAACACACACACAGTTGTAGGTCACCTCCGTCATGAAGAAAAAGACAAGCAGACAAAAGGAGGACAAGACAGGAAAGGTGAAAAACCCTGCCTAAGAGGGTAGTAGAGATCCAGCCCCTACCTCCTCACCGCTGTTTCCACTCAACTATTTCTTCTTGCACCAATTCAAGCCTTGGATCATTACACTTTTTTAATCAATTTGTGCTGCATCTAGATATTGTCACATAATTGTTAAAGGGCTGCTTATTGATGAGTTGTTTTTTATACCTGCAAGACATGCCAAGCATTCAAAAGAGGCATATGTTTCAGCTGAGGCAAAGACAACTACAGCTTAGAGAAGACTGATTTTTCCATGACAATCTATTTTACTGGATGCAATTGTGGTTTGCAAACACTTCTCTTCATAACACATAACTACTTTTTCTTAATCATCTTTATAGTACAAATATTTCTCTTTGACCTGTGTTAGTGCAGTCAGCCAAGTTACAGTACTGAGAACATTATACTTTCTTTAAGCTTCTAATGATTGACTGTCATAGTCAAGAAACTTCTGTGAACTTGCAGACTACACATAGCAGATACCTAGATCTGAATAATTCAGAGGCAACAAAAGCACAATTACTTGCATTAACATTTTACACACTGCATTTAATCCTAACCTAAGAAAGTTATCTTGAAAGGGATTAAATACTCTGAGTGGAATACTTTGTCTCTTTCTGTGTTTGACATCATTTACAGCAAAGCGATTACTGGCTGTCTTAAAACAGATGTGTTTGTTTATTTACCTTCCGCATTTGAGTATTCCTAGTGGTTTACTGTAGAAAACATGTTGTAAAAAGCATAGCTTGTCTCCTTTCAATTAAAGTAATTGGATTAAATACAATGGAAAATTTGCTAATAGGATAGATTGAAAAAACACATTCTTAAAATTCACAGTAGTCTTATGGCGTTCAGGTGTTATTTTTAACTACAGCAGTATTGTCAAGGGGTGCCATATGGCCTTTGTATGTAATACATTTCCCCACTATGTTGTGACCTTCTGATAGGAGACAAAAAATCTGCCAACTTTGGCACTCCCCACAGAGATGGCCTGTCTTCCTCATCTGTGGCAGCACCAGCGTTGTCCAAGAGGCTGCACTAGGGTGCTTTGTTCTCATCTCCCTTCAACTCTTCTTATCCAACAGGTGAACAGTAAAGCTAAGAATCCCTTTCCCTTCCTTATTATATCATGAACTTCATTATTTACTCATTGACCAGGACTTACTAAAAAATTTTCCCAGGACTGGGTGGAGTGTCTTACATTGGTTGAAGAAGCTGAAGCCTTCGGACAGGGCTCTTGGTGAGGCAATACACTGATCTTCTGACTCTCTTTGGTTGCTATTAAAGACAGATAAAAAGTCAGCCTCACACAACAATATTTCTGCTTTTTGTGCACCCATTAAACCAGAAGTAAATGAGTGTGTTTTGTTCTGGCCTAGCCTTATGGCCTTGTCCTCATCCCTCAGACTAGCAGTAAACTCCAAATGCAGAGAAAGCATTAAATTCAGAATCCACTCTAAGGAAAACCAACACATAGAGGCTGGCTGGGGCTGCTACCATATGAAAGACCACACTCCACAGACATTAGGAATATTTGAATGCCAAATGTGGAGAAGAATTTGAAAATAATTAAGAACTTAACTAGAAGACAAGCCAAAAATACCTGCACAATGTCAATCCCACACAATGAGCTGCTTTTTCAGCCTACTACCAAAGACTTTATAGCATTGTTTTGATCTGTGCATCATAATCCAAAACTTTTAATTTACAAGCAGGTCATTTTACAAAGAATATAAGTCATGCCTTTATTTAAATTTATTATAGAGTGTTAGCAATTATTTTATCTAAAATTGAACTTGATACATTTTTAGCTACATATATTTTATCAGTATAAGCCATACTTCTAACGCTAGTTCATATCTGTAACAGTAATAAAAAGAAACTTCTTTAAAAAAATACACTGAGAAAGGTCTTCAAGAGATTTAAGAGGATTTGTAGTATCTCATTCAGCTGGTTTGAGGCAAACCAGCTAAAAGGTATATCTTTAAATTACATGGCTGCTCTTTCACTCACCCACAGACAAATATTAGATTGCAGATTCAGATTTTTTTAATTGAGAAAGACATGGTGTCATAAGAAAGGACATTGCATGAGTCTAAAGCAGATCCAAACAAAAAGGCAACTGAAACAACTAAACATTTGAATGCCACCTTGCTACTTAGTTCTACCATGTCAAGATTCAAGATGCATGAACCAGAAAATAGATACCACCCGTCCTGCACTATTTGTTGTTATTGTTCTAAGATCTATTAATATTCATTAATTAGGTAGATGCAAGTCTTTGGAGGCATGGGTGGTGCCTTTGTCAACTTTGCATATGTACTAAACTTCCCTGCACAACCCTTCTTTTTGTATCCTTAACGTTCCTCTATACTGTTGACATTGGGATCAGCTTCCTTGTATCGTCCTCATTCCCTTCTGTCCTTCTGTCAGGCTGATCAGCCACAGCCTTCCTTTGGCATTCACAGCCCTTCATTGTCAAGCCCAACAGCTGTTTGTTTTTTAAGAGTCACAAGCTTCACTTGTTTTCCACAAGCAAATTGCTTTCACATTTTAAATGCTCATGCCAATTTAATAATCGTGAGTGATAACCTGACAAACTTTTTCCCACTGAATAGAGTACACATGGCAGACGAGCCAAAACAGAGCAATGTTTCTTCAGCTTCAATACCAGTTTGCTTTAGACCTGAGATGATGAAAGCAGCTCCAATCACTAAGCACTGGACCTTGAAGAAAACCCAAAAGAATGCAAAAAATCCTTGCATTATTCAAGTTGTTCTGAGACAGACTTGTGCTAAACAGACCTTGGTCGCATTTAACACAAACCACAAGATAATGAACAGTTCATAACCACCCAGCAGATGATCTATAAGTATAGTACCCTTAAAGTGGTAAAAAATTTCAATAGAAAGTTACTCTCCTATCAGCCCCTTTTGCCAGCATGTGGGTTTTTAAAAGAGGTAAGTTCTTGACAAATACTACATTTCTCTTTAAAACCCTACCATAAGTACTTTGTACAGATTATATATTATATATGTATCGGAAGTTTCCTTCTTGCACTGAGAAGTGATGTACAACTGTGCAAGAGGAGCTGAAACAGCATGTGTTTGGCTCTACAGTTTTGATTTATTACATTAGGTTGTAAGAAAACAAAGGTTACCTTAAAATACTGTAGCACATATGTTCATAGAGTTATTTTTAGACTTGCATAGATTTCACCTAAGAAATCAGGTTGGCATATGCTCCACTGTGTGTACACAATAGGCCATGGACCTGAACATACCTGAAGAGTCTATAAGAGGTGTGATTTCATTAAAAAATTAAATGATACAACAGGGAAAAATTCATATTTACTGCTGTACTGCCGGCATCTGCCAACAACTCTTCAATATTCTGACAAGCATCAAGATGGTATTGATGCTCTTACTTTTAATTAAACTTAAATTGATGTGTACCACGTCCAGAAAAGATTATTTTTACTTTTAGCATCAACTGTTTGTGCTTTTGAAATCAAAACATTCCAATTTAGTTTTTTTTTTTTATTTCATTATAGACTGAAAATGTCTAGTAAACAGTCATGTTTCTTCTACTAAAGGATTTGGTTGTGGAAGAGAATGACAGATTAAGTAGCTTTTTACTATCAAATATCCTCAAGGGTTAAAATGGTGGGAATATCATTACTTTAAAAAGTTCCATTCAATCATTTGGTAATAGGATTCAACCCTTTCTGTTTTCAATTATTGATCTATTAAAAATTTGTGTCAGTGATGCCAAAGTTTTCAAAGCCTTGTTTTTGTTTCAAGGAAAATGTATTTGTTAAGGTAATACCATGAGGCAAGTTTTGTGCTTTTCCAGAACAAGATTGGGAAGTCATGTTTCTATGGCTTTCTCAGATTGGAAAGGTTTGTATCATAAGTGAATAAACTTCTATTATTTAAAGCAGAGGCAATGCACATAATAGCTAAACAGATTCAAACAGGTGCAACTAAAAGCATTCTGGAAAAAAAACTTCACATATGAACAACAGAGGTTGTTGTGAATTTGTGTTCCCAGTAAGTTCTCTTTATACTGGACTTGTTCTAGCACAGACTCATACAGTTTCCCCTGCATTTGTTCTGTGAAAGAAATTAAACCCAGAAGAACTTTCTCTGATACTTGCTCAATGATTCAAGCTCAAAACCACCACTGAATATACTGTGAGTAATGGAGACTGAGAGAACTTGTGGGGAGCAAAGACTGCCATAATTCAGGTTCATAAGAGTTCATATGAAACCTAAAACTTGGCCTTTTCCAATTTTCACTGCTTCATTTGTCAATTCAAATTGCACATCATTATAGTACACTGATGTTAAGGTTTTTTCTAAAACACTATCATAAAAACCAGCCTCATTTTACCTACTCATGTACTTTTCAAGATTTGTCAGCTGTCATTATACCTTCACACTTTTTTGGGCAGCACTGGCTGCTACAGCTCTAGCTAAGGTAAAGGGAGAAACTAGGTTTAAATCCCTAGTGCTGTAAATTCAGTTGCCTGCGAACACAGCTGTGTGCCCCAGTGTTACCAAAGATACGAACCTGATGCTTAGCCAACATCTACCCATGTTTAGCCAGTTAGCCTTGCGAATGAAAAAGCCAGCTTTGCTGCAGGCTCCACAGGGAAGGGAACGAGGTGTGGGCTGTGCACTTCCAGCAGGGGATCTCAGCCTGCCTCCAAGGAAAGTGGGCCGTCATCCATGGAACACTGCAAAATGCTGCTAATGATTCCAGCTCCAATCCCAGCTCCACCAGCTGCTTCCAGGCTAAGCAGAAAACTGGATGAGACTAGTGGAGTGACTCTGTGTTCTGTTTCAAGTTCTTTTAACATCAACTTGGGGATATCTCTTTATCGTCTTACAGAAGAGAGCACACATGCCAATAGAGATTTTGCTACTGCAAAACTTATTAAGGATAACATCTAGTTACATCTGTTTTAACATCTGATTTAAAGATAACGTACTTCACATTTAAACAAAATTTAAAATATCTTGAATAGAACACTTGAACACTTAGAATGGCAGCTATTATCTTTTCTCATTTCAAAATTTCACTTTTCTGGCATTTAATGAATTATATTTTTTTTAATATGTTTCTCACTCACAGAATTACTAAACAGTATTTTCAGAAATCTTGCTCCACTCTGATTACTATAATTTGTGAGATGGAATATTTTAAAGCATAGAAGTGTCATAGATGGTGGTATTCACTTGCTAGGAAAACAGCCAGCTTCCCATTATTTCTCGAGTGAAAACATTTGACTAATGAAACTGGTGATAGACCAATTGTGAAGGCTCCTCTGGGATACATTTTATGTCGATACAGTGTGCTTCCTTTCAGCCCATTACTATCCTCCCTGGGTTTCAGAATGAAAATAAACTTGAAAGGAGTTCCAAGTCTGAATCTCATTTAAAAGTTTGTTGGATCTCCAAAAGACTAGCAGATGTGCTTGTCTGTTAACTTCCCTCATCTTCCTACCTCTGGTGAAGAATTTTATCAGGTTAGTAATTGCAATGAAATATCAACCATTAAATAAATATGAAAGCATTTTACAAGGCTTTGAAAATCTGTACATTCTGTGCCCCTCTGCCAAACAGTAACAGATGTTGAGCCAGCTTTCAAACAGATCAGTGACATGGAATCAATGCTTGTTTGTATGTATCAGTTCCCTAACACAAACAATGTCAGATTGGTTTGGTCATGATCTTTTTGACAAAGCGTTTTAGGGCTGGATTCTTTTTATTTTTGATGCACATGGGGGTGAAATGTTATAAAATATTAAATTGCCGAAACCAAACTGTTGGAATGACATTACAAACTACTAACATCAACCCCCTAAGATAATTTAAAACATTCGCTTAAAATTCTTTTAGGTCACACATGTAAGTGAAATATTTCAACTAAACTGATAGTTAATTAATAGTAATAAAAATTACCTGCAGCACATCAGCCGCACCAAACCAGTTATGCGTGTGCCTGCTCTTCCTCACCTATTCGTCAGAGCAAAGAAAAAAAAGTGTAAGTGACTTCAAACAACCTTGCATTTGCCAAGAGAGTTGTCCCATACTCATACTTTGTTCAAGTATCACAGTCTTTAGATGTCACTTGAGTTTTATTTACGACTTAAAAACTCTGACAGATCATTTAATTCCCTTCTGCATCAGCCACAAAAACTGTCCATCATAGGTCAAAAGGCTTGAGAGCTGCACGCTGCAGGAGTACTTCCATGCCCCATGAGCAGCTTCATCCTAATCAAATCTATTTCCTGTCTTCACCCTTGTAACTACATAGCATCCATCCCTCAGTTATCGGTCTGGTTGTCTGACAAATCACAGTGAAAATCCTGACAATTACTTAATTTCAAGTTACACATAATAAGCTACAAATAATTTTTAAATTCTGAAAGTTTCCAGCTCTAATTTGTCAACTTGGTTTCTCACATGTTCTTTTGGTTTACCAAAAGACACAGTCAATCTGCTCCTTTTTGAGAGAGTGGCAATATCTGAGCACTTCACAGCACTTCTAGTGCACTCAATGGGAGGGCATGGAACAATTTGCCATATCACAGAACAATTTGTGTTCTCCTCAGCTCCCTGACTTGTTTCAATTGAGCCAGACAAATTCTATCTGCAGCTGGGCCAATGCTGTTGATTTTACTCTCAACATAACTTGTGACAGGGCCTAAACAGAGAGCTTCCTTATTACAGCATAGGACAAAAATTATTCCCTCAAAACCACGAATTTGTTCAGGGTACTTGTGGCATACAGTTGATCTCCTTCATTGTATCCTCCTGTCTTATTTTTGCTTAATATTCCAAGCACTCTTCCTTCTGTGATCCCTGAGACAAATCAGCTCATCCTTATGGTACAGCTAGCCAGGAGCTCTGGTGGAACACATGCCTGTGGTCAGCCCCACGGAGGTTGCCTACAAGCAGCAGGCTTGGCCTAGAGTTACTGCACACCCAGCAGTTCTGCCAGTGGAGCCACTTCGTGTCCAAAATCAGTAGCGGGGGATGATGATGCATCAGCACTCAAAGCTATCTCTCATAACAGCAAGAACTTAGCTGCAGCTATATGGTGATTTTAGGTAGAAAGGACATGTGATCAAGGGATCTTTTAGGTCTCCACCCTATAACTTGGTGGAGGAATGTGGAATACTGAAAGAAATATTATTATTATTATTGCAATAACTTGCTGTGAATAAAATTCTCTATTCTGCATGGAAAAACAAAGCAAGCTACAGTTGATCACTGTAAAAAAATGCTACTTTTATTTGTATTAGGTTAGGAAAGCTTTCATAGGCTAACTACAAGAGGGCATGCTAAAAACCAGACTGATTCATTGTACACTTGGTTAATCAAAAATTGTGTGGTTTTTTTTAGTGGTCTGAGACTGCGCTAGGTGTTATAGGGGATCCTTGAAATTATCAGTCCCTTCAGATCTCTGCCATTGAGGTAAAGAAGTTGCTGAAAGGCAAGGTCCCTGTTCCAGAAATTCATTACACAGATTTTCTTTCTATCTCCTGTCAGAAACTGTGATGTAAGCATCCCACAATTTTCACTCTTATGGAAAAGAATCTTTTTGCACTATGCAGTAATTTTAAATTGTTCCTACTTGCACCATTCTAAAAATAATTTCCTCCACAGCAATTTTAAGTTACACAATTTTCTCATATTCCTCTTTATGTTCATTACACAGCTTTTGAGATTTACATTACAAATTAAAGAACTTCTCTCCTACAGAAGCCAAACTTTATGTTGCTCCTTTTTCTCAAATTTTTATTGTACGTGAATGTATCTCAGGTGCATGACTTAAGATGGAAATTTTATTTTGACCGGGTACAGAAACAGAGCTTTTGAAGCTGTCATAAACATGAGTCTCACCCATGCTATTAAGTCCTTTCTTTTTCACATCTATTCTCTCTATAGCGCCCTGCCAATATGACTCTGCTCATCGGAATAAAAAAGGATTATTAAATTGCAGCTAGGATCAATGTAAATCTTTAAAAGTTTCTCACACTAAATTTTATTCTTTTGGTAGTCCTTTTCTTGGGTATTGCACTAAAAAACTCTTGCTTCTCCTTCCTTAGTTAATTCAGACCTGGATCTCTTCCCTCATTCTCCTTTGGGTTGTGCAAGAAATGCCTTGTAAACATGTGCATGATTTTGCACTGCTGTAGGCATATTTAGAGGTAATTTTAAGAAACATAGTAGTCAACAGTGATAAAAATTATTATCATGCAAGGAAGTGTTTGAACATCCCTCTCAGAGATTCCAAAATCACACTGCCAAAAACTGTAAATTTGCATTCTTTTACTTATTCATTCTTCTAAAGAAAGAAAGCTTTACTTTAGTAGTATTTGGTTTCAAGCCTGGGCAGAGAACAAGTAGATCCTTCACTGACAAAAGATAGCAAAGATGAGTTAGGCAAGTGTCACTCAATGAAACTTATACCTTTCTCACCAGCTTGATTATTTTGAAGAGCATATTTAGTGAATTCTCTGGTTTCAAAAAGCATCCTAACATCAGATGGAAAGAATCCTTATGAGTCTAATGAAAATACAGAAACCAGGAAATATCTAATTGCTATTTCATGACATCTGAAACAGTTCCACTTACAGCAACAAAGGATAATCTTTTACCAAAGAGGCAGTGCTGAGGAAAATAACTGACAGAACTTAGGAAGGGAATGACAATTAAACATATCACACCACAGGTACCATGTTGAACTGTTCATTCTTGCCTGAAATGTCAAGTGGGAAATCATGGGGTAAAGGTATCTACATTTAAGGTTAACACATAAGGAGATGGAAGATGTACACAACAGATCATTTTAAAATGGCAAAATCAAGTAGCAGAGATAAGGTTTGCCCTAATAGGCATTATACCCTCTGCCAACCATCCTCACCTCCATTTGCAAGAGCCCTGTATTGTACGGTCCTTTCATTGCACAGCCTTGCCCTGATCGTCTTGTTTTATTTCAATTAACTCTATTCAATTCAGGAGACCCCACTGCAGATCTTACCATTTCCATGTAAAAACCACTACTGAAATTAACGTATGATAAAGAGAATTATCTGTGGATGGGGCAAAGCAAAAATAAGAATTGCCGTAGCGGAAACTCTCAGAGTAACAGAGCTTTTCTGAAGAGCTCTGGAAATTGGAAATATAGTCATCCAAACAGATGCTGTCACCTATGCCAACACTATTCTCCATGACAGGAAATCTGTAGTGAAACAGAAGTAATTTTTTAATGTATTCCAGGGATGAGACATACTATAGCTATAGCCCGAACTGTGCACTTATTTTACCCCTGAAAGACCTCATTGCCTCTAGAATGATACTAAAGGATTACAGCAACTCCGTTGCAGACTTTTCAGCTTCATGCATTTCCATTGACAGTCTCAGTAGAATAACCCCTGGCAAGATAGAGCCAAAGAAGAGATTCCATTCAACCAGCAATTTTTTAGAGGGAATTAAAAAAAAAAAGGCTAAAAATAAATTCAAATGATAAATGCAGGTGTAAAAAAAAAAAATTAAAAAAAAAAAGTCATACAGAATACTCAAGTGTGGGAGTGACTTATTTAGAGCAGGATAACAGAAAGTTGTTCAACAGCAGCTTGTGAAGCCCATAAAGGAGAAAGCAAGAAGGGTGTCAAAAGCAGATACATGCAGGTACACACAAAAAAGACAGAAACACTACTCTATCAAGTAAACAAGCCTTTGGAGAAAAAAAAAATAATTTGTTTCCTATGGTAAAGAACATAAGATATAATTTCTTTTAAACAGCTATGTATATAATTAAACTTGATTAATTTTTCACAGAAATTGTACACAAAGTCCACATACACCATCAACTGAGAAAGACAGACATTAGCAAAACTACTTTAAAATGTGCTTTCTATTACAGTAATAGAATCACAAAATCACACAGAATCACAGAATATGCTGAGTTGGAAGGCACTCATCAGGATCATCGAGTCCAGCTCCTGGTCCTGCACAGGACCATTCCCAAGGGTCACACCATGTGCCTGAGAGCATTGTCCAAATGCTTCTTGAACTCTGTTAGGCTGGTGCTGTGACTGCTGCCCTGGGGAGCCTGTTCCAGTGCTCCAGTTTTCACAGAAAGGATAGAAGCTTCATTTTCCTGGATAACTTTACTTCTCTAAAGTGTGGCTGAAATTTGCCATATTTGCAAAAGCCATTTGGAAAAAAGTGAAAACAAGTCCACATAAAACAGGTGTATATGCACACTTAAAGCCAGAGGAGTCAAATAAATGGCAGAGCAAATCAAACATGGCAGGTTTATGGGACAGGTATGAGGTGAGGAAAATTACATGGATGAGCATTAGCTGATTCAAAAAGCCCCAAAAACTTAGTAATGATCAAGATGGCAAGAAATAAAAATAGCAATGCAAGAAGGAGAAAGAAATTGCTGCTGCATGCTAGGTCAGCACAGGCATCCAATCAAGCAGCAGGAACCATGCTGGGGTTCACTGATAAGATAAAAACTATACAATTACTCACAAAAAAATCATGGTATCAGGAACACAATCTACTTTGCAGCAGCAGAAAGATAGAGATTTGGAAATAAAAGGAAAGAATTTGGAGCATTGGCAGGGCAGGAAAGCCAATAGCAGCTCACTCACAGGGAGATTGCACAAAGGAAGACTTAGAATAAATAGCAAGAATCACAAATTAAAAGTCTGAAGCAGACTGGGACAACAGCTTGTACCAGCAGGAGCAGGGATGCTGACTATATTGGGTGGAATAACACAGGACAGAGAAAACAAAGTTGAATGATATAACCACAGATGGAAGAATAATTGTTTTCATAAAACTTTCCTCATCACCAAGAGCAAAGGAAAAATTTAACAAGTATTATTATAGCTGGAAAATCCTAGAAGGCAGACACCATTGTAAAAATTACAGAATGAACTTATACTTGGTCCACAAAACACTGTGACAACTTTAACAGCAACACAGCACATAATTTAATCAAAGGGGTTTCCAGGTGCTGAGAACTGGTTTAGACATACAGGAACACAGTTCTTTGAAGACTCGGATTAAAAGGGGGGGGGGGGGGGGGG
>VZTX01017170.1:230921-330981 GCA_013400915.1 Pardalotus punctatus
GGGGGGGGGGGCAGGGGGACATGCTGAAAGGAAACCCATGAAGTTGTGCCCAAATTCCATAATAACTCAGATTCATACCATGAATTTTCTACAAGCAAAATATTATGTCTGTTACAGACTGAAGTATTTTAGCTCTTACCTATTAACTTTCACTATTACTCTTCCTTTGCTAAGGAAGAGTAAGACATAGAGACAAGGCACTCATTTTTGATGCAGATATGTCTGACACCTTGAAAAATTCATCTTACGATTCAGACTTCAAGCCCTCAGAGAATGTAAATGCAATGACAGCATGGATTGCATTAACATGAATGAGACAATGCTCTTCCTTCATAATGCCCTTCCAGAAAAGAGAGCTGAAAGAGCTAGCAAAGTCATCCTCACAATGTGTTTTCAGATAGTATGAAAACAGGAAGAGGTGTCTCTGTCTCCAGTGGTCACTGCTGGCTCCAAGGAAAGCAAGGTTTTAGCTCTTCTACCATAAGATTGCCTGTGCCTGGCACCAGGAGAGCTGAATGCAGTTTACTGGACCTTTGACAGAAGGGGAGAAGGTTATGCTGCTCTGTGTGGCTGGCAGCTCAGGGTATTGATGGGCATTCATGTAAGGTCAGCATGAGTAAGGGTACCCAAGCTCCCTTATTCCTGGGCTGGGACGAGAACCCAAGGCAGACTGTTCTTCACTTTACACCATCTCTGCTCCCAGAAGTATCAGGTGCTGAGACATTTCATATATTTGAAATTGCAAAGCAGCTTCAATTCACCTCCATCAAGCAGAGAATCTCATGCAGTGTTACCCAGACTTATTGTGTGAGCCCAAGCTTGGGCATTGAATCTCTGGTAAAAAAACCCTGAGGACATCTTGTTTATTCCTGTGTTTCATTTCTTCTAGTCCCTTAATCTCTCTTTTCCTTGTTCTGTTTTACCAGCATTTTTTTTCTCTGCCTCAACTGATCTTTGCTAGTTGCTGCTTTCCCTTAGTGCAGGTACAGCATGCCCATGGTGTTTTCTCTGTAATTAAACTGTGAACTGTGGGACTGCATAGCCTGGCTAGCTTAGCATTTACTAAACAAGAAAGCAAGCTGCTAACTAAAAGAAAACAACTTTTTTTTTTAATCATTCACATCTTTCTGAGCAACAGTAAAACCTTGGCACATCCTCTCCCATGGCCTTGCTACCCATTGCAGGTTCAAGTGCTGCTGGCTCTCATTAAGAAAGAATTTCATTGCTATTTGGCAACAAATGAAAGTCATAGTTCCTGGTGAAAATTATTCTCTGGCCCAGCTGGTAAACTGCCCAATCCTCCAATTCCACATCAGAAGCTGCTCTGAGGGTTAGCCAGGCTATTGGAATGATGAGGCATAAACAGAGAGGACTGGGAAGTTTTAACTTCTTTTTCTTCCTTTGTCATGTGATAAAACAATCTGCTGGGCTTCTGATGTTCCAAACACTGAATTCCCCAGGGACTGTTACCACAAATAACTTTTATTATTTTCCATGGTTTTGGGGTTTTTTTGCCATTTCCCAAATTCCCCTGTGTGCAAAACGCCTGGTGTTTAAAGTCAGAGTTTTTAAGGCAAGTCACTTTTTTTGGTGACACAGTTAAAAGTGTGGGTGTTTTCATGGTGAGCAGCAGCCCCAAAGGAAGGAGGAACAGCAGGCAAAGGAGAAACTAAGTCCTTCAGTGCTTATTACTTAACAGGCTTTGGAGATTGGATCGTCAGAATACTTGAAAACCTGCCTGTAGTGAACAGAGATAAATGTTGTGGAGACACTTACACCCTCTATCCTAAAAATTCAGTTCAGTAAAAGAGCAGCAATCAGAATTCTGGAGCTGCTGAAGCCTGAGTGGATATTAAATAGTGAAAATTCTTGATTGTTTGTACTCTTTTGAATTATTGTGCTATTTATTTTGAATTAATGTGCTATTTAGCATAACTGTACTATTTTGTATGCTGCTGTAATTTCAAGTCATTTTTCCTACTCTACAGCTGTGAAGAGCGAGTGGAAAATATCAATTGATAATCAATATTGGTATCAATATCAATACTATTGGTTCTAACCAATAGTGAGCTCAGTTTTGTAAAAACAAGGATAAGGAAACAGTGCACTCCCAGGATTCCAGCTCTGGGCTCTCCCTAAATTTCATTGTGCTCAGTGAAACTCAGGGCAGTTGTTCTTATTATCATCACACACCAAGCGCAATTGCCACGTGACTTTCACATGCTGGGATCATGATTGTCACGTGCCATGCACGTGATTCTCTTCAAAACTTGCCACCACATTCCAGCTATGTTTTTACCAGTGTTCAGGATCGCACATCTTTCCAACTCTTCCATTTCATTTACCTTTTTCTTTCTGATGGGTTTGTTACCCTGTTAGCTTCTGCTCAGCTTCTGATCCACACTACCTGCCAGATTTTTTACTGAACTACTAGCTGCACAATTGTTCCTCAGGTTAAAATTGAGGGAATATCCTCAATCTTCTCATCATAGTAACTGAGGAAAATATTGAATTGTATTTCAGACAGGATGGATCTTTGAAGCATCCTACTTTGTTTACTCATCTATCCTGTCCTTCTGTCCCATGACTACTGAAATTGTTTTTACTAGATACAATTAAATATATTAATCTAGTTTGCTTGCGGGATTATAGTGCAAATCAACGACAAAGCTTTACTAAAGATATTCAGCATCTGGGGTTTTTTCTATGCAAAAGGCCAGTTACCTTGTCACTGGAAGAAATTAGATTGGTTTGACATGACTGCTCTCAACAAATAGATGCTGACTGTTACGAGCCAGAAGTTTCCCACACAGGTCATACTGGCTAATAAGATGCCTGTGAAAAAATGACATCAAGACCTTTAGCTTTTAGCTAAAAGGTAATTAAAGATATTTTCTTGGTATTATAGAGGTAGCACCTTACTCACATTGAATTTTAAATAGTTTTTCAAATGGTCCCAAACATCCACAGGAAAGAAAAAAGTCTGTAGGAAGACAGAGATTAATAGAACAATGTATTTTTAAAATTTTAAATAGTAGCCATGAGCAACAGTGATCTTAACAAAAAGGGCTAGATTTTAGGGCATGCAACTCTTTCTGGGGCAGGGGGGAAAAAAGTATATGTTTTTCTCAAACAGAAAAAACCTATTTTCAATCTAAATGCTACCACTTCACCACAGTGGATCCTAGCTTTTATTCTGAGAACCATCATCTCTGCTACTGAAAGTTATTTAACTTATGCAGATTTTAAACCAACAATGGGTTCCATTGATAAAGCAATCTCATGGGGATTTGTAACTTGATTTTATAATGGATTTGATTGTCCTCTGGATTATTTACATTGATTTTTATATTAACTGTTTCAGAAAGTTTTACTGAAGCCATTGTTGACTGATATTAATACCAAAGAGAGGAAACAATTATAGTTTTTTCTGAGATAGTGAATTCTTTGTTGTCACAGAGTTCCAGAGAAAGTTCGGGTAGGTTGAGATAAATACTTGTGTGCTCTTCTAAAGCACGCGTATATCAATCAATAAAGCAATTAAAGACTTCATTCTTCTAATGTAACCGAAATACTTAAATTTTAAAGAAAATTTACAAGGCCAGGATTTCCATTTCTAGAACCAAATAGGCTTTTTTCCAATCATACCACTATAAAATCCTGCTAACAAGCTCCTCTTGGTGCAAAGATCAGCAGTACCCTTAGTAGAGGCTCAAAATTGGGAAATGGGGATCTATACAAAAATTAAGCACTTTCTTGAGTGCAAAGTGTTCCTGATGATCCCTCTGGAAGCACATCCTGAGCATTGCAGAGGAGCCTGCTATCAGAGACGTGCATAAGCACCTTAATCTCTAGATGTGACTATAAGGGTAAATCCAAACACTTTTCTGTGTGAGAACACTAAACTGAAAGTCCAGGTGGCAACTGAAAACACAGACAAGCTTTGATTGTAAGACTCACGCTGTTGAGATAAGAGAACTAGCTTTCACTCCACCTTGCAGCTTATACACCAGTAGTCAAATGGTTTTCAAAGCTCTTTAATTCTAGTCCCTGCTGCTCTCTCCATGGGCTTTACTGCTTCTAGCAACACATATGGCATTTTGCCTGCTCTCCATGACAGCTTTTTCCTTGTTTTTAAATCACCACATGCTTTCTCAAATATTTTTTTCCAGATCTGGAAATTAGTTTCTTTGAATAAAACATTCACCAGCGTGGACAGTGGGAGAGAAGGGGATATATTCATGTTTTTGCAACCAAATATAAGGGGAGAGCACCCTTCCCTCCACATCTCATCTCTCAGTCAATAGAGGAAGATAAGCGTCCCAAGACGACAATTCAGAGCACCTCCTTCTCTGCAAGGATTATGTAAGTGTGTAAATTAAAAGCCAAAGCTCAGTTAGATGCATCAAATCTCACAGTACAAAAAACCCTCTTTCCTTTACAGACACAAAAGAGTGTTTAGAGCTGTATGAACAATAAGAAGATGTAGGAGTCCATTTTAGGAGAAGGCTGTTACATCTGTGGTGTAGGTGTGTAGGTCTGTTATACCTATGCTGTGCTCCTGAATACATCTGACTCTGCCTTATGTGCACTGAAAAGCAGAATTGTGTAAAAGCCAGGTAATTTATTTAGACAGCCCTGTTTTGTTCAATTTATAAATCCAGCTGCTCAAGAACTGAGATTAATTCATCTAAATTCACTAGACTGGTTTAGGAAACACACACATGGGATGTTTTAGGGTTGAGGGAGAGCAATCTGCTTTCAGACTGTTAATACATAAGGTACATCCAACCCATCTTTTTAAGTTTCCCTCTGTGAACATATTTTCTCCACTCCCCAGCATTTGCCAGATGAAAAATCATTTGCACCTGCTGGGTTAATACAATGCTTATTCCTCAAAAACCACTGGCCTATGAGTCACACAATACTTATTCCGTAGGAAGAAGAACTGGAAAGTAACCAGCACAGTTATGCCAACTTTTACCACTTCACCAGGCAGTCAGGTATGACTTTGGGGTCACCAGCCACCCGAGACCACCAAAGAGAACCCCAGGACAGAAGAACCCATGTAGACAGGGCAGGGAACATATGTTTTTGAGTTTGGAAAACCTATGAATATGTATGTAAAATATAGTATACAAACAGGAGCTTTTTCTGTACACAGCATGCATGATATTTCAGAGGAGATATCCCCTCATGCATGCAGCCAAATAAAGAACATTGGAAAAAGGAGTGTTCCCAGGCCAGGGGAAAATCAGATAGTAAATCTAAATCCAGCTCTTCATCAAACTCATGACCTTAAGTGAAGGTGAAGAATTGCCCTGAAAGGGACGAGGGGAAAAATCCTTAGATGAGCTCCTGGTTATATTATTGGTGGGCAATGAAAAGGTAATTTTTTTAAAATTGATACAGGAACAACTTATTCAGTTGTTCTGAATACTGTTGCCAACAGTATTGAATACCTGCAGAGGAGAACTTAGCTCGGAATACATTAAAACCCACTAAGAATGAATAAGGATGGAGGACAGCCAAAAGGTTATAGCTCCACCTCCCATAATGAGGAAAATAATGGAAAAAGGACACAACAAAACCCACTCAGGAACTGAGTCCATGATATCTAGACTCCAAAATTTTTTACTTAGTGTGCGAATGACTGAAATAACAAAATCAATAACAGTGAAATGTCCGATTTGTTTAAAAAACAATCCCATAAATAGGAAAAGCCCACCTCCTGGAACAGTTAACAAGGAAATTCACCTGGAGATTATTGGCAAACAGATTTCTGTGAATTACTTAGACAAAAAGGGTATAGGTATCTTCTGGTATTGGTAGGTACATTTTCTGGATGGCCAGAGGCTTTTCCCTGTCACACCAATAAAGTTAGGGAGGTGGTAAAAATTATGCTTAGGTCATACCAGCCTAGGGATTTTGTACATGTAAAGATTTGGAAATTTGAATCCTTGAAGGAAAAATGGAAAAGACCTTTCCAAGTCCTCGTGGTAACCAACACTGCACTTGTGGTAGAAGGAATCGAATCCTGGGTTCATCACACAGAGGTAAAACCAGCAACCATACATGAAATACAGCAAAAACAAGACTGACACTACAGAGAATTTTTTTCTTTTAGTTCTTGTGGGGCATTTCTATTGCTGTTTTTCTGCTTAGAGACATAAATCTTATTTATTGTTTTAGGTATAAATTTTTTTTTTGTTATTTCTAGTGCATGTTTCTCCCAGGGAAGGCACCATCCAGTATAGAGATTTTCAGTAAAATTCCAAGATTTCCAAGAGGTACACAGTGGCTTTGACTCACACTGTTTACAAAGTGGAGACCAAATGTGGGTGATATACTTGAAAGGAACAAAAGTAAAGAGATATCTGCCATGGATGTTGCTATATTGCAGAATGCCAAAGCTTCAGCAAGTGCACCTTTTCTAGAGGCTTGAAGGTAATTTTGAGTGACATAAAATTTCAGTTTATGGAGGGTGCCAAAGCAGTTTTTCCACTTTCATTCTTCTCTCTCTGACTTCCCCCCATGTCAGGAGAAAAGATAAATCCTCCTTTCCTTCCATGACTATGCATGGAAAAGATAAAGTTACTTTATCAGGTAATATTGCAACAGAAAATAAAAGAAAAATGAAATGCAAAAGTATTCTCAATCCACTAGTAGTGTATGGCAAATAACTTTGAACTACAGGTGCAGCAAGACAAGCCTAGAGGCTGACAATAAATTTATGTAAACCCAGAAACTTAGATTTCTCTTTTATTAAAGGAGAATGACAAAGGAAATCCATTCCTGAGACTGGCTAGGGAAAACAGGAATGTATGAGAATGAGCAAAGGGCAAAAGCAAGTGAAAAAGGATGCATCAAGAAAGGATGGAGCCAAATGTTTTAGACTCTTCTCTTTCACTTACATCAGGTGTGAACTGCCTGCTTTTAACGCCCATTCACAAGCAAACAGCCTTCCTTTCGATAAGGTGTGCTTCTTTTTCTACAAAACAATAGCCCAGTTTGTGAAGTTTTCCTATCCTTTTCCACCTCCTCAGTTTCCTGTAAGAGCTACTGTTTCCTCTTTCAAGGTTTTTTTGCCTTCACTAAAACAATCACTGTGATCCTAACCTACACTTTTTACACTGCTTACATCAAAAGGCAACCACAGAGTAAAGTTTCTCAAAATGTTCAGGTGTGTAAAAAACCCTCCTCTTCCACAGATAACAACAAGCCAAAATGCGAAATGCAGAAGGTGATTGACATATCAATGTGTTTATAAAACTTTGCAACTTTCGTTCATCATAAAGATTATTGTACCATTTTAATAGTTCTGATAGAAAGATGTGTGTGAAAATGGCCATGCAAATCCCAGAGAATTGGCTTTGTTGCCCTGGCATTGTTGTATGTATTGAATTACAACAGCAGCTGAAGCTGTTGTCCTTGTTCACATTTGGAAATGCATTCTCAGAAACCTCTCAATCTTAAAATACCACGTGCAAGGCTCTGAATATAACTTCACATTACAAAGTGTTTTATGCACTGTAGTTGTTATATACACCTGGGTTTTACCAGTGTTTTTTAAAAAATGAAACTAAACAAAACAAAGAAAATCCCTTGAAGTATCAAACATTAAATTTCAAGCTTAGCTATGGAAAAATTGCAGGATCTAAGTTTTCAGACTAATGAACTTGAAAATACAGCTGTGCATAGACACAGCATACAGGAACCAACAAGCAACCATGTGATGCAAGACAATGAATCTATTTTTTCAAAGTATTTATAAAACTGGTGAAGACACAACTTTAAGGGAACATACTTGTAAGCTTAAGGGAACATACTTGTAGTTGGCATAAAAGGCTGAAGGTAGTGATACACTGTTAATTAAAAATTCCAACACAAACAGCAAAGAAAACAATAAAGAAAAAATTTAACATGTGGTTATGCGAATATTTTGTTTTTTGAATGCTAATTTGTAGAAGTGTCAACCTTGTATTACTGCTCACTGTCCACTCTCCAAATAGCATGTAAACAATTTTGTCACAGTAGTAATATATTCCCTCCCTTCCCTTCACAGCACGAAAGTAATATTTTTAAATAGTTTCTAAATTTGAGTCAGTTCAGTTTACATAAGCATCCCCTACAACCCCAGTTATTCTTGTATAGCTTCAGAGCAAGGATGGGAAAGAATAACACTTAGGCCTCTTCTACAGCCAAAGCCAGCATTTGCAGAACCTCAGGTGTGAGCAGAAACAGACTGAAAGAGCATTTAGTCTAAAAACCTTTTAGAAGCATCAGTAATTTTTCAGTATTTCCCATACACACCTCACTTGCAGACTTTATCGGAAATATACACCTACCCCCAAGTGCACAAATACGCCAGACATACCCTTCTCGTAAGTAAATGCAACCCAAATTGTGGGAATAGGGCTAAAACAAAAGGTTCAAGGTGATGCAGCCTGGGGGATTTGGCACACCAAACATACCTGCTGAGCATAAATGTCTATTGCTTCCCTCTCTACTTAGCAGGCATATTGCCAATTCATCCCAAATTTCCTTCCTTTCCCCTACTCGGTCTTTGCCCTTGCATTACCAGCTTCCTGTGGCATTCACAGTAGCCATTATTCTGCAGCATGCTTAAAGCAGCAACATTTTATCCCTCAGGTAGCCCCCAGGGGCCAATGTTAGACACAAATACAACAGGAGAAATATACATGAAGTACACCTTAATGAGCAATATCCACTTTAGCGTCTCAGACATTAATTGCTTCATCCTTCTCAAAGCTTTAGGAACAGAAGCTCCCACAGGATGGAGAGCTGGCACAAGGTGTTTTCTCCACAGTAACTGCCCTGGGTTGTTTCTATTTTGTCCTTAGTGCAGTACAGCTGATGGGTAATAGCTTGCTCCTAGGTCAAAGCTGAGAGATATTAAAATGACTATCAATAGCCATTTACGGTGCTTCTGTGTCTTTACCGTCTTCCCTTGCTTGATTTCATAAGAGAAAAACACACAAGTGTTCCAGGGGGATGTTCTCTGGCAGGAAGTGGGGGGCAGTAAGACTGTTGTTCTGTCTTTCCAGCTCGCAAGTTATTCTGGCAAAGGCAGCTGTTGGAATCAATCTGGAAAATCAAAGCGAATGTGTCCATGTAGTACTGAGTAACTTCTAGAAGCTCACACAGGATGAGAGGCTGATGCCTTTCTGTATGGCCTGATCTGTTCACAGCAGGGCAACAGCAAGAAATAGATTTCAATACATATTTGCATTGCCATCAAGCTAAACATAACAGAGTTTGAACAGATGCATATCTCCCCTCCAAAGGGGATATTCATGCAGAGAGCAAGGTTTCATGAGTTGGTTTGTTTGGTAGGGTGTTTATGTGTTCCTCATCTCATCCATGTGCCATCCAGCTCAAAAGGGGGTAAAAAAAGTCCTCATTTGTGTTTGGAATCAGTTTTTGAACAGGGGAGATGGGCTGCTGGGGAGCAAAATGTGAGAGAACTTGTCAGAAATTATCTGATGGCACAAGTGTTAATTTCAGAGTGTTGTTTAAGCCATCCCACTGCTGAGCTGGTACACCCTTTCTATTATGTCTGTGATACTTCATAAACTGTCTTTCCATAGGATGAACTATAGTATGATCACATACTGGACCCCTGACATCTCAAAGTTACAATAGCAAGTTTATTCACAAAGAGACTCTAAGAGCAGACCTAATCTCCTCTCTACATTGCTGACTAAATCAGTTAATATCACTGCGATGGTTTCATTTTTAAGAAAATCCATAAGGGAACAACCCATTTTGTCATAGAGGAATGTATGCAATTACATAATGACAGCAACAAGAACCCCTTCATCCTTCTACACACACTAGAAACACTAGAATATAATCTGGAGCTGGAAAAATTAATTTCAGATTTTGGGGAGGAAACAGACTCCTGATTTATCAAGATAAATAAAGGAGTCCCAAAAAGACAATGAAACTTCTGTTCTTTCAGTTGGGGAAAAAAACCCCCACCATATAACACCTCTATTGAATTACATACTTCCTTCTGAACAATTTGCATATTTTTCTATTGAATTTCAAAAGAGTTAAAAGCAAAATTAATGTGATTCACTGTGAATGCCAGGAACACAATTACAACCCATCAAAACCTGCACAAAAGGAGGACAGAATTGATGTGCACAGTAATGCAAGACTTTTTTTTCTTTTTTAAGACTTTCTTTAGATTCAGCTAAGCACAAAACTAGAGGTTAGGTCTTTTTTTATTCATGTTCTAACCTAGCTGTCCAGCTGTCCTGGTATTATCTTACAATGTGTTTGCTAGCCCGACTTTCAGAGATCTTACATTAAAGAGCAGCAATCTCCTCTTTAGCCTGTCCAGCCTGAAGCAACTATTTTCTTTACTTGACATTCCTTCAAAAAACATTATAGTCTAAATATCCTGCCCTCTGCATTTTTAAGATTGCAATGCTTTGAGTAGCATCACATAAACTTGCTCAAGACACCATGCAACAGGTTCAGGAAAGGGAGTTAGAGAGATTTGATGGTATATTCTGAGTATGAAGGTATCTCACTACTTTGCTGAGGAAGGAACATGTTAAAAGCTCACTTCAGACAATCTGTCCACTCACAGGATCCTGTGCACCATTGTCTGTGCGTGGTCTACAGCACATATGTACTAATAATATGGACCCCACACAGTGCATATGCACCCTGCATATCGGTGTTTGTTCTCATGTGTAAGAGCTACTAATCCACTCCAGAGATAAATAAAGACATTTTTCCCCTCTTCTTTTTACCAGACACCCAATCCAGTGCATACTCTATAGCAAGAGAGCTGTTTGCTCTGAGATTCTAGAAGAGTGGGCAAAGGAGAAACACCAGGTTTCTTGTTCCTGTAAACAAAGGTTTAGGATGAAGTTACTGTTTCTATTACTGAGAAGCTCATACAGACAGCATTAATAGACAGATTCCTACTACCTCGATGCTTTCTTTTATGTTCAGTATGTAAACCACTGTCTTTGACTTTATCTATAACATTAGTAGTGATTTGATGGACAATTCCCTACCTGCTTGAATCCTCTACTGAAGGCACTAAGTATCTCTCAAATGTCTCATTTGAGGAAAAGGTGATATTCTGGTTGAAAAAATAAAACTTTTACATAAAACTGAAAGAGCTCATCATCAACCAACCTTCCTTTTACTTAAAACAAAGATCTCTTAAATATTGAATCAAGTTTCCACTCTGAGCCAGGGAAAGTCATCAATTCAGCATATAAAAATTCTGTTGCTGTAATCCTTACAGCTCTTGTTTCAACAGGATCCAGTTAGCTTTACTAGAACATTGTTCTGACTGGCCAATATCCCACAATCACTTGACAGCAGACAGCCTTCATACAGAGGAAGCTCAATTTTTCCTCTATGGGAGGATCACAGTTGGGATAGCATTTGTCTCCCATTTACCAAGCATCTGAATTTTTTACTTATGTTAGTGCTAATAAAGGTATAAAGCAAGTCAAAGAACTTGCCAAAAAATCACTCCTTCGTTACTGGTCCAAAGCTCTCCACTATTTTTCTTTCTTCCAGTGTTGAAAATGGAGACAGAATGCAATACAAGTAGATCATGTCCAGGTCTTCAAAGTGTAGCAAAGATTAAACTGAATTCCCTTCTGTCATTCAACAGTACTAGTTAGGTTTTGGTGGGTTTTTTTTCCTTTAACAAGCTAGTGCCATGTAATTTTCAATTTTTGCAGGATATCCATAAGTGATTTTCACTGCTGGAAGATTTGTCTAGATTGATCTTTAAGCCAGTAGCACAGAGGGGAGTGCCTTGTCTGTAAGCAAAGTATTTCTCCACTCACTTTCAGTTCCAAAAAGAATTAGGATTTTTTGTTGGTTATTTTTGCTAGCCTAAGTGAAAAGTGAATCTAACACCACTTTTGCTTACAGCATTTTTAAATGAGACAATTAAAAAAGCTGAAGGAAATCTGGAAACAAAAATCAATTAAGTGTAGTCTCTCCATTAAATGTAATCTTTCCATTACTTAGTACTAGTTAAAACTCTAAATTAGGTCCCCAAAATTCATGTTTTATTTAGAGTAAGCATTTGAAAATTAATTTTCTTCTCTCAGAAGAAATTCTTGTCCTGATTTGGCTCTTAGATATTCTGTGGTGCATCTCCTTCAACAATATGTTTTGAATTTGTCCCCTTCTATGCAATTATTGAATACTTAGAGATCTGTATTCACTATGTCCCTCACGGCCACAGGCATCTTATTTCAGTGGCTATTCATAGAGCCATAGAAAGTTAGAACTTCAGACAAAAGTATATGATTTCAGCAAAGATATTCTGTAATATGCTTGCTGAAGGCAAAATTTTGGTGGCACTCCTTGTTATTTCTCAAATTACAAATGAGGAAGATGTTACACAAATCGGAGATTGTGGAAATCACTTTAACCAGATTTTCCCTGACAAAATTCCAGGGTCAGATTGCAACCTGTAATTCAAACAGCTAAGCAGTTTGAAGAAGACCTTTAATATGTAGTTATTAAAAGAAAAAGGCCATATGGTCCCCAGCCATAAAAGGATTTGGTGATCTTCATGACCCTTCTAGGTTTTACCCTATTAAATAGGAAAGATCTCAGCTGTCACAACAAGATGAGACATTCATCATCGCAATAAATTCTTGTCATGTATTACATGAAGAAATGATAGAGGGTGATAGAAAGTGTTCAAAAAAGGGGGAAAGCACATCATCCTCTGCTCTCAATAGGTGTTTAGCTATGTTAGACTGACAGTTAAGGACCACTGCCACTCACTACAATTGCCATTGTACCCATTTTCCAAGCTGCTAAAGAATCACCACTATCCTTTTCTGATAGCTGCAGCATTAAATATCTGATTTTAAAAAAGTCTTTCCAAAGCACTAACAATAGCTTTGTTAAAAAGCTGGATAACTTCACAATCCTTGCAATAAAAACTTCTGTTCTTAATTCTCTATCCTCTGAAGCATTTAAATAAATACATTAAAAATAAAATAAAAAAGCCTGAAGATTGAAAGGGTGGTTTTTTGTGTTCTGAGGGCACAAGAATAATATTTAATGCTTCATAGGGAAAAAAGTTTAAAGGAAACTTTTTAAAGTAAAGGAGGAAATATTAATAATAAGGATACAATGTCTACCCTAGAAGGAGCTTCAAAATATAAATTTTGTTGAGACATTTTCATTAGTTTTATGCAATAAAACTGCAAAGACTTTATAGAGGTTGTACTCTTTCACAAAAGACAAACATATTAACTCCCTCCCAAAAATATACAGAATTGGTTTTTTAGTGGCAAAATCCTCACATAGTACAGATCAGAACAGATTATTACACTGTGTTGAAGTCTGACACACACATTGAAATATATGATTTACCCCAAAAAGCATTTGATACATTCAGCAAAACAATTCACAAAATAAGAGGCTAAAGGTGTATGTTCTTTAGAAATATAGAATTACTCTTCTAAATATAAAATTCTGCCAGCAGGTTTTTATTACAGGAAAGGAAAAAAGAAATACACACACACTCGCACAAAATCTGTCATGTCATAATTCAAAAATCAACAAACTTTTCCAAGAGTAGTTTAATACTTCACACAAACAGGATGAAAAAAAATAAAGTTGTGTGTTTGAGATGGATGAGCCCATAAAATAAAAAGCAAGAGCTTTACCTAGTTCCATCTGTACCTCTCCCACACAACACACATAGAGTTGAACAGACTACAGAAAATATTGTGGCATTCCAAAACTGTGTACATTTAGGAAATTGTCCCTCACCACCTCAGGGCTCTGCGAGAATATTTAGCTAATACGTACTGAAATACTGAAGTAGACAGACATGTAGCTCTAAAATCAAACTATTTGCCTGGATACCATTTAATCCCTTTCTATCAAAGTAAGATCAGAAGCTTTTGAGCCATATTCAGGCTCAAGTATGGCTCTAATACGAAGAAGAAGCAAAGCAACCTTATTCTGGAGATCAAAGCCCTGCTGTGTTAGCAACAGACCCAGGCACGCTGAGTGATAGCACTGGAGACAGAATTCCTACCTGTCCCTATCCCCTCCATCTCATTTTTCCCTACCCACTGTAAAGTCTAAAAGAGTCACAGAAAGGGAGATCTGGTGCTGACTGACTGGTGTAACACCCACAGGCCACCATCAGTGTCTCTACATTTTCCTCAGAGGCAGCTTTAAAATTCTCTGCTGGAATCCAGCTCTTACTCTGGGAACATCTCATCACTGTCCAACAGTAACCACCCCATAAAAGCAACATATGTGTGGCCCACCACGGGGAAAGCTGTGATCTCAACACTATTCAGAATTCAGTACTTTTTAGGTGGTCACTTTAGAAAAAAAAACCCTAACCCAAAAAAATTCTGATAAACCTCATTTTTTTTTGTCACTGTCCACATCAGAGTTTGAAGCCCATAGTAATAATGTAAGGTGGAGCTTCTGAGGTACCAGGAAAGAAAATATGGTGACTGAAGCAGACTTTTCTTAAGTAACCAAAATTAAGCCCCAAGCTAATAAACCATTTAAAGACATTCTTTTGCCTTGATATCACCACATTCTATTTAATATGATCCAAACAGAAAATCTACTGAAACTCACAACTAGAAATTTTTGTAACTCACAATCAGGAAAAATCCCATCTGATTTTGCCTGTCAAAATGACCATGTTTCCTGTCTGCCTGCTGGTATGATAAAAAGTAATTGTAAATGAAAGAGAAATGTGAAACACTTTAATGTGATCAGCAAATTCAGACTGGTTTGATTGTACACACCTTACATCAACAGTTGTTCAGGAGATTAATTTGACTCATCTATATGTGTATGCCCACATTACCTTGTGAACTGGCCAAACAAATGACTTGTCACTGACAAGGAACAATGCTGAGCACCTGAGAAATGCTGAGCACCTGAGATTTCATCATCTAACACCCACAGCAGATTTCTGACATGAAATTAGCAATGTACTGGAAGAGAAAAGTTGTTTAACCACAAAGGAGTAGATAGCTCCCCATGCCTCATACATATCCTACAGTTCAGATTCCCAGGGAGTTTAACATTCTTTACATGGGACAGATAAATATTTTAGTGTAATCAACGTGTCCTATTCAGATAAAGATGGAGGTCTGAGATTGACATGCAATTGTCTGTGCTTTTCTAACGCCAACATCAAAAGTTGACAAATAACTATTACATTCTCTTCAAGGGAAAGAAAATAAAGAGTACCAGAAATTAAATTTCAGAAAATGTTAAGGAAAAAAAAAACAAAGGGATGGCAATAAAATGAGTTTTCCGTATTGTGATAAAACACTGTGCAACTGTAATCTGATTTTTTTTCACCTATGAGCTGAACTGCTTTAATATGTATAAATTCCCGTGCTTCTATGAGAACAAGTGGACAGTATCAGGCCGGGAAGCCTGAATTAATTTTGATTTCCCTCTTTATGGAAGCTTTAAAGTCAGATTTGCTACAAAAACAAAAGAGAGAAACAATCCAGCATCCATGGAAACTATAGAAAGCAAGGAATTCTATTGAAGTAAAATACACTAGGTAAATCAAAAGGTATTTTCCACTCTCTAAACCCTTCAGTTTTTTATAGGAGGTTAGATTTAGTGTTCATGTCTATTTTTTATATTGATTATTCAAGTAACTTTGCTCAAGAAAAGTTATTTGTTCAGCAAATAAAAAAGGAAGCAGCTTCAAGATAATTTCATTTCAACCTCTTTATTTTTAATGCAGCTTTCTGAGTTATGTGTTTCTTCCTCTCACTTCTGCTTCATTGGCCTGAAAGGAAGAATGGATGACAGGACAGGCAACAGCTAAATACACACATACCAGAACACATTTGTTACCAGTTAGGCACAAGTTTCCTATTACCTACCACTCTGTCCCACTTCTCCCCTATCCCTGCCAATCCACTGTTTCCTCTAAATTCAGCAGTCAGAAAGAGGCCCCTTTATGAGACAGATGCGTTGCTCATACAAATTACACACAAGGAAACCTAACTTGAGCAAGAGATGATTTATTCCAGGAGTCTCAGTTCATCAAGGGAGCTCCCCAAGATCAACATTTAAATGTTCTGCCATATGGATACAAAAAAATCCCTGTTGTAATCCCATTTAACTCTTAGGATAACTGAGGTTTGGAAGAAGGTGAAAATGTAAGTTTCTCTCTTTGTGACTTCAAATCCCCTGCCTGACACCTGACTTGATATTGTGGGTGGAAGGAAAGGACAAGAGAGGAGAGAGAGGATGGAATTTGTTCTCCAAGAGTCTTCATTGCCAGAGGCACGCTGCTGTCTGCGGCATCTGGATCCCACCTCTCCTAGGAAATAAATAGCTCCTGTCTTCCCACTCTCACTCCGACTCAGATCCCTTGAGCAGAGCATTTCTCTGCTCTGTCACTTTTCTGGGGTGGATACAACACAGGGAGATGATGGAGGGGGAGAAAAGAGCAAGAAGAAAGAGAACACAGTTCACCTCCAGCTCTCTTCTCTCTGCTTCTCCCTATGGCCAGAGCAGGTGGTCTGTGTACCTCAAAAGTGCATTACCCTGGGTGCATATGACTCAGAGCACAACACAAAACCACACAGGGCAGGAGACTATATAAGCACTACAACAGCACTGATGCTTAATAATTTTTACAGTTTTTGGCTTCATAATTCCAATATGACCAATGGTACCCAAATGTAATTTCGTATTGCTATAAGCTATACCATATTATGTCTTTGTGAAGGATTCTGCAGTGATATGTCTCTGCTATTTGGTCAATGGTCAAAAAGTACTTGATGATTAAATGGACCTATTTTCCCCTTCATTCCTTTTTCTGTGTTGTTTTTGTGTTATCTCTTTTCGGGTCAGACAAATTTTGTGCTTGCTTACTTAGTAGTGATCCTATCACCTGCGCTCCCTGACTATCTAATAAATCTAACCTAATGCTTGCTTCTCCTGTTCTTCCCTTTCATTCTTCTTTATCAGCTTCTCAAAAACTCCTTTACATGCTCATTTGTCTCTTATTTCCAGGCAGTTTGGGTTTTATTTTTGTCCTTAGAAAATTACCTCTTTCTTGTTCAGGCTCCATTTGTCAGGTTTTACTGCCTGGTTGACTCAAGTGCTGAAGAGCTGCAAATTCCCTTCATAACATGTTTCCACAACACCTGCACAATTCTCTCAACTGTGTGAAACCAAGGAATCCTGCGAACCTATGGATCCCTTATGACAACTGAACTGTAGCCTTTAATCTCATACAATGGGTTCCCTCTGAAAGCAGGAGACTGAACAATGTCAATTCAAGAAAAATGAATTGAATCACTTATGTATGGAAGCAGTCTGAAGCTGAAAGGGAAATGGGGAAACATCAGGATGAAAGGAATCTTGAATTCCACTGTCTAGTGAACACACATTGTTCTCTTTTCTCCCTACAGTCTCCACACGTTATTCTGTGCAACAGATGGACACATGCTCATTGTAATATTTTGTTCTCTTGTTTTGGTTAATGTGAAACTCTAGATTTTCTTTACTTCCTATATTCAAATTCAGTCCCAGGCCAGACTTGTGGTTCCATTTCTACCAGATTGCTGGTTTATGTTACATATTTTATATGCAGCATTCATAGAATATACATATTACATTATCCAACATTAAGATGCCCATCTCTGCTGTCCTCTCAAATTCTAGGTATTCCTGGTTTATAGAAAAGAAACCAAGGAGATCAAGTCTTCCTTGCATTTATGGAAAGTCAGTTTAAGTGGCTCATTCTAGGTTCCACTGCCAGCACCCCAAGTCACCTAGACTCTTAACAATCCTGAGCTCTTGACTTAAAGCAAACATTGTGATGCACCACCATGCTACAGAGCCACTGACCGGATGCAACTTCCAGCATCCTCTGCTCTCACAGATAGAAAAGTCCAGGTATTATGTAAAAAGCTTTTCCTGGATTATTATTTCCTGTAATTATCATCTTATTTTCTTGAGAGTAAAACCATTTACCAACATTATGCAAAGTTTACAAGTAACTTCTGGTTTTGCTGGCTCTGCTGAAAAAGAAAAAGGCCCTATAAAAATCCTTCTTCATTAGATCACCCTCTAAATAGTTATATTCTGCCCAATAAATCAAGAGGAGTCTTGGGAGAAAATTGATTTGAGGTTTTGTTGTTGTTAATTTTAATATTTCATAATTTCTGAGATACTACTACATACCCTTTTTCCCGTCCTAGTAAGAATAATGCTGTTGCTAGAAATACACCCCATACAATGTATTTCTATACATGTCACACAGTTTGTCAATTATTCTTTAGTATTGACCTGGAGTAAATTGATAAGAACCTTGAAACAGGACAGCAAACACTGTTATATTGTCTCCCTTTCAAATGGTACTTCAAAGGACTTGGGCACCAATACACTTGAAATTGTGCTTTGCTCAGCTACTCTTAATTATTTCTCTGGCTTTTAGATGCTATTCCTTGTTCATCAGCTGTCTTAATGCTACTAGTTACTAATCTTTCCTGACTGTCTGAAAAAAGCTTGTGCATGAAGAAGACTGCCTGAAAAAGCTTGTGAAGGAACAATTTTCCTCAATGGAAATGTAAACATTCCATATAAACTTGCTACAAAGAGCCGGCATTTTGATTCCCTCAATTGCTGATGAATATCCTGAACATAAAATTTAAGAACATACTGGATTAATACTACATTTGGACTAATTAAGAGACAGAGAAAAGATCTCTTACTTTGCCACACTCATAGGGTCAAGACCAGTTTCTTTAATAATTTTAACAAAGGTGGCTGTTTGCATCAAGAACTTCCCACACAGTGTGTGAGTTCATGCACTACCAATACTGAAACTTCATCTTTGAAGGGAATGATGTGTAAAGTAGAAAAGGAACATCTGGATCCAGATGTTATCAGATGCCTTCACAGGTAATTTTCATATTTCATTGGCAATTACAGTTGTAAAACAACTCCTCCACCATCTTCTAGAGCACTGATGTACTACTGATGCTGCAACCCAGTCACTGCAAAATTGATTGCAGTGCAGAACATTGACCTACAATGTTCTCTACTAATTTATCACAATAGGCATAATAAAAAAAGTCATGGTAAGAATAATTCGTGTAACTACAGTAATTAAATGCAAATGTAGCAAAAAGACAAATGTCAGCATTAATGTGGCTGAAAGAGTAAAAAATATGGATTATATTTTGTAACCAAACCAATATGGAAAGATGTAGGCTACGTAAGAGGAGAGAATTGTGAAAGAAAAATGCTCAGCAGCTTCCTTTAAATGCAAGAGTTTTGGGATATTTTTAATTGAATCCAAATCAAATTTCTTTTATCATATTGTGTTTCAGAAATAATCCAGTTTCTAGCAGACAACTGAGCCATCAGTTTAGGGATTGAAGCAGTGTGGCAAACTAGCAGAAATATTCAGAGCACATGCTAACCCAAGACCTCAATTCGATCACTCCTATTAATTCTTTTCAAGGGACTGAAATATTTTGAGACCTAGTCTTTTGCAGCAGCATTTCAGGATGGGATAGCTCCAAGTTATTGTACAGATGGGACATAGTGACTTTGCCCCTCTGCCTATTTTCGTTATTAGGGTCTTTGAAAGAAGAGGAGAGCCACCTATTGCCAAATTTAACTTTCTTTAAGCCTTCCCATACTTCCAAAAGCAAGAATACACCTAGGAACCAAGAGACACCACAATTCCTCTGAAACCTTTTTGCTAGTTTAGATGTTGCTTCAGAGAACTGTCATCATTACAAACTTCTAACTTAAAGTTCTCTTCAGTCACAACTATAAATGGTCTAAGACGGTCCTCCTCCAAAGCCATGGGCATTAGCCAAGAAAATAGAAGGGTGCTGCGAAAAAGACATTCTCCATGGACACCCTGAAATACTAGAATTGAACAGTGATTGTGCAAAACTCACAAGGGTTCATCTGTCACATGGCACCCTTAAAAAAGGATTCAAAAATACTAACAGAGGAAGCTTGAACATGACATTTCTTCACACTTTCCCCTGTTTGCAGGTAGCCAAAGGATTTTTATTTCTAATGCCTTATTATAGCAACTTTGTCAAGAAATAAATTCACTTTTTAAAAAGCCACAAAAACTCTATAGAGCACAAAAGACTGCTATATATATACCTGCCACTGTGCACATTGCTAGCTCAAAGATTTCTTCTTCTATTCAGTGCATTGTGCTCCTGACACACAGTTTCTATAAATAGACTCGACTCTGATAGTCTCCATTTACAGTTATCTTGATATCACTGCTGAACCTGCATTTCCCAGAGCCTTGACTTGGTGTTTCCTATTTTTTCTTTTTTTTTTTTAAATCCTCTGTGCCAAGTAGCTTTGCCCCACAGGAGTCTATCCATATATAGCATGATGTGTGAAGAGCTTTATAAAATACAGTTTTTAATCATTATTAAATTGGGGAGACAACAGAATATGCAAACTGGAGATAACAGTAAATTTGCTTAGGTGACTCTGACCACATAAAAGGATGCTGGCTTATGCTCAAGGGACTTTGTGCCATTATATAAGTCTGAAACTGTATTACAAGCTTGTCTTGGCTGCAAAGAGGGGGCAGAGCATGTGTGCTGCTGTCACTGTGTGTTTGTTACTCCATTGCTGTTTTTCTTTCAGTAAATTGTTATCTCAACCCATAGTCTCTGCCTTTGTTCCTCTCTTACCAGAAGAGGCGGGGAAAGAGAAGCGGCTTATTTGGAATTTAATTTCTGGCTGGTGTTAAACTACCACAAAGTTACTGTTCATTTTCAGAGAGAAGGGCATTCTCTTTTCTCCAAGGGCATACTTTTGGAATACATAACAACGAAGTATTAATATCTGAATCTGTGTATTTCTACAGTAGGATTGTATTTCAATGAATCTTAGACCTTATTAAAAAGTAATCGTTTTCTGCAATACAAAATTAATATCATAAAAGAGATCCAGTTGTGGTTGCAAGTGGTTTTTGACAGCTGAAAAAAGAGAGAGAAGTTGATTAGTTTGAAAAAAGAACACAAACTTCACAAAAATCTTAAAAATTTGTCATATCACCAGTTTCATCAATCACAATGTCTTGGTGACATCAGTATGAAAAATCATGTTCAACTGTGACAAAAAATTATTTAGTCATTAGTACTTAACATAGAACTGTTTAGATTATAAATTAGGATTCTTAAGGATAGACACCCATTTTAGAAAAGAGCTTATCCATCAAAAAACACAAAGAGCTGATTCAGAGTTTTTGCAAGGCTAATTGTCAAGCCCAGCTCAGGAATAATTCGGTTGAATGGAAATGCAATGCTGTGGAGATGCCTTCTGATATCCTTTCATGGAGCATTTACAAAATTCACAGAATTAAACTGGGAAATTGACTCAGCTCTCTCTTCCCAAGCACATATTCTTGCCATGAAACACAGTCTCCCCGTGTTGAACTTCCTCGAGATCACTTTGAATCAAATATTTGGCAAATCCAGGAAGAGAACATGGGATTTTGTTCCCCATTATCTGAGTAAACTAGTATTTTGGTCTGTGTTCTGACTCAGACAACAAAAATATGTGAATCAAGCTGATCTGCTCTTAATCTTGACTGTCCTTCAATGCTGGCTAAAAGACAGGGGACAACACCATTTCTGCCATTGCAATATGAGTCTATTCATTGCATTTTATTTAAAACTCACAGATCTAATTTTGTTTCATGAGAAAATTGAGCCATCTCACTTTTCAAGAAGGAGGAATTCCTCAGCCTATTACATATGCACACAGCTGCTGTGTGTGGTGCAATCCCGAGGACAATCATGACTCACAGGCTTTATTCTGTTAAAGAGTAGCTGAGCAATTCGGCTGAGAACAATCTGAATTTTATAAGAGATTTTCCTTATGAGTTGTTACTTTTTAAGAAAATAAGGTAAGCTCTGAGAATCAACCTCCTGCTACCCCTTCTTCCAGATTCAATCCAGGCAATTTTTATGTGATTGAAAAGCTCGCAAGTTTACTGGCCCAGGTAGCATCTAGTACAAAAATATGTTATCAATAATCATACAGTATATATTTCTGGGAATCTGATGCTGCAGTCCATCAGCAATGTCATAAAGGAATTTACTTGCTTGAGTGTCAAATTTTAATTCTCTCTTCCTCAAAAATGTACAAGTTTTCTTCCACTGAAAACGAGGTTTTCTGTGGAGTTACTAAAATCTGAACATTTGTTTATAAAGACTTAAGTAGCCCTTTTTGTTGCGCAGTGCCAGAGCCTCATTAGCTAAACATCTGTTCAGAGAGGCTCTAGATAATAAGGTAAGACAAGACAGTCTCAAGACAGAACAGCAGGTGGCTTAGCTGGAGAAGGGGAGCAAAAGGTGTCCCTGGGACCTCCTCAAATAAGGGGAGCAAGTGGCAGTGTTAAAAGGACTTGCAAAACAAGGGCTTTTAAGGGTTAAGTAAACAGGAGAGAAGGTGGCCTTGCTAAACATTAGGATTCCTGATGCTTTGGAATGAAAGGTTAACTTCTTATTGGAAATCAAATTTCAGGAGATGTTAGAAGATTATCTCTTGGAAGCAGAATCCTGGAAAAGGAAAAAAGAAACTGTCTAAAAACATTCAAAAGAAAATGTTAGACAAACCACAAAGCCTGCAAGCTTCAGATCAATCAGAGTGTTTTGCTCAAACATGCACAATATTGATTCTTAACCTAAGAATATTTGATTCTTCTAAACCAAGGAACTGAGCAGGATACAGAACATATCTGTCTCCAAAGCAACAGGCTGCTAAGCATAAAGTCCCTTGTTCCATGAAATCCTGCAAGTAGGTTTTCTGCAGATTATATCCTGTCTTATCAAGATTTTAAGCTGTGAAGCTCATGGTGATATAAGAGACATCATTATAAATTTTCAGAAAGATAAAGGAAGCATACAGGAAGGAGAGATTTCCCAAACATCACAGAATTGCTGTATGGCAAGAAACCAAACTTTTCTGCATTGCAGCCAAGTGCTCTGCTTTGAAACCATACTGCTTGACAAGAACAGGATCTGCTTTGTTTAAACAGTTCCAGCCTTTCATTAAATCACTTACACCTATCACAAGGCTCCCACAGCTTTACAGATTAGAATAAAAGTAGTGAATGTAAATCAAAATTTTGCTGAGCATATTATTGTTATGTAGGGAACCATTATTTGTTTCAAAGGTTAAGCACAAAGGAGTTTTGCCATGGATTCAGAGTCTTAGGAGACCACTTCTCTACAGTGCACTTCTTGGTACAGAATGACTGTTCCAGGGTTATTGCAGTCCCTTCACAGCTGCTGTAAGGTTTTCCCCACCTATAAAATGATTCCAGAAAATAACTCGTTTATTTACATGTGTATTCAGAAAATAAATACAAAATGGAACCTAAGAATTCTGTAAAGCGTCACAAGGACCACAGAAGTACTTTTCTTTCCATTATGTTAAATTCATGTCTTTAACTCTTGAGTATCCTTGCCCCAAACAGCCTCAAGTAAATATGTGGAAAACATGCCAAGTCCACTCTTGGTATGGTCCCACAGTCCATTGGAAGCTCAACCTCACCTTTAGTGCAATGCAGTGCTTAACCACATTGATCTCGATAAAATTCCAATTAAATTCTAATGAATGCTGTTAGAAAGTGTGTGTTTGGTTGCGGGTGCTGTTTCTTTTATTCTTTTTTTAATAAAAACACTCTAAATATTCATTACCACCCACACTGCCACTCTATTCTGACAGAAAGAAGGAAGAAATTGCTCAGATATTTCCTATATGCAACTATCCACAAGGCTGAAATGTCATTTAACCGAAAATAAATTTGTACAGCTAACAATGTTGTTTTGAACAAGACACGCTATGAAAAACAGCAAGCACATAGCAGCAGATTTAACTGGTATGCAGTTAAATCCAATTAAGTTATCGATATCCAGTATCAACAAAATTATTGATGCTTGTTCTGGGAGTTACAGAGTCAGTGAAACCTACCCCATGAGAGTCAGCGCCACATACTTGCTTTGTCATAGCAATGTCTTGTCTCCGTATTTGGAATCTCAACAGTTTTTTCCTACAGCTTATTAGGAGATGTAAAAATCACAGGCAAAATAAGGATTGGAAAGCTGAAATTATGATTCATCCACTCCTTTATTTTCCAAACTGAGGAAAGAGCTATGGGTGGGGCAGGAAGTGGAATTAAAAATTAAAAAAAAAAAAAAACACTAACAAAAACAAACAAATCAACATTGGTTCTCTGTGATGAACATGGGAAAACAACACCTTTAATCCTAGGGAACCATCATTCTCAAAAGGAGGGGCGGGGGAGGGAAATCCTACTGCACATTTGCAAAGACCAGCTGCCTTTGTTGCAGAAAGCCTTTGACTACAAATAGGCTCCCCAGGACCCTGAACTTAGGACACACAGTCTTTTCAGGGCTCAGCTCTTACTGAGACAGCTGAGGCAGTGCCTGAAAAGGGACTGAAATGCAGTTTGTACTGAAATGAGCAGCAGAATTCAGATAGCCAGTAACAGGGAGCAGGAACAATCCTGTATGGTTTGTGCCTACCACTTCAGTTTTACTCATTGTCATTGCAAAGAAACTTTTTAGCGTGAAAAATATTCTGAACAGAATAAAAATCTTTCAAATGGCAACTAAGGTATTCTTCACAGTGTCCTCATACAGCTGGAACAGCCAAATTCTATTTAAACCTGCTGCCTGGAAATGCTAAAAATAAAAAAATAAAAAAAAAATCAACAACAACAACAAACACTCCCAAAACCACACAGAAAAAAAAATCATGCAGTGGGGTCAACCCAGCCTGCCTGAGGGGTACAGGATGTCAGCACAGAGAGGCAGGTTTCTTTCCTCTGCATAAAATCCATCTGCTAATTTGAGGGATTTCTTGGCCCTACCAAGTCAGTGTGAGAGGTGATGAATACCCCACCCCTCTCATGTACCTCCAAGCCTTGTAGCAGATTATCGTGGAGTCCACTTGTTTTCTGGCTGGCCTGGATCTCAGTAGAGGTTCCATGATCTGAGCCACAGCAAAATGTGAGAGAAGCAGCATTCTTTAGTAGAACTGATTATCTCTAGTAGCAATTTCTTAACATCTATAGGGAGCAGTAGCCTGAGAAGTTTAACCTCTCCCACCCCACCACTACCACCTTCAAATTACAGAGAGCAAAAGGCAGATAAAAATCACCCTGGTTATAAATATCATAAGAGCAATTACAAATCATTAATGATTCTTTCAATGCCATTTTTTTCCAGATCTAAACACAGAATGTGTCACCTCAGATGAGGTAGGAAGCAACGTCTGATATGGCAGAATATAGCCACATTCCCAATGGAAAATAAAATTGGAAGAGTCTATCATACTGCTAATTTTCTAGGTATACATCCACATCCCACTTCAATGAGTTATTAAAATTAGCTAGACCATTCCAGGCCACTGGAAAAGCATGGTTTGACCTAGGAACATATGTAATTCCAATGCAGAAGGAGCTGAGTTCGAGCATATGGAGTTTCAACAGCAACCCTTTTGTTTAGAAGTTCCAGAGCCTTTACCCCCAAGAGGACATTACTGAGTTAATATTGTACAAAAGTGATGGATTTAAAGGTTACCTCTCTTTTTACAGACATGTGAAGCACACACATAATGTCACACAAAATCCTGAGCAAATGGATGTTTAAAGCCATTCTAATGAAAGAAAATAAGAATAAATGTCAGCCAACAGAAAATATCTGTTTTGCCTTTTAGGCGCACTTGACGCTCTGCTTCATCCTCTGCACAAATTCTGAACAAGCCATCAAAAGGCAAGGATTATTTTCTTTAATCACCAGCTCTTGCCTGTTGGCAGCAGTTCCAATCTACAGGATTTCAGAGAATTTCTTTTATGCAGACATGGATTTACTGAGGAATATGATAGCTCTGTCCCTTTCTCTCACCCCTATTCATTGGCCCTGCTCGATGCTGTGCACAGATGCTTCTGTGCCACAGTCAAACCACTGCTGTCCCCCCACCTGCCTCACTTCATCAAAAATCCAAAGCCATACACCTTTCCCAGAATGACTAACACTCCCCAGTGGGGGTAACAGGAGGTAACAGAGCCTTACCATCATATACTTAACAGTTAAATCCATCCTGGACTCTAGAAGTGATAACCATGTGATAACCAAGTGATTGCCATGGAGCTCTCACATTTATCCTTATAACAAGTTTGACCTCTGCTATTTGTGTAAGACCTGAGCTGCAAGAACTCCAGTATGTACTTAATCTGCCTCAGTGTCACTTAGATATGAATCACTTCCTCAAAATCTCCCACTTTTTATGCCACTTTTTCAAATTTTTATTAAAAAAAAAAAGACAAAATAAAACCATGAAAGGAAACAAAAGCTTTGTACTAACTGTTGAGGGGTTTTAGAGACTGTTTTGGAAGATGCAGCTGATGTTCTGGGGATTTTTCTCAATTAAGCACCTAATACTTAGTTGTCTGCAGGTAGACATATGGGCCTGTTAACCAGTTTCTATGAAAGTTTCTCATTCAGATTAGTACCACATTTCTGTAGTAAAACATCAAAACAGTCAAGTTCAGGAAAAGGGAGAACACAGGCTTGAAATTGGGCACTTTCTACAAGGAACAGTAGAAGAAAATATAATCAATCTTGTTACAGCAGTTGAAAAAGGCAGAGGATGGCCTTTAAGTGAGGGTGTGCTGTTTGGGGATTTTTTTTGTTTTGGAGATTAATTTTGGAAAAGTGACATTTGCTAGGAAGTTTCATATTAGGGCAGCCCTGCCTTCATATGCACCCTGCCTGCCGATTGCCTCTCCTGCCTCACAGAACAGCTGCTCACAAGTAGCAGCCCCCATTTGTCCCATTGGTTGTGACTGTCACCTGTCAATTTGTCACAGCAGCAGCTGGCACTGGGATGGGTTTGTGTTCTCTCTTACTGCAGGACTAGGTCAGAAGAGGTGTTGGAAGACAGTGACTGATGCTGCAGCTGCTCTTGCTGCCCTCTGAAAGCCACAATTCCTTTATAGGTGACAGACCTAGCAAATGAAGCACAGCCTTTCTCAAGGCAATGAAAGGCCCTTGGATCATTTTCTTCAGCCACATCTTCTCCAGGCTGCAGTAACCTTTACAAGTGTTCAAGCGGTTTAACTTTGCTCTGAAGACTGATGTCTGCAATTTATTGTGATAAACCATATTATGTGGAAATACATCTGGAGATGCTAATTGTAACAGTAATCACAAATAACCAAAGATGCATTAAAACATCTACAATTAACACCAGCATTTTTCACATCAGCTTTACTGGGAAAAGATTTTTTCTGTAAAATCCTGTTTTTAACCTTTAAAGTTTGCCATCTACTTTAAACTATAACAAAGAAAGGATTTTCAAGCTAGGTTAAATCATGCTTGTGATGTCCACATTTTTTTGCAAGCTGTCTGTATTTTAAGCTGACTCTTGTAGCTCACTTTTTTAGCATGGCTCCATATCTCAGAAATATATAATTAAACTTCACTGATCCCTATGAAAGCTTAAAACGTCAATGCTCAGTTGAAGATGTGTATGGACATTATATAATGAATAAATTCATATATTTAACACAATGTCATTCACACTTTCTCCTGCAATTTTTGAAAAAGCTCAGGCATATCTGATCTATTTAAGAGCCACACAAAAGTTTATTTCTATTGTTTTCATAAAATAATTCCTTCCTCACTTACAGCACTCTCCAGAGGAAGATATTTATGTAGTCATTTCCTTCACACACTGTATTCATTAAAAAAACAAACAAAAAAAAGGGGGGAAAAAAAAAAAAACAAAAAAAAACAAAGCACCACCACATAGCAAACAGTCCAAATTCTTCCACAATCAGGGAAAAGAGGCACGCTATAATTTAGTTTTTCTCACTCCAAGGACCTTTCTGGACAGCACTCACCCCAAAGGCATTCTTAACTTTTTTTCCTGAGGGCCATTTCTACAGTTCTTGTTTGACTACACACTTTTGTTTTCTGCAGCTTCTCTTTATTCTTTTTCCTCAAAAAAGAAAAAAATCCTTAGAGATCTCTTTCTGACCAAGATTTCAGTCCCCTATGTTTGACAATATGTTTAGATCAAAGTAACTCAAACCACTAAAAAAGGGTTTAACCTCTTCTGAACAGTCATGACACCACCTTTGGGGAGGGTTTACCCAGTCCACAAAGGACTGAGGAAGCTGCTCGTATTGCAGAAGCTACTACAGAACTTGAAGAGATGTCTTTCAGGCAGTCTCATTTAGGATACTACCTGCCTTTTTCCACATGGCTTTTGATGGATTATCAGAATTTGGCAGTCAAACCTGTTTTGAGTAACAACTCAAAACCCAATTTTGAGGCAAGACTGAGAATCTGAAACAAAATTTAAACATTAAAAAACCCAAACCAACAAACCACAGAGTGGAAAGACTGACAGGTAACTGAGATGTTTTCCCTCAAAGAATGAGTCAACACTTTCAGTAAGCGCACAGCTTTTCCTTTTCCAAAGTTATTTTTGCTCATTCTCTGAAATGGAAAAATGTTGTCTCTATTATGGCTTCAATATATCTGAGAGCATTTGCACTTCCTTGCACAAATTTAACCATATAAATTCAATCTCCAATTTGTCAGCAGCATACACAAATTTTTATTGTTGTTTGACAAAAGTTACAAGAAAACGTGGGTTTTTTTCTGAAAAGCATCAGTTAAGGGCTGTGAAGCCTTGGGCAGAAGAGCTGTTTGTTTGTTTTCAAGTTTTTTTAAACACAATAAAAGTTGTTTAGAAGAGTGGTGTTCTATCTTCAGGAAGATATAAAACACATGGTGCAGCTGAAGGCTTTGAAAAACAAATAACTCATGTTTCTATCCTTCTGCAGGAAGGCAGTGTCTGACCATCTCCCAAAAACTGATGGACCACCGAATATGCAAGGACTGACAAAATCAGGCCACAAGGTTCAGCTCAACCTGTCCAAGGGCACCAGCGCATACCAGCATCAGCAAGGAGCTGTGCAAACCAGAGCAGGAGGAGATCAAGCCACAGGCAAACCTGTGTGCCTGCTGGAAACAAGCTCTCTGGAATCTGGCAGCCTCTGGACATCCAGCTAGGGTTCGCCCATGAAGGGCAGTATGAGAGAAGGTGTGAGTGAGTTAACAGTTACCTACTAATTATTGTCTAACGAACACAGGCATTCTTAATGATGCTGGTGTTCTGTGACTTGCATGCCCATACACATGGGAAAAAGAAATTCACATTGTATCCAGTAATAACATATTGATGTCTTTATAAGGACAAAATTTGATCAGATATTTGCCACTGGTGCTTTTATAAGCACATTTATAGATGCACCTGGAGACCTCTATTTCAGTGTAGCACATGTATTTAGTCTCCAAAAATACTCTCTTAAGTAATTATTATTGCTAATACACTGCATCCCAAAACCTCACTGCTTTCAAGTCCATTTCACCGTCCATTTCAGAAGCACACAGGGCCAGCTTTTGTCATTTTCTCCCTACCCCCTTTAAGCCAGCAATGACTTTATGCTTCCACAACAAATACCCATTAAAATTGAAGGAACAAGTCCTACTTGAATTCTCTGAATTTTAAATACCCACATAACTGGATGCTTCCACATCTTACTTTTATATGCATTGACATAATTCAAATTTGTTTCATATCTGCTGTGAGCACATATGTTGCTTCAATAAATTCACATTGCACCCAAGCTCTGTGTCATACGTGAATGTAAGCGAAGATTGTCTCACTCAGCACCTCCAATCTAACTCGATAGCAAATACAACAGGCAAGCTGCTTTCCATAGCACCATGCTGGTTGGCATTAGCTGTGCTAGCATTACTGTCTGATTGCATCCCATATCAGTCTCAATCATCTTGTCTAGTGGCGGTGTCCAGGCAACCAGCCGAGTTACCAAGGTTATTTTGTCTATTTTGTTTAAGTGCTGATGAGATCTTAGCTTTTCTTCCCATTTCCTGGAACTTCTCCAGACTTGCAAGACTTTTATATAAAAGAAAATCACAACCAATATTAATTTTTGTAGCAGTTCTTAGTAGAATTTCTCTTAAAGGAACCTAAATAATTTCATTAATACTACAGGTGAATTGTACATTAAAAAACCCAAACACCATTCCTCAGCCTTGGAAAAGAAAAGAGCATCACTAAGCAAATGCAAATCACTTGCACACACTTTAGTTACAGCTGCCTTTTTTTTTTTTTTTTGTAAAAAATTTGTGGCAGGCTGCTAAAAACCCTGGCAAAGATTACATTTGTTTCTGTTTGTAAAAGTAATTTCTCAGTGACAGATAACACTGCATGAAAGAAAGAGGAAAATTAATATAAACTAGACAGAAAATCTCAGTCTCACTCTAATATTTTGTGATCTCTAGCACCTGTATTCTCTCGGATGAGCGGTTAGTCTTCCAGTTGGATTTGATGATCTTAAAGGTCTTTTCCAACTGTAGTGGGCTGACCCTGGCTGGATTCCAGACACTTGCCAAAGCCTCTCTATCACTCTCCTCCATAGCAGGACAGGAGAGAAAATATAACAAAAGGTTCATGAGTTAAGGATGACAAAAGATCACTCACCAAATACTGTCACGGGTTAAAAAAAAAGACTCGAGTTTGGGATATTAACTGAAGTCACTACTAACAGCATCAGAGCAGGATAATGAGAAGTAAAAACAGACTTTCAAAACACCTTCCTCCCCAACACCCCCCCCCACACACACACACACACACATTTTCCCTGCTCTACCTCCTCCCCCCCAGCGCTGCAGGGAGACAGGGAATGAGGCTTATGGTCAGTTCATCACACGTTGCTCCTGCTGCTGCTCAGGGAGAGGAATCTTTCCCCTGCTCCCACGTGGGGTCCCTCCCACAGGAGACAGCTCTCAATGAACTTCTCTAACATGAGCCCATCTCAGGAGGAACAGCTCTCCACGAACTTCTGCAACGTGGGTCACTCTTCCACGGGGTGCAGTATTTTAGGCAAAGGCTGCTCCAGAATGGGTCCCTCATGGGGTCACAAGTCCTACCAGGAAACCTGCTCCAGTGTGGGCTCCTCTCTCCGCAGGTCTGCAGGTCCCTGCCAGGAGCCTGCTCCAGCACGGGTTCATAGTCTCAGGCATCCACCTGCTCCAGCATGGGTTTCCTCCACGGGCTGAAGGTAGATCTCTGCACTCCCACTGACCTCCATGGGCTGCCAGGGCACAGCTGCCTCACCATGGTCTGCACCGTGGGCTGTGGGGGAAATCTCAGCTCCAGTTCCTGGACCACCTCCTGCAGAGTTGTTCCACGAAAGAAGCTTCTGACAGCTTCTCACAGAAGCCACCCCTGTAGCCCCTCCTGCTACCAAACCTTGGCCACACAAACCCAATACACCAACTATTTCCACCTTTGAAATACCAGGTAGATTTTCTTTTTTGAGTATGAATTTTAAAACACTGACCTTTATTTTTAGGACTGTTTTAATATTTGTATTGTCAGTATTCTCCTTTTACTACAGAAAGATGAATAGTTCAGCAAGTTGGACTCTGAGCTTTAATTCTGAAGACCCCAGAATGAACTCCCCAAGTTATCACCCATTATTCAATGAGACCTTATACAAGTCCCTAGCGGAATGAAAGTCTAGAAAAATATAAACAGATATCTGCACCTCTGACTCCAGTCTATAGGACAGGTTAAATACCTCAAGAAATGTTAAAAGTTCAGTTAGTATTTTAGTGACAATTGAAATATCCAAAACCTATCTAATGAAAAAAAAAAAAAAAAGCACACCTCACAATCCTGTTTAAGCAGCACACTAATCAACAATGCTGCTTCCCATCTGTACTATTTCTTCTATTTTAGAGGAGCAATGACTTTTGTTATCTTTTTGATTGAGTAAACTTTGGTTAGTTTTTAATCAGAGCTAATTTTCTAAGAGACTTAAGTATATGTAAGTGCTAGGGAAAAATAAAGTAGTCACAGCATTCTCTTCGCATCCTCATTCATCCAGGAACTGTTTTTGAAACATAAGGGTCAGCCCCTAGGCATTGAACTGGGCACAAAGAAACAGTCCAGAGGTTTAGGAGCCATTGTGCATAAGTAACATCCGTAGAACCTGAAAGGAGGATACATAGATAGTTCCTTGATGGGCAAGGTGCAGCAGATTGCTTTGCAGGAAGCAATGGCTGCCTGTCTTTCCTGTGCACCTATGTGCAATGAAATGGGAATAAGCACTTTCATTCTGTTCTCTTCTGCCTCATAGGGCACAAAGGAAGAACTGTCAAATCACAAGTTTTATCACAGCAGTGTGACATCATTTTTCATCTAAAGCATCAAAAACCCCCTAGTACTAGCAAAAACCTTGAGAACAGGATTAAATGAAACAAAATTACAAGAAAGGACTTCTAATCTTTTTCTTCTGAGTGAGAAAAAATAGATACAAAAGATATAGCTACAGTAGTTCATTTTAGGGAGCTGGTTGTAAGAAGAGGTGCAGCATTTCAGACAGAGCATTTGGAACCAATTTCATTCTTTCCTCCCCCCTCCTTTAGGGAAAGGAGACATGAAAAATAACTTCTCTATAATTTTCTTATCAGGAGAAGCCAATATTAATATCTTTTCTTTTTCCTTTAGATGGAAAGAGGGGGAAATATTACATAAATGCAGATTCAAAACTTAAGGCAGTTTGTGACATAACTAAACATTTACCCTTGGTGAGAAATATCTAGTGTTACAGGACAAAAATAAAACAACTAAGGAACATTTCAGGAACATTTCAGCTGGATTTCTGCAACCTCATCTACAGAATGCTCTGTAATCACCTTATTCATATGTTTACTGATTTCTCATCATTACTAGCTAAAAAAGCCTGAGCACCTTCTGTTCATTATACATTTATTCATAACAAGTTCACTGTTTTCCTGATATGAATGTTTTCAGCAATTTATAAAAAGCCAGGGCAGCCATTCAGTTAAAGAATTATTGTCTCTATTCTTAAGTTGAATAACCAGCGCTCAAATCTCCTAAACATATGGGGACCAGACACTAAGCTGAGAGGTACTAAATAATGAGTTGGCATGCATGCTCCATCTCCCAGGATAGCACTGAAAATCATAAACAGTCATCATTCTGTACAGCTGAACTCCTCATCCAGGACACCACTGAGGACAGCAGTACTGTCTGGTTTTGCACCAATCAAGCCATTATCAGCATTTGCACCACTTTTATCATGCTTTTGGTTTTAACTAGATTTAAAGATTAGTCCTGCTCTCATATTTTTGAGAACTTCCTTAAATCATTTAGCTTAATATAGTTTACAACCTGTTTATAACCAGCATTGCTGGAGGTAGAACCAAATTCCTGACCTGGACAGCACTGAAGCGCAGAGGATTTGTAAATCAGCAGTTATGAAGACCCTATGAAATCCAGATGGCAGCATTTTGCAGTGCCACTGATAGTGTGAGGTTGCAGAGAATGGGTGGCTGAGAGTTTCAGAAACATTGACAGTAAACAAACAAAACTGCTGAGGAGAATGAACAGAAATAAATTTTGATGAAGTGTTGTTTGATGTTTGTTAAGACAACTGTTTGGGTCCTAATGGGAAAGCTGAAACAAAGATGTATGTATACTTGAATCGCAAGTTCCAGGCCTTTGCCTCAGTTGTAGATCCCAGTTTCAAGGGTTATTTGCCTGATTTTGAGATGCTTCTAATTCAGAAAATTCTGTGATCTTGTGAGTGAATTTGAAACATTTCATAGAATATTTTATAAAAACATCACTAATTAGTCCTAGGAAAATACCTCTACAATATAGGATCTATACAGCATATTGTAGTAACACTTTGAAGTTTCTCTTTAAGGCTGTAAGAACTTGAAAGGATTTTGTTTAGAGAAAAGAAAAAAAAGAGAAGTAAAACTTCCATCTATCTCTAGGACTACAGCTTGAACAAAAACAATTAAACCACATAGATACCACAAAAAATAACAAAAAGACCATCACATACCTTTTTTCATTGCCTCTAACATGAAAGCTTTGCAGCAGTAGCTGAGATCCCACCACAAAAAGGCAAAATCGTCAGACCACGGGAAAGCAGAAGCCCAGTTCTGCCATACCACAGAGACGAGGAGTTCCCCACCTTTTTTTCCCCCCCTGAACAAGACCAGGAGATAAAAGTAACACCAGCTGAGTAATAACCCAACCACCTAACTGAGGACAAACAATGGCTTGTGGGGATAGAAAACCTTTTTTTCTTGTTTTCATCTTCTCATCTGAGTCTTATTTACAGTTAATACAAGCAGCTGTGTCTCTTCCCATGTGAAAGACATTGCCATATTCCCTTTCAGGCTGAGAGCAGACGATTCAAACTAAAACATCATCCCAGTGTACTTAAAGCACACATACCTGGCACAAAGAATAAAACAGATTGTAGGGGAATATGAGGGCTTAGTGAAGACTCAATAAGATTGGCATTAAACAGCAGAAGTGTGCCATAATTTCTATTAACCTGGCTGAAAGTTGCTGATCTCTCTATGTTGTTAATTTTTGTTCTAAAATTCCATTTTTATGAAATTTGAGTAACTAGAACATGAACCCACAATACCTTCATATATTTAAAACAGTAAAACTTAGCTATTTAATTTAAATATTTTTTCACCTCTTGGATATGGATCAAGCCTAGACATGTAGATCAATAAACCTATTTTTCTTCAATATTTAAAAGAATGATGTAAGTACAGAAAATACAGCTTTCTCATTTAAAATTACAAAGATATATAAGAATCACACCTGTCTTTTCTTTAAGAATACAAAAAATCATACTTACACAGACTTCCTGACAATTTCAACTTCTCTAGGGATTTGGTGAGTGAGTAATTCAAGTACAAAAATATGTTGTATTTGAATTAAAGCACGTTGTTCTGAAGAACAGTGAAAGTAAATAAGGTGAATACCATAAAAAAAAGAGGTGGCTGGACACAGCATTAAGTATTGCAGCTAGCCCGTAAGTTTATTTAACTGTGGGTTTCTAAAAGAAAATTAGAAAAAGTTGATTGGAAAATAACAAATAGAGAAGTATTGTAGCAGCCACATGCAAAACACAATGAGTATTAAAGAAATTTAAATATAAATAGCTTCTTCTTAGTCTCAGGAACATTTACACCTGTGAATTAATACTAATCTCAGTCCACTGCATCTGCTGATTCTGCTTGATGTGCCTAGGTAGTTAAAACCTAAAGGAAGTGACATGCAGAGATCTCAACAGCAAATGTTGCTTAAAAGCATTTCAATGGAGGTGAAACAAACAACCAAAAAAATCCAGCAGCTTTCACTGAGTTTCTGAGGTTTCTCTATGTTTTTCGCTTTTTTTTCTGGGAAAATTAACCACAAATTATTTTGAAAAATAATCATTTTCTCCCTCATTTTCTAGGGCACAGATGTCTGACTTACTTTCTATTTTCTGTCAAAACACATAAAAAAATACGTTAACGTATTAGACAAAGCAGACACATTTTTCACAAAGGAAGATCAATGAAGGTCTCATATGCCCTACAGCTCAACCACCCTCAAGACAGAGAGGCATTGGTCACTCCACCAGTCTAGAAAAGCATAAGCTCAACTACTTAGTTACTTCATTATTTCAATAACCAGTTTAAGCACAAAATTTCAACATATTTTATTCATCTTCATCATGTTCTGTCCAAAAGCCAGAGTTAGTAGGGAAGAGAGTCTTTAGAATAGTTTCAGAGGATCATATAAAGGACTCTGATGCAAGACAGACTCAAGGAGAGAAGAAGAAAAGTCCTTAGTAAGTTGGTAAGTTTGTGGTTCCAGGAGAGAAAGCAAAGTGAAAGTATAAGAGTAGTTTGAGAGGGAAGACTTGTAAAGAGAAGCCTTCATCTGGAGACCAAAGTAGGAGCTTTGGGATAGATGTCAGGAATAAAGAGTTACAGAAAAAGGGAAGAACTAAAATTCAGCATCAGTTTGGAGTTCTAAGATCATGGTCAAAGATGACAGCCTTGGCAGCAAATACTTAACAGCAAAAGACAGTGAAAGGCATCATTTTGCTAGTTCCACAGAAAATAGTTTCCATTTAACCTAATCACTTATGCTTAGGAAAGCATCTGAAATAATTTTCAACAACCATAAAAAAACAGTGGGTAGGTAAATAGCCCTTAATTAAATAACTTCACTTCCATGTACAAGCCCACACATTGAACAAAGGATGAAACATGGCTGGAGTCACTTACACAATGGTCTGACCATGAACCACTTGTCCACAGACTAATACACAGTGTCAGCCTGTCAGCAACTTCTGTGTCACTATCATCACTTTCTGCAGCACTGCCAGCGGCAAGAGCTCCTGCTAACATGGAGACTTCCTTGCAAGGCCTGCAATGTTTTGCTGTTGGATGGCACTGGAGAGGATATGCTTTTGCCAGCAAAGCATGATTCCCATTCAACCCTAAGGGTAGAGTCAAACTGAGTCAAAATACACTTACAGTTATATTTGCTCTTTCCACTGAAATTTCAGAATTTTCACCAACCTTTAAGAAAATGTTAAGGAAAAAAAAAATCAGGCAACCTGACAACAGCGGGACTAGGACTTGATTTTTCCCCTAAATGTAATACACAAGTAGAGAACTGAGATGTTGGTTCAATTCCTCCGTCATTAGACCGAAGTGTCATAACCGATTTTGTTATTGCTTTCTATTCACTTCTTTAAAAGCAGAACTTAAATTCAGGATCCCTGTAAGAAAGTTAGAGTATGAATCATTGGAAGATTATGGATAAAGTATTATAAAGACATATTGCTTTGCTTATAATGTTTCCTGCCTGTGAGTGACCACATATCAAGCTGCTCTGTAAGGAAATTTAATGGCCTTTAGTTTAGAAAATGCTGATATGCTATCCTTTGAAACAGCAGACCTCTAGAAAGTAATTCAAATGGTTCCAGAAAAAAAAAAAAAATGAAAGCAGGCTAAACTCCAGTACTTAAAAAATAATTTTCTAAAAGCTCCTGTTAAACTCAGATGGGTTTTCTTCCCCCTTCTCCATGACCTTACAGAAAGATATCTTTTGACTTAGAGTCTGGTTGTTTGTTGGAAAAAGGAGCATGAGATGAGGTTTTAAGAGAAAAAATTTATACTCTCTGGTTTTGTTGAATACAGGAACAATTTCATTGATTTTGAGCTCAATTTGTTTTGGTTTCATTTTGCTTTCTACAGAAAAAGACTGATAGGTTTTAATATAGTTCAATCTCAAAAGCTGGAGCTGTGACATTCCCCAGTTCTGCAACAGTTCCTGGGGCCAGGTGTTTAGAGTGAACCTATTACTGGGTGAATTGGAGTATATTTTACCATGAAGTAAGCTTAGCATTGAGAAAATATGAGAATCAAACAGAAAACACATTGCCAAGGTGTGTTCAAGCAACAGAGTGAATGATTCAATACTGAAAACACCACGTTTAGCATTACACAGACAAATGCTTAATTCAAAATACATTTGTTACCAGTCACATCACTAATAAACTTTGAATAGCAATTTTTAAGTACTTTTTCCATCATTTTGAGTATCTTAAATTATCAATGCTTAACAAATAACAACAAAACAAACAAAAAAAAACACCAAAAAGAAGAAAAAAAAACCCATAACTTTTTGTCTTTTGATTAATGAAACCCTGTATATTAACACTGAAAACATAAATATTTCCCTAATACATGCACTCACCAAGAAATCTTTTCCTGTACTTATTAGGTTATTGTAAATTGTTATTGCAATACTACCACAAAACCTCTTTTGGGGAATCTTTTCTGGATTTTTCCCTTTTCTCATTTTAACTGCCATTCACTGCTATATAAGTCAAATCAAGAGCTTACCATTAATGGAATAATAACTTTTCACATAACATATATTTTATAGATATTAAAGCATATATCTACATATTTTTATATAACTTGCATTATTGTTTGCATCAATGATAAAATGTGATGTTTCTTGAAGATCTCTGAGCTGTGAACACAGTCTGCTGCAGACAGTAGCTAAGCTAACCCTAACAGACAAAAATATTCTGAACATTTGTGCATTAGTTTAATACTTACTCAACTTGACTGAAAATCTTCTATCTTTTTAAATCTGTATGTTGAAATCCAGTCATACATATACTAGAAAAAACGCCATTATCAATTATACCGATGTATAGCAGGGGAGAAAGTATAAGGTATTTATTTGCACACTACAATTCCCCAGAATTACCGAATCGCATTTCTCCCAGGGAAGGTTACACAGACTAGAGTGATCACGCAGTACCAGAAATTATTGTGTGTGTCCCCTTAGACTTCAATGCGGAGGAAGGGGCATCATTTACTCTGCGCTTCGACAGAAGAGGGAAACACCACCTGACGGGGTTGGCTTTGGAAAACACAGCGTCAGGCAACTCCTTCCCGCTGTCGGGTGCTGTCCGGGACCCCGGCGGCAGCGGCGCTCCCCGGCCGCGGCTCTGCAAATCCTGCAGCGCCCCCTGCCGCTGGCACCGCCGCTGCTGCCGCCCGCCACCAGCCGCGGTTAAACTTCAAAACCACAAGGAGCTCTTACCTCTCCTTTCACTGCCATCGGGAAATAAATAATAGCTTTAAATCGCATGAATCACTAAGAGAAGATGCTGAGGCAACGCCGTGCTACAAGACAAGATATTTGTTTGTTTTGTTGGGTTTTTTTTAAACGTTGTTGATCAAATCCACAAATAATTTTAAGGAAAAAAACTCTTTTCCACATGGTAATATATTGTGCATAGACATAGGAGGCAAAAATGAAATCTAGGGTCTGGGGAAGGTAAATGAAATGCTGAGTCTGGAAACATCATAGAAGCATAGAATGGTTTGTGTTGAAAGGAACCTTAAAGATCATCTGGTTCCAATTCCCCTGCCATGGGCAGGGGCACTTTCCACTGGACCAGGTTGTTAAAAACCTCATCCAGCTTGGCCTTGAACACTCCCAGGAATGGGGCATCCACAGCTTCCCTGGGCATCCTGTGCCAGTGCCTCACCCACCACCCTTCCAGTAAAGAATTTCTTCCCAATGTCTAATCTAAACCTGCCCTATTTCAGTTTAAAGCCACCAACCCTTTGTCCTTTCATTCCATACATTTGTAAAAAGTTCTTCTCCAGCTCACCTGTAGGCCCCCTTTAAGTACTGGGAGGCTGCCCTAAGGTCTTCCTGGAGCCTTCTCTTCTCCAGGCTGAACAGCCCTAAACATCCACCAAGCTCGTGTGCTTAATTTAAAGAGGTTCTAAATCTCCTCTTAGTCTCTGAATAGTGACAAAAATATTTGAGAAACTCAACTGCCACGTAAGTGCACATCTTTCCTGCTGTTTAATGTGAAGGAATCTTTAGGGAAGTTGGTGCTTCCATGGATTGCCTGCAGTTAAGGAGAAAGACACAGAGATCTTGTGGTTAGTATCACCAACAATGCTATCTCACACATATGTATCTCAATCACCATAATATTTATGTTTAAAACTAAATACATTCTTAAATGCTGGGTAAAACCATTTTGCATGACTCACCATTCCAGAATATCATTACAAACTTGGAATCCTGGAATTAAAGATGTGAATGACATCTAGAAATTCAAACAAACGGGTTGCTTGTCAGAAATGCAGTGGTTGCAGCTCTCAATTCTGACAGGAAAATGGATTTGAAGCAATACAACATATCCTCCCACTTGTATGAAACACTACAAAATATTTAGGCAAGTATATTTTCTACATCACCCCAACAGCAGTCACTCAATAAAGTGATAATTATTGATATTCCTACAGTTTCCAAGGAAATTAAAAAGAATAATAACATACTGTACTTCTATTGCATGACTAACAACTTAGGGAAGACTGGTGATTTATTATTATATTTATACAGTCATTCAAAATAAAGAATCAGGCACACACAGTACTGGCACACTGCTGTCATGCAATCCAATACACAACATTCCTCTCAATGTTTCAAAACATCTTTTAATACTGTAGAACCACTACCACTCTACAGACAGCTACAATATGTTTTTCTCTCAAACCCTTTGTTAGATTTCAAGAAAGGGTCAATGTCCTTTCAGGCATTTCCCTTTAGGGAATCACAGCTTTCTTCCACATAGGCTCTTTGGCAGAAATGGATGGAGTTGACTGAATAGTCTCTTCATACTTTTGTTCTCCTTATCAAAGAAAAACAAACAAACTCCTTTTGATGCACATTTTTCTTTTCTTTGAAAAGAAAAATTGTGCCTTTTCATACATTACTAATTTCTAATTTCCCAGCTTTCTCCTATTTTTTTTTTCTTACTGTGTTTTTTCTACTTTGTTCAGTGGAACACAGTTAAAAAGGAGATGCTCTTTTCCCCTACATCCTTTTTTGTTTGGTTAGTTTTGCACTTAAGAAGGAAATAATCCACAGAAACTGCATAACAGCATACAAAACATTAATTTCTTTTCTTTCATTCCAAACAGTCAGTTTTCCCCACCAATTCTTTTAACTGTTAACCAGAGAGAGAATTTGACATGACACTTGACATCTTTCAAGCCCCAGAGCCAGAAAATCTTCAATTCATGCAAAACTCTTTCCAGGATGGCACTCTGCTTCCCTAATTCTCCAGTGAAGCAGCAGTGGAAAGGGAAACACTCATCTGAACCATGCCCAGTTTTATGAACAAATGTTTGTTATGGAGAATTTTATTGAGTAATCTCTCCGTTCTTTTTGTTCTCAAATAATGAGACCAGTAATCACAACACTGGAACATTGTTAGTACATCTCTGACCACCTGCAAACACACGCTGTGTATTCCAACTATGTCAGTCTCACTAGCCTGAAGTAAATCGTCTGAACAGAAAAGCTGACAACCACAATAAATGGTGGGAAATGAAGCAAAAAATGAGTCAGTAACCAAGTACCAGCACTTTCTGTGGCAACATACTCAGGCTACTGATATTGTTTCCAGCAATACAAAATAACAAAACAACAACAAACCCAACCCAAACAAACACAGCTTTAAGAACAACAGCTATTATTCAAATTACAAATACTTGGCATGATATACAATATTTTGGTCTCAAACCCATCCCTCTGTAACTGGCATTAGGGTTCACACCAAAGCAACTTGAGAGGTGAACTGTGTACTCTCTTAAGCAAGGATATATAAAACATTGATGATGGTGGTTTAATAGGGGTTTACTGGTAGTTTAACAAGGGTTGATTTAGCCATATGTATGGTTAAATTAGAAAAGAAAACCAGGTCTGTGACAGACAATTATATGCCTGCATTTTACACAGACAGTTGCCTACTGTCCAGTAGACAGCTGCACAGCTACAAATGCATTTAGCACTTCTCAAAAAAAATAGTAATGTATGTCTTTCTTTCCCCACCTCTAGCATAAGGACAGAAGCAGACTTGAAAAAAAAACAAAACCAAAACAAACAAAACAAAAACCCCTCCAATGCTACAACCCTATGCATCATGTTACTATTTTAGCTGTAATTTAAGCCCAGTTCAAGTGAGGTAATTAATCACTAGCTTGTATTTTCCCTCAGAAATTCTTTGTAATGCTTTCCATTCTAAAGCTGGTGCAAATAGGCACTTCAAAAGAGATTCTTATTGAGAGATCAGAAGTCTGGAATTAATTTACATTTGGCTTTCAGCAGGACTGTACTTTGAGTGAAACATTGTAAAAGTGATGTTTTGTTATCAATATAAAACCACTAGAATAAGAAGATCAATAAATAAAGAGATAGCATTAGGCTATATATCCACTGCAACTGAACAACAACAGAGTATTTATTAAAGCAAAACCAGTTTAATTTTAGGCTTCATCTTCCACCCTACACCTCCCAATCATTTTATAAAAGAAAACACTTAGATTGTCCAGGTGTATAATCTGAACCAAACGGAACCAAGTTCTGGAATCAAATCCACTTGACTCAGTATATAAGAGCAAAGCAGGTCAAGGGGAGCTATGTTTGCAGTAAGCATACAACAATATATTACATGGTTGTTTCCCTCACTAATGATTTCTGACTCAGTGCAAAATCACTGTACACCTTTGAAACTACTGCTTCCATGTTTGAAATACAGTAGTTATTCCTAATTCTGTTACCAAGGGAAATAAACTGACAGCGTGGAGAAAGCTCCTGTCTGCCACTTTTAAATCCATGTTCACAGTACCTCAGAAAATGTGCAGCAGAATCAGAAAAATCTCAGAAAAAAGATAATATGTCAAAAGAGCACTTAGGAATAATTTCTATACAGGCAATATGTAAGCAAGCAGTCCCCAGTCGGGACTTAGGAAGGATGTGACAAAGGCCTATAAATGTCTGTATCACTAACAGCGTTTGGAAATTGCTTTGTTTGTTGTTTCTTCAAATAGACTGATTGTCTTACATCATATTAAGGCCTTAGAAAGAAGGTTTAAAAGAAGCAAAGGAGCTAGGTTTTCTGTTCAGTGTATCACTAAAGCTATGGAACTCCATGACAAAAGATGCTGCAGAGGCTAGAGCACCACAAAGTTTCAAGGGCACACTAGGGAAGTTCCTGAAGAGAAAATGTTTTTGAGATCATTGAATGTAAGAAAAATACATGCCTTTCAGAAAACTTATTCCTTCCTTTTAACCCATTGAGGCTCAAGAGGTTGAAGCACTGGGAGACTGCTTGTAAGAAACATTGAAACATTTTCCTTGATGAGCTACTTTTCCATAAAGCTATTTTTGACCACTATCAGTTGGCACAGTGGGCTAGACAGAACCCTTGGGTTGCTGTGTGCAGGTACTCATTACACTCATGTTATATTCATTGCTCACAAGCAAAAAGCTCTAAATTTTGTCATGCATTCAGCCTTGTCACTCACTGGGGAACACAGTTTTAGTAAAGCAGTCCTATGGGATTGTGTATGTCTGACTTTAATCTGTTGAAAACTACTGAAAAAAAAAACAAAACCACCCTGTGATTAGCTGGTACCAACCCTTCTGCTCTTATTTCAGTCCTTTCTTCCACCCCAGATTCGAAGAAATACTTGACAGTTTCTAGAATCTGTAGAAAATGTCAAGGCTTATAGAAAAGCTGTTTCTAGAAGTACATGTTCTTAAGCTTCTCTGTCTACTTTTGAACTGATTGTGTGGTAGAACCTTATCTAGTGAATATACCCACACACAGGATTCTTTTTTTTAGGATACAGAACACATGATCCTTATCACTAGAGGAAGAGAACCTTCACAAAAGTCACATGACTAAAACCTGTGGTACTCAGTGGTACTCAGGTCCTCTTTTTTTTCCTGACTAGGTCTTTGTTTTGCCATTTTCATTTACATCTAGGCCCTGGAATCAGGAGTGAGCTTTGAAAACATGTAGAATATAGCAGATTTACTCTTTAGTTTTATTACAGAACTTAACACTTTTCCTCTTATGGTATAATCTCAGAACACAGCTGCACATACCTGTGTCCCCAGGAATATGAATTTCCACATTTGGAAGTAGGAATGTAGACCCAGGATGCACAAGTTCTCTACCTCCTCCAGGCCTCAGAGAAGCCACACACATCTGGTAGAAATCAGCAAGTGCCTGTCTTAGCAAATCAGAGCACAGTGGTGACTGTTTTAATTACATTTCCCCTTGCAGATTAATCCTGATCAAGGATGCCAAAATCTTGCCTACAGGTTTGCATAATCTCTGCTGGCATCTTCAAAATTAGTAGACTATTAAAGAGCAGTAAAGAAATACAGATCCTATTGGAACTACTCAGCCATGGTAGTATTTAGTGTTTCTCTGGCATGCCTAAACCTGTACCCAGCTGCTAGAAAAGCACTCTGGCCATCCAGCAAGGTGAAGCCACACAGGCAGATGGTGCTCCATGACAGGCTGTCAAATGCAAAGAAATGTGTCCAAAGAAATGCATCCTAATGGCAAACATCAACTAATTAGGCTGCATAAATCATTCCAAAAACATCCTACCTGCTCATATCTGTTGGCAAAACAAAGACTTTAATCATCTTTCTAGGTACTTTTCCCCAGTACCTCCTTTTCTGTTTAGACATCCATTTGAAGTACTCTTCTTGGTATAAAATATTATTAGAATTCTATTTAGCACACAAATAATTATGTACAGCTGCTCAGAAACCAAACCAAAGAAGCAAAACTGGCCATTCACTTCAAGGAATGAGTTCAAGGACCAGGAAATTTACTTGATCAGATAAATCACTAAAAACTAGTAGTTCTTGATACACAGAAAAAAAAATACTAAATCATTTAAGACAGATATATTAACATTATTTATAAATAATATTGAGGCAAGGTCTACATTTCTATGGAAGACAATGGGCTGGATCTTCCAGCATCTAAAACAAAAGTCATTGCACAGGTGATTTTTTTCATTAGAGACTGAAATAATAACAGTAATAACAACAGAATAATTAGGTCCAACATCTGCTTTACTTAGCACAAGTCACTGCCAAATAAATCATACTAGCTGTAAGTTCATATTCACATTCCAGTATATGTTAATATGCTAATTCTAAAGATTAAAAGCCAGAAATACAGAATGAATAAAAAGTAATTTTACACATTCAAATCTTCTGCCTTATCTTTTACAGGAGTTTTTAGGTATAGAAAATTAGTATCCCTGTCTTGGCTTTTGGGGAGAAGCAAACACTTGCCTCTGTCTCTGTATACAGGAAGACCTCCCTCCTCTGTTCCTGGAAATCAATATATCTGCTCAAAATGAACTTTCTTCATTTGACAGAAGCAATTAAAATGCATCATTATTAAATATATTATTCTTTGGAATAACCATCACAGTGAAACAGAGATTAATGGAGAAATAATGCACAAGTATCTGAATGTGCTGTCTTTTATCCAGTGTCTATTTTTAATTCCATTAAGAAAATTTGACCCTAAACGTCTAGAACTCACCAATTTTTAACAAAATATTCACCTTTGTTGCAATTTGATGTTTACTAGTTTTGTCCACAGTCTCAGTCAACATGTGATTTTTTAATATAACTGTTAACAGAATAAGTTACCTCAAGCACTAAATTTATACATTTATTCTTAGAACACATGGCTTTTGAGTCATCGTGAAGGTTGTTTTCACAACTCTTCCTGAAAACTTTGCTTTTGATACAGCCCACAGGTTAGTGCTAGGTGGAGTGCTATCCTGGTCACATCAGCTCCATACCTAGAACACACTGAAATTTAGCAGAAAGTAAACCTTTCATTTTCTGTCATTTGGTATATAATGAGGGAATCATAAAAATTACAGAATGCAACTTGCAACTTTAAAGACTAAAAACATGTCATTGAATTCACATGTTGGGAAGTCAAACAGAAATGGAACGCAAAAATCTGCACCAAAGCCCTGTGTTCACAAAGCATTTAACAAAAGGAAACAAAAGGACTGGAGAACTCCTGAGAAGTCGCTGTCACAGTGATTAAATCTTTCAGGGGTGTCCTAATGAATATCGTGATGAAAAACAAGCACCTAGGAGCAGAATTTACAGCTCTTTTCACTAATTAATAATATAAAGCTTCAGAGGGGTAATTTTAAACCCAAACTTGAAGGAAAATCTTTAGTCTGTGGTTACAAATATACTGGAAAAAAAACTAAACCATGATTTTCAGTCTTCTTTAGTCAGAACTTACTTAGTGACTGACCAACAATGTTAATTCCATTTCACTGACAAAGGAGAAGATTCTACTGAAAGTACAGGAATGCAAGTGAGTATCTTAACAGTAGATTAAAATAAAAAAGAGTTCATAGAATTTCAAGCTGCTGAACAAATACAACAGATCTCAGATATATACATATACATCCATACATACACATACACAGATCTAGTAATTTGTCTTTTTTTAAATTTTTCCCTAAAGTGACCTTGAATCTTGCATCTAAAATCTTCTATTGAAGAAGAAAAATATGTTGTTTTTTCTAAAGTAATTCTCTTCAAATGCTTTTCAAAGTTTGCTGCAACAAAGGTAAAGAATTCTTCCCTCTGACACGATACGAGCAGAAAAGAAGCCTTAAACAATTTCATCGAAGATGGTAAACTCCAACACAATAAATTCAATTAATATTAGCCGTACATTTATCTTTCTGTCATGATTCCACTTTAGACAGTCAGTCTGCTTCCTGCATGCTTCTGGGTGCATGCAGAGAGTTCCACAAGGATAGGGAGGCAAGGCAGCAACATTCATTCACAGCAGGAAAGAAGTTGCCTTCATCCAGCAGCATTTCCACCACCTGCTCCCTGGAGATACCAGAAAGCAAATTCTTTCTACTTGATGTAAGACAGCTACTATTATTGCTGTAAAAATAATGTACAAAAGGGTCTGGCTTGCAGATTTCATGTAACAAGCTAGCAAATGACCAGCTCCTAGATCCCAGGCAAAAGAGGAATCTTAACAATCATCTGAGAAGGTTACAGTGAAATTTTAAGCTGGCATTACGTGTGCACTTCTAGTATTTAACATAACAGAACCTTTACTTTCATTGTAGAACTCAGTAACACTTTTGGCTGGCAACGTTCTCCAAATCTTATTAATGTATTTAAAGCACCAATAGGTGACAAAGTAACATCCTTCTTGAAATCCTGTATGTTAATACTACATTGGGCAAGGATCTTTCTTTTGAATTTGAAAGTCTAGATGTAATATTTCTCACAGTTAATAATGAACAATTTCCATCTATTTTATACCAAAGTTCAGTACTGTAGTAGAAGAGTGAACATTCCAACTCACAGCTGCATATTTTATTATTATTTGCATTCCATTGCTTATTCTTATTGGACTTTGTATATATTCATTGAGATTTGCATCATGATCGTCAAGTGTTTTCCATTAATGACCCTCCCTCTTCCCAAGAAACCACAGCTGGCACTTTGAAAGCCCTCACAAACTTTCTGACTACTCAGCCTGAGTTTTTATGTAATGTTTTTTACATAAATACCTCCCAATATCCATTCTTTTTTCTTGATTGTGAAAGCTGCATACTATTAAGTAATGGTCCTAAGCTTGCAAAAAGCATAGGAGCCCTCTGCCACAAATTGGATGTACATTTCTGCACTTCTCAACCTATTGGCTTTTATGGAGTCTATTTCATGACAGCACTTTAGATCCCACATCTATTGCTGTGTAGCTTCCTTACTATTTTACTATAAAGCACTTTCTCACATGAACTTTTAAACACCTCATATATGTTGCCACAACCAGATCTCTCTTGACAAGAATTATGGAACATGAGGAAAGGCAAAATGTCATTATATTATAATAATCTTTGAGAGGGCTTGAATGTCTGAAATATTTATCTTTAGTATCTTCAAAAGTGTCTTTCCATTCATAAGAGAAAAAAAAAATTAAAAACTGCAAAATGGAATACAAGATAAATATTTGTATTACATTTACAAGCATGGAGACTAGTTCCTACCAACTGCAATGATTCATATATATGTGGTGAACCCACAACTCAGAAAGAAAACACATACATAAATACACATAAAAATATTTATTGTATTCAGCATAAGAATTATGACTGATGTTAACTTAAATAAAAGCAATACCCAGAGACTAGAATTTTATGTGTGATTCATGTATCATATTCAGTATATTCAACATATCTTCTTCACAATCACAAAGCTCTTTTATGTCATGTTTTGTACACACTTGCTTCCATATTTCTTCAAACCTTTCATCTGCAACATTCATGCCAATATTGTGGAGCACTTGTTTAATCTACAAAAAATCATACAAAAATAATACAATTCATTTAATTCTGGCCAGCATTTTGTCAAACTATACAGGGTCTGGCTTTTACATATTTAGCAATCTCTATTTGCCAAAGAATATTTTCCCACTCTTAAATTAAAACCACAGACCACATCCAGCATTTTTAACCAAAGAAGTTCCTATTTAAGTAAATCTGATTCTTCTTGCAATGAAAGCTGTACAAAATTGTCTGTAATTAATAAAGTAATGTTGGTACACTACTTCAACACTGGGAAAAAAACAAAGCAGAAGACTCAGGAAAAAGTAAATGCTTTTTTAAAAGCCCTAAGTCAAGTTCTGTTTATCGACTATTTTTGCTGTCTGCAGTTACCAACATAGATCATATTATTATCTGCATTTCACAGCAAGACTATACACAAGATCATCAGCTGGTATAGGAAAGTGGATGAAGTGACTAAAATGAAATGTTTCACATCAACTTTGGGCCTTGCTATAATTTTACACCACAATAACTCAGCAGAAGGGATTTTTTCCTTATTTTCTCACTTGGGTGCTTCCTGTTGCATGCCGCATTACACTGACCTGTTGACTCATTAGAGGAAGGTCACTTTAGAAGAATACTTACATGCCCTGTGCTTCTGTTAGCATCAGCAAACATTTGGCTTCTTCAATTGTATCATATCTGTGTGTGTACATGCATGTTATATTTATGCTATGGAGATTTTATGCATGCTTTGAGAAGGCAAGACTTTTAACACAGTCAAATCAATCTTCTTGATTATCTTTCTCTAAAATTGTCTTTTGTATAAATATAGGACTGATCCCCAGCACAGCAAATCTTCAGTTTCCTCTTAGCCAATAAATCTATGAGAGTTAATGCAAGCTGAAATTGCAGGAGGAAAAAAGGGACTCAATTTTGTTTCTTTAAGCATAGGTGTTGTTCCAGTTAAATCAATCATATTACCAACAAGTAAAACAGAACAGATCTGATCCAATGTCTTCAACGAGCTAGTGAAATACAAAATTTAAACTAAAAGCAATATTCCGTCACAGGATGCCACTGTGGGGAGAACAAAGGACTACATCCTCTTGTAATTTGGCTTCATCATATTAAGAGAGAGCTCTGCCCTGACTCATCAACTGTTGTAAAATCATCGCTGACCAAATCACGGACTGTTGTGTACAGACAGGATTAAACTTGCTCTCACCTATCACCAACATGATCATGCTGAATGTAAGTTACACACTACTCCTCAATTACATAACTTCTATTCTCTTCAACAGACTGGAGAGAATTTCAGTGAAGAAAACAGCCCAAGAACTATTTTGTTCTTTTGTAACATGATGAGTCACCTCATGAAACTGTTTTACAGTCAGAATTTGCATTCATTTCTACCAGTCTTTACAAAAACTGGTAGTATTAAACTATTCTGGGCTTTTTAACTAATAATAATACTATCATATAGTGATATACTCATATAATAATTAACTATGATTTTTTTAAAACATTAATTATACATATCAAAACAATAATCATAAAATTCCCAAACAGTCCATTCCATGAACAGAGGGTGTTTTAACAGACTCAGAGGTGGTTCTACACTGAATTCTGTATAGCTGGTATAGTCTACAATAGAGTATGACATCTCAGAACATGTTATAACTTCAAAGAAGAGTCCTACCTAGTGCTTGACAGATGTAATTGGCTTCTCAATGAAGCATGAATTTTATTTACTGTTATCTATATGCTGCATGCATGCATTTCCTGACTTCAGAGCTAGATTATAAAGTGGTAAATGCTTATTTACACAACATTCTGACAAGGCATTTTATGGGTATGTATAGAACATGACTTCACACCTTTTACCCCCAGTGACTAACTAGCAACGTTCTTTTCTGTAAAATACATATTTAAATTCCAGATCTGCTTTCAAACATGACTGAATATTTAATATAATGAGTAGTAGAGAGGAAGAGGTTGCCACAGCTCCTTTTCTGATTTCAGATTGGATCACATTTCATTACAATTGTCTCATAAATTGTAATTCAGGTAACAATGTTATCTCTTAATATTTTTTCATTATAAATTGCATACAAATGTAAAAACAAAGTGGTAAACAATACTGAAGAAGAAGCAGCAAAGTTGTTTCATTATTTATGTGGGAGAAACTCTGGTCTATGAGAAAACAGAGTGGTAGATGCCTGCAGAAGTATCAGAGAGAATAATCATGGAGTCCCCAAGTAAGTCCCTTCAGTCCCACCTCCCTCTTCAGAATTATGAGACAGCACAGCAGTGCTGTGTGACTCCCAATGTCCTCTATCACTGCACAAATCCTTTGTAGATCTGAGCCTACGACTGTGACTCAGCAGAGCACTTAAAAGGTACATTCAAGTGGTTTGCTGAATTTGTCATTAGCAAAACATGACAAGTTTGTCTGAGGAGACATGCTCTCAGTAAAATTTTCCACTAAACATCTCTCTGTGATAGCAATTATTTTTATACACCTGTAAAAGTCTTCTTGTGGGGCTTTTTAGGACATCTCATAGAATCATATTATAATTCAGGTTGGAAGAGGTCTTTGGAGATCCTCCATCCAACGACATAATCAAAGTGGGGATAACTTTACTATTAGACCATGTTGCTTGAGACCTCGCTCAGAAATTTGAATATGCTGGATTTCAATAAAATTAGTATCTACCATCTTTATGAATAACTTAGAATATGAAGAGTACATATTTTTCAGATAGTTGAATGGATGTAAAGCAAGATGGTAATGCTGCAACAATGAGTTTTACAGCCTGTTTATTGGATAACATGACTTCCCATGCCCACATGGCTAGCAGAACAATTATTGTGGAAGAATATTCTGAAGAAATTCACTATACCTCTGCCTTTGGTCTCTTTTTTAAAAGATCTCTCTCATACACTCCCTTTTGACTGAAGACAGAAGGGAACAATAATGCAAAACCAGTGCCCTGGTCACCATAATTAGTTGTGTCACTGAGGCAGCAAATTCGAGGAACAGGAATATCTGAACGAATAGTTGGCATACCACACAATGGATAACCTGTGAAAATCAAAGGGCAGCATGGAGAGATAGTGACAGGGAGGATAAAACATTTTGCATGAAATAAGAAGAAATGTGATGCTTTGACTGACATAGGTTCAATAACAAGTTATATCATTTTCTTCCTTGTATCTTTTTACACATTTTTAGAAATCCTGCCTTCAGCTACATCACAAAGCATGAAAACAGGGAATTTGCAGTAATATACTAGCACTTAGTCAGTTAGTATTCCCAGCTGAAAGTATTTTGGGCAATTCCAAGAAGATATGGTTCTCCCAAAATTACTACCATAATTTCTCAGAGATATCTAGATTAACTTCAATGTTTTCAACAGACTATCCCTTCCAACTTCCAAGCAACAATCTTAAAAAAACTTAACTTAGACAAATTAATTCACTATTGTACATTAATGGAACCTGCAGCAATTCTTTTTAACTTTGTTCCCGATTTTGTCTTAAATAATGTGCAAAAGTGAGCAGCACAGTCCACTGTACTTACAGGATGTTGGGATACCACCTACTATAGCATTATACTGAGAAGATGATGTTTGATAATTTGTATATACACAGTCTGTTGATCTTATAAGTGGTTTTGGTGTCTTTTCTGAGCTTCCTGGTTCTTTAATCACAAGATCTTCCTGCTTTGGCAGGGGTTCATCATCTTTCTTTGTGTCTTTAGGAAGATAGGCATCTAATTTTTTCCCTGTATACAAAAGTTATAGTACAACCAAGATATATTATCAACACATTATAGACTAAGAGACAAAAAACATTGCTTGAAGAACTGCAAAGGAGGTAACATAACTCATCTGCATTTCTGATAATGCTTCTACGAGATGTTTTACTTTCTCTTGATCTGTAGTACTAAGGAAACTTTCCAGCAACAATGTCAGCATGCAACACAAAACTCCAGGACTCTGAAACACATCTGTACCTGAGATGCTGCCAGTAGTTCGCAAGGTAAATGCACTCTCTAAATCCTACCCTTCTAAAGGGGCACCTAGTTTACAACAGCAATCTCCTTTCAACAGTTATTCTAAGAACAGGATCATCCCCACAATCTGCCAGTATTAAGGCATCTACCTTTTCTAATTATTTTTTCTTCAAACTCTTTAACACCCATTTTATCTTTCCAGTTCAGAAAGTTCACAAAGTCCTGGTAATTAATCAGACCATCCTTATCCAAATCACAACAGTCGAAAAAGGAATCCAGGAGCTCATCATCTAATTTCACATTCAGCTGAAAAAAGATCTTTCGTAGGTTTTCCTTATGCATCATTCCATCACCATTCTATTATAAAGAAAATAAAAAAGTTGTTATTATATTCTATGATTCTCTAACAGTCATCATAAAGTAACTTCACCAGAAGAAACACATACATGTGTTTATACAGATAGATATATATGTATATACAAATAGCACTAGACACACCATTTCAAGAACAGCTAATATTGCTGAGTACAAAAATAAACCCTAAGTATTTCAGAAACTAGAAATCTGAATATAAAAGTGTCAAAAAGTAATTTTCAACTTAAATAATAGAGTGATTTGAGAGTAAAGGTGTGACAGGGTATTGTGACAAGATAACAATCTAATCATAAATGTTGAGGAAAAGCCAAGATGTCTTTGAAAGTAAGACATCAATCATTCTCTATACATTGCAATTAATGTTACATATGAAATGTCAATTGTAACTTTTTTTTTCCAGAGAGAAAAAAGAAAATATCTGAAATTCTGATGCTTGGCAACTCAGTCAAAAAGTACAGCTTGGAATAAAATATGAACATTATTCCTTCCACTGCTTTCCCTTTACGAAGAAATGCCAAATTTGAAGTAAAAAAATTGCTAAGATTACTCCTGCTTGCATGTCCCTTGCTCCCTGTAACCTGTATATTTAAAATAGTATTGTGAAAACCTTCAAATACCTTTGTGTCTAGTTCCATAGCATACCACAGTAGATGAAACATACAGTAACTATGAAGTTACCTTCACAGTTACAGTCTTCACCCATATTTACCTTGCTATGCTTCTGTTTCTTCATGTCTGTATCTCTGCAGCACAGGAGCACTAATGTCACACATTCCTTTACATTTATACCTTTTCAGAGCACTAACCTTATCAAAATGTCTTAATGCTTCCAGTAATACATCAAAATTCTCATAGTTAGCTTTCTTCAAACTTTGCCGAACTGCAATCAAGATAACTCTTTCTCTGTTTTTCCCATGGAGGAATTCACACGGAACCCGGACATGAAGAAGACCATGAACATCTATAAAAATTAACAATTCCTCAATTAGTTGTGCATACACAGAAAACAGACATTTTAAAAAAATAAAAATAAAAAAAAAAGAAAAAGAAAAATGCTTGCATTCTATAGCAAATGGAGAATTTCAGTTTCAAGATGCTGATTTTCAGCACTGCTGCTGAACAGCTGATATAGTAATTTCATTACAAGATCAAATGGTCCATACCATTGTTTCTCTACTCACACACAGTTAATATCAAAAATTTTGGAACATCCTAATGTAGCTTCACAAACCCATCCACTGCTTCCAAATGCTTTTGAAAGAAGTGGTTGTTACTCAACATCCAGATAACTGAACAAAAAAGAATATATCTTTTTAATCTACCACTTCCAGTCTGTCATGTTCCAGATACTTTTGAGAGCCAATGTAATATTCTGGATAATTATATATCATTGGTTTCCAGAAAGAAAATGCACTATTTTTATGTTACTGTTCCCATATTCTACGTTATAATATTTGTAAACACTTTGGCACACTGAGCTACAATCTTCATCTAAATCCCCAAGATGCCAAGGTCACTCTCTAGAGTGCAAGAAGTTCATACAGAGTTCATTAACAAACATGAGTAGCTCACCTAATCCCCCTCAAACAGCAATGTGCAAGCATTATTTTCTACTTGTTAATATGAATTCTTTTGTTCAGTTCCTTCTGCTCTTCCTTATAGCATGAACTTTATTATGCCACATAGTAAAACACGTAAAAGCTTATGCACTCTTTGAACAAGCTTTCTCCAGCCCAGATTAGCTGGATTTGATCCACTTAATTTTTTTTGCTGCCCATTTACTGACTGTATTCTCTAGTTATTAAACATAATTGTAAAACATCATCAATCCCAACATTAACTACTTAAGCTGACTAGCTTTCAAAATTTTGCCATAATGAAAATTAATAGGTTTTGTTGTTTTTACTCTGCTCTCTGTCTCCTTGCAACCTTCAAAAATGTATTATTCCTATTTATTGCTTGTTACTTTTCCTCTTTTTAGAGAAGTGCTGGAAAAGTCCTTGAGAGGGAAGATGGATAATTGATTTAAACAGCCATTTTAATTTGCCACTTTGACATTAATAAGTGTTTTCTGCCATTTCCCATTTTGTTACATTCAGACACAAAGGCTTTTAAAGAGAAAAAAACACCAACATGATAATCCCAAACCTAAAACTTCTTTATTTCTGGCATTTATTTTTTTTCCCACCAGCAACTTCAAATCCTCTCAGATTTTCATTCCAAACATTTACTCTAGATAAATTTTTGTACCTTGCTTTTGAAGATTTTAGGAAAACTATATACATAACCAACAGAAATTACTTCAGCATAGTTTCATCAGCAAGATAAGATTTCATTCTGCCCTTGAATTTACCATATTCATCTGGAGGGATTATCAATCCAAATGTATGGTCCGGGGGAACATTCATAGTTTCTGCTATACTGTCAATAAGGACATTTCTTTGTTAATTGTCAAACATATTTATTAATAGCCAAAATAAAAACTCTGATACTATCAAAAAAAGGGATTATATAATTAGGGATGATATACATAGTTCAACTGAAACTTGTTTATCAGGACTTTGTTTCAAAGTTACCATTTCAGAAAAACTTCCCTTTACAAAGCTGATTAGAACATTTGCTGTTTGTAATGTAAGACAGCCAAATGTAAACACTGACTTTTTGAACATTTATGCTCATTAAAAGGAAAAACATTCTATGCTATTTTTTCCTAATTATAGAAATGTGTCAGAAAAGCCCATATAGTCAAATAATAGGAATATTTAGGACAAAATCTCTAACTGAAATGTCTCAAATAAAATACTTTTCAGTAAAGTGGAAAAACTGAATCACATCTCTGCTTTTCCACATGCAATTTCGAGTCTACCAAAACCAGCAACCAAGCCCATATCCATGTGGAAAACTCAGTTTTATTTACCAGAAATGGAAGATTCTGTTTGTGGCATTAAAACACTGTTTCTTTTTTTCATTTGAGAAAGATGTAACGCTCATTTTATTTTTAATAATAATTAAAACTGCTATCTGAATCAAAAATCCCCATCACAATTGAAAAGATAATCAGTGCTTTGTTCTAAAGCACAAAACAAACAAACAAAAACCCACCCACAGAAATGAAAACACGGTAATCTAAAAACTACTATGTGAATTTTTATCATTGTCATATCACACATAGGATGCGGATGGTGTAAAATTCACTAAATAAGATTAGGTTAGCCTCTATCTGTCTTGTAATATTAGTGCTGGGTTTCAGCCTGCACTGCAACCCATCCCTGACTGATCACACTCTCGTGTTGCTCATACTCCAGGTCTATCTCACAGTAAGCCGAGACACAGCGAAGGGGAGAGGAGAAACTGACTCACATTTGTGTTCACTTCTCACATGTACTTATGAACACACTTCTACAGATTCACTTAAGCATGGGATCTTGAGTTTAAAATTAACTTTTGCTACCAAAGTCAACAATGCTGTTTGTGAGCCTTCAGACACATTTTTGCAGAAATCTAGAGCATCTGCAATGACAGCCTTTGTATACATTCAATTTGCATACACGAACATATACAGCCTTTGTATACATTGATTTGCAGCACACCTGGATCCTAACCCCACTGTACCTTACAACTTCTGTGGTGCTTCTTAAGTGCTGTTCAGTAAAATTACAAAACTGCTCCAGATTGCTTCATAAACCTCAGTCATTCTAATGATTCAACTGAGACTGGTAAATGCTGCTAGGTAATAACACAACTTAATGCCATATCCTTTTCCAAGGAAGAAAGAAAGTGAGATTACAATTGATGTAATGAAAATGACTAAAAATAGTGTCAGAGTAAGCAAAATGGACAAATCCCAAAACATTAAGGGAGATGTTTCAGTTCTTTCAAACCTTCCCAACTGCAAAATACAGGGGGAAAAATGTCTTAGAGTGCTTATAATCTGCTTAATATAAATTTGATCAATTCAGATACAGACCACTTAAACAGCGAGATCTAGCTCCACTACACAGCCCAAGTGCAGTCCTTATTAGTAACTTGTGTACTTATCAGCCTAATTAGGCCCAATAGAAGGCCTTTTCCTGTTAAATGAATGCTGCACTGGAAGCACTGAGCACACAGTTATATTTTTTACCCAAGACATAAAAAGATATTGGAAAAATGGCAAAAGTGAGTGAATTTTGAGCTTGGAAGGTATCTTTGTTTACTTACCGATCAAGAGGTTTTCCAACCAGAGGCTGGTACTTTTCCTTGAAATCATCAATTCGTTTTGACACAAGGTTTGGTGCTCTCTTCCTACAAATTATGAAAATAACTCCAGCACATATTTGTTTAAAAATATTCAAGATTTTTTCAAAAATATTTTAAAATATTATTACATATTAAAAAAAACAGCAACTCTTCCCAAGGCAAACACAAACTTAGTAATTAAAATACCTTGCTACTTAAAATCAAAGGATTTTACATAATGCTTAAGACATGCTAAGTGCTGTTATAGGGTAAAAGTGATTTGGATAAACTGTTCTGAAAATCACACCTAGCATCTTCTATTCAGTTCAATACAGCTAAGGATAGGATTGTGAGATGTACAATTTTTTTCAAATATGAAGAATCACTCTTCTTGATAATTCATCTCATTAATTAACTAGGTAACTCATTGCAACTTACGAATCCAGGTCCAAGACCCACTTTAAGGTCTTGGCTGTATTTCGCCCATCTTCAAAGTGAGGGGTTTCCATTCCATAAATAAAAGACTTGTTGAAGTGTGAGTTATACTTCCTATTGATTGATTCCCCTGCAGAAAAAGTAGGCAATTCAACCTGTGTAAAACACCTCAGGAAGAAAAATGTACCCAGTATCCTCATTCTTAAGACAAAACAATGAAGAAACAAATGCAAATAACTAATAAACCTGTTCAATTAAAGATAAATACTTTGCATTCCCCATTTATTGAGTAGTTAGGAATAATCTCATCGTCAAAAGTAAAGATAAAAGGCAAAATAAAACGCAAAAACTTCTTCAGTGGTAAAGTAGTTGGATGTTCTTTTATGTCTGATTAAAGATGAGCCCAACAGAATAAATGAAACCATGTCGCCTAAGTGGTGATGGTCATGCAAACAAATTGCTTTATAATGTCTATACCTGAGCAGAGATGTGTACCATTTGATTTATTGTCAGGTTTTTTTTAAATGTAAAACTGTTTTTGAGGTGATGCATTTTCAGATATACTCTTGCTATGTCTTTTTGCCACAGAAAAAACTGTCATTCTTTTTCTTCAAGGTCTTTTCAATCACCATTTAAAAACAATGACAATCAGAACTTTCAAAAATATTATTCACTGTATGTTTTCTAATATGGGCTTCATATGGCTGTATGGCAGCATGGAATTTTTATGCAACTCCTGAGGCACATAGCTGACTTTTTTTCTGTCAGTCTGTTTCTGGCTCGGCCTCTCCATGATCTGGTGGATGGAAGTTACAAAAGAGACAGAAACAGATAATGAATAATTCCACTAAAACACCCAAGAAAGCCAGGGAAGAAGGCAAATAAAGTTACAGGTTTGGCCAATCTATACCAACACTATTTGTAGTAGAATTTCTCAATGAGACAACAAAGTACTATAATTTCACATCTATCAGTCTCCACATAAAATTTACCTTTTTGACCAAAGTGAAAGTCATGGAACCCAGAGAATAGAAGTGGCTGCTAAATGAATACATGTCCTGCATTTTAGAGTGTTATTTGTCACCATGCTCCTGTGCAGCCCTGTGAAATAAAGGGTAACCATCCCTGGGCAGACCACATCACACAGGTACAGCCTCCCGAGGCTGAAGCAGTGCAGGCACAGCCCACTGGAAGGGCAGAGACAGAGGCTGTGGGACAGACTTATGGGGAGGGTGCTGTAGGCTGAGGAACCTGCACTCCAGAGAGCACCTCAGCAGCCTGAAAGTCATTGTAACCAGAGCTTAATGCTAAGCTCCTCATCAGAAAGTCTGTCTGCTCTGAAATTCTGTTTGGATCCTGATGAAAGAGAGGAACTAGAGGACAAGGTACTCGAATGGGTTGGGATTACAGTCTGTGACTTTAAATCTGACATTGCTGTCAGTGGCACAGACAATGCCAAACTCAGTAAGCAGCCAGGGTTGCTATGAGTTTCTAGTTTCCTGGAAATATTTTGCTCTTCAAACAGCACCCAAGAGAAATCAGGTTTCCTATTCCTTCATTTAGTTCTTATACTCTTTTAAATTCCCATCATGAAGTGATTGACAGTTCTAGAAAATGAGATAATGCTCTCTCAGTTGCATATTTTCTTCAGATAATAATTTTTTTAATAATTTATATTATATTAATGCAGTAGTTAAAATTAGTAGTTTACATCTCAAAAAATAGCATACGGTATGTGCTGAACACGCATAGAGGAACTTTTTATGGGGTTTCTTATCAGCCTTTGAACTTACCCACGTAATAATCCTCATGTGACAGAACATACAAATCATGCGCTTCTCTTGCTTCTTTATCCACCTTCTCAAAGGTTTTTGGTGGATTTACCACCTCTCCAGCTGATAAGTCTGGAAACAAATAAATAATGTATGATTGGGGGAGGTAAGGACACGGATGTTTTGTTTGGCTGGTTCTTAATTGTAAATAATAGCCTGTTAATGAAGTTGCTAATACTGGGAAAGAATGATACTTCTTACCATATTTCTAGTCAATTTATATTCAGTGTAATAACATAATGACATGGGACTAGGGAGAGAATCACAGAAACTCAGATGAACAGAACTTTTGCAAGAAAGTTACATGGACAATGCAGAAGTAATTTTCTTCAGTCTAGGGAGGAAAGATACACATGTCAAGGAAGTTTCTTTCATTAGACAGATCAGGAAAAGAGCCAAAAGCCTTACTAGTTACCATCTGTTCTCAGTTGCTTGTTTCTTCATCATAACTGAAAAAATTTTAGGCCTTTCAGTAACTGTTACATAATAACTCTTCTGTTAAAATTGAGTTGTTGGAATCATAGAGCATGTGCTTGATGCTAAACTACAGATTATCTTGTACTTACAGAAAACATGTTTTAATGGCAAATTTTCCTACCTTTGAGGATTTTTATTCCAAATGTAGTATTAATTATATCCAAGCCCTCAGGTACCCTAGAGATTGATCATGTGATCTACCCAAAGGTGCTTCACAATGACTGGAGTAAATTGCTTCTTTCATGTCTTGCATCTTTTCTTGAAAATCACTTTTATCAGCTGGATTTATCAATGAAGCTACCTGAAGACATGACAAACAACACCAGAGGCAGGAAAACCAGCAAACTTTTAAACCAGCAAACTTTGATCATTCACTCATCACTATGACAACCCACACAAACAAAAGTTTGTGTGTAAGTATTCTAATGAGATCTTACGTGGTTACCCTGACATAATTGTACCCACCAAGTTGCAAACCAAAACTGTATCTTAAGAGAAGAACACTAATAATCAATGCTATACTAAATTTCCAGCTAAATAAAATACCTATTGTGAGACAAAACTTTTTATTTTTATGCTAGTTTTCCCCCTTGCTATTTATACCTTTTCTGACTGCAATCTTTCTTTTGTTAGCACACATTAGAAACTATAATCAAATTAAAATATGACCAAAACTAAAGTGATCTGATTTTTCAGGCTATCCACCAAAGTAATGTGGACTCTGGAGAAGGTTTATTATTAGACTCTCATTGAATGTAATATAAAGAAAAACTGAAAAAAAGTAGTAGCAAATACAATTGATCCAAACCCATGTTTAGCAAACTCACTGGGCTTCCAACTCTTCCTTCAGTTAATATTTAACTAATAATGCAAAGTCTTCAACAGACAGTACAAACTAAACAGATAAATCCATTCTACATAAAACTTCCAAGGAGGGACACCAAAACCTGGTTGTCTTTCATTTTGGATATGCCTAATAAATGTCCTACTCAACATCCTCTAATATGCGAACTTACTTCCTTCATAAAAGTGCACTTTACTAACACAACTGCTATTTTTAGAGCTATGAACACTAACTCTGTGATAAAACTACCAATGATCTCTTCAGTTGTTTGATTATAGATTACAAAGATTAATTTCTAAATAATATACACAAAATAGTCTGACATATCCAAACCAACACTTTTTAGCTAAAAAAATCCATTTCAAGCCAAAGGTAAGAAAGCATACAGAATAATTACACCAAACTATAAATGAATTCTCAGATAACAGTTCTCTTGCTAAGAGCTCAACTAGTTTTATCTCTGTAACCTGGAAGAAGCAACCAGCAAAATTTGTGGGCAGAAGACTGTTCATTAACTTAAATCTTGAAATGAAATTAATAATTCAGTAGTCACTACAAAAGTTACGTCACTGATAACAGTCACTGAACTTCAAGTATTTTCCAATTTCAATAATGCTAAATGAATCCTATGATTTGACTTCAGAACTCAAGTAATTCACAACAGCTGTGAAATGCTGCACTCTAAATCACTCAGCTAGATACCTTTATCCCTGACTATGAGAAAATCAGTTGCTTTTATTAAGAATCCTCTTAAGAGGTTCATTCTTAAACAGAAGTAAATTAGTCCCATTCTTACAGTGAGATTGGAGGTTGTCTTCATGCCATGTGTCAAGTGAGCAACATCAGGATCACCTGCTGTGCCATAGAATATTATTTTAGCACCAGGAGCTGGATCTGTTGTCTTACGAAATTTTCATACAACAGTCGGAATAATGGGCTATATGTAAGGCAAAGCAAACACAAACTTACACCAGACATTAACTAAATGTTAATGAAAAGAAAACATACTGCAGACATTTCTGTGTGATTTCAGAGGTAAGAACAAAATATGGGGATGCTTTAGGGCTGTAATACATGCACATGTTCCTGCAGATTCCGATATTGTGAGCATAAGGTCAACATAACCCAGCCTAAATTTTATCAAACCAGCATTGCTAAGTTTCAATGCTTCCCATTTTTAATTTGAGTAACAGCTATTTCACATGTTCTTGACGAAAACTAGATGTTACACTTATAAATTTCAGAAACCTTTAAATTGATTCACAGCAATTCCACCATCAATGAAGCAATTTTGGAAATTATTTAAACCAGAGTGTTAGGGGATTTTTAATTATAATTTAAAGGGAGACCTGCTATTTACAGGATCCATTTGTGTCTTGGTAGCCTCTAATTCAAAGGCCAGTGGGAATCGCAATTCTGACAGGCATCCTTGTAAAGAAGAACCTCCATCAAAAGTAGTAAAAATTCCCAAAAATTACTGTAAGTGTACTACCAGAGGAAAAAACTGTCTAAACCAATTCTATTTAGTCCCAACTAGGCAAGCACAGTGACTTTTGCAAAACACGTGGAATGAAAATGAACTGCCAGAAGTGTTTTCTTAGTCCTGCCAGCTAGTCTCCATAATTCCATGTGACAAAAAGTAACATTGAAATAAACAGTAGTTTCAAATGAGAAGGGATGTAGAGAAAAACAGGAGCCTCTTGCAAAACCAACTCACCCTGGGTAACACCTCTTTGAAAGAACTCGCAGTCATGGGATGCACAACTGCGGGACCGAACTTTCCAGCCTAAACAACGCAATCAAAAAATAAGGCATAACGAAACTCATTTTAGTAATACCACAACTCGTCAAATTCGGATCTGGCAGTCTGCACGGAATGTTGTCCAATTGCCCCCGTTTTGACGGGGGGGTAGGGGACTGGGGGGTGAGAAGGAGCCACATCCATTTCTGGGAGAGAGGGGCCTCGCAGGGAGATTCGCCTTCCCCTCCCTCCCACACGCTGCCCCTCTTCCAGCCCCTTTCCTCGGCGAGACCGCGCCCCAGAAAAGCGCAGACAGGGACGGGCGGCTCAGCGGCTTGAAGGGGAGCTCTCTGGCGAAGACGCTCCCATTCGGCTGCTCCAGGGTCCCGTCGAGGGCCGTCTCCTCGGGGCAGGGCGACAGCTGCTCCGCCACGGCCACCGCTTACTCTGTATGCTCGGTAACGGCGGCGGCGCCGGGAGCGCTCGTGCGAGGCGGGCGGTGCGGCCACCCCTCACCGCGGTGCGGCCACCCCTCACAGCGCTCCGCCATCCCCTCACCGCGCTCCGCCGTCCCCCTCACCGCGCTCCGCCGTCCCCCTCACCGCGCTCCGCCANACCCCCCTCACCGCGCTCCGCCATCCCCCTCGCACCCACCGACCCCCGTCCTGCCCCTCACAGCGCTCCGCCATCCCCTCACCGCGCTCCGCCGTCCCCCTCACCGCGCTCCGCCACCCCCCTCACCGCGCTCCGCCATCCCCCTCGCACCCACCGACCCCCGTCCTGCCCCTCACAGCGCTCCGCCATCCCACTCACACCAGCGCCCACCGTCTTCTCCCCTCACAGCCGTCCCTCCACCGCCCTCAGCACACGCCATCCCCTTTACATCTCACGCCCGTCGGCGAAAGTCAGGAAATAAATTGCATTGGGCTATTTTGTAAATGTCATGATCTAGAAGAATAATTAGGGCCCAACCGCAGAAGTCGCACATTGCTTAGACTGATTATTAAATCTTTGAAAATCTACCAGTTTTCAGACAGGCAAGCTGAATAGTGAGGTTGAAATGAGGTCTTAATGGTCAAAAGTCTGATCAAACTTTCAGTCTTTATTATTGTAGTAAAAAATACAGCCTCTTTCATAAATGTTGTCACATGTTATTAAAATATTCTCTGTTCCTCTAGAGAAAACTGCAGCATACACCCACGCACAGCATGGCGGGTGGGTGAGAGAAGCCCATCAGCACTACCCCATGTATCAAACACGTGAGTGCTCTCACTGTTTGTCTTAAATGAGTCAACACCTCGTATATCTAACCCACTGTATTTGCCTTTTAGAAACAGATGTGGATTATTTCAGAAAAGCAGCATGGGTAAGACTGAACACGTTTCACCGCTGTTTAACAGACCCTCAGTTCTTACAAAGACCTTTGTTCTCAGATGACATTTAGCAAGCTATCCCCTTCTTCCCAGCAAAACATCTAAATTAAATCACATCCTGTTCCATTCTCTATAGTCCTACAACAGCAAAACCCATTTTAGGTAAATATACAGACCTTAATTGTAATTAATCAATAAACATTACCAGCTGTTACCATTTTATTCTCTGCTCTAACGTTTGTTTGATAAGGATTGTAAATGAATGATGCTAAATTAAAACTAAATTCCTTTTCTACAAATGGAAGGTGAGAGGCTCAGTCGTCTGCCCCAGCTGTCCAAGTCACCAACAGTACCCGTCAGTGCTATGATCAGCTAACTTCAGCACATGTGAACATATCTTGGTCTTCTCCAGGCAAGAAGCATCATGCTGGCATCAACTATGATCTAGCTGTGGTAGTCCTGGTGCCCTTTTTCAAAAGAAGTTGTGTGTTTTTGTGCTGTAGGTAGATATGGCTGCACCACACCGCTAATATCAAACATCCATGTCCACTTGAGAACTGAAGAATCTCTTGTAAAGTCTTAATGTATTTGGTTCATTTCATATTTCAATCATATTTGTTGTTACTTGAAGTTTATAGTGTTCCTGCCAAATAAATGAATAATTTTTGGTAGTTTAATAAATAAAATGATTAGTTATGTCTTGCCTTGTGATCCATTCATCTGTAAGGTGCAATTTCTATCTAGCAAAGTTGTCAGAAGAAGGGAGAACTATTTATACAGAGGAAGAACAAAGTACAGTAATGTAAAAATTAGATGGTAATCATACGGTACAGGAAACTTGGACTTTAATTTTTTATTGCTGTGTTTATTGTATTTCTAGCTGGCTTCTAGTATTTCTACCTGTGCCTAAGGTACTATCATTTTTATACATTCTGTACATTGCTGATTTATTTTTACCTTGTTTTTTCCCCAGTAGGTGGCCACACTTGCTAATTGAAAGCATCCACTCAGCCCTGATGGAGTGGGTTGTGTCAAAGGCATAAAAATAGGACTTGGACATGTAAAAAGAGTGCCTATTGCAGATACAAGTACAGCAGAAATCCTCAGCCTTCTTTTTTTGCCTCTCTGTGATTGTATTCTTTTCTGCAGAAATGTGGGTCCCTATTAATCATTTTGAAACCTACTAACAATATACATTCTTTCCTAGAACTCTTCTCAATCTGGAATCAATATCATATTCATTCTTTCTTATATTGAAAGTTATTTTGGCCACAGAAAGAATGTTTGTAGAGTGGGAAGGACCTGTGATTTTAAAGATAAGCTGATAAATTAGCAAAGACCAATTGAACTCAATTTTAATAAAAAAAAAAGATCAAAACTTTCTTTTACTTCAGCATGAATTTGTCATCTCCTATGTTAAAAAGTAGGATCTCTAGAGAAAGCTGTTTGGAAAAAGTGGAAGAAAATTTTCCATTCTACAGCAGCACTTTTTTTCCTCAACAGTACTTGACATTTCACTAGTTTCTGGCATCCAATTCCCACAATCTAATGCCTTCTTCTGTCTTGTTCAGGCTAAAACTGAGGAATGGAAACTGTCTAAAACCCTGCATTTTACTTTCTTTATGAACTGCAAACACCCCATGTTCTGCAACACAGTTCTCACTGACTACGGTGCTGGCATAGGCCACAGTCAAAGCACTAAGTCTGTAGATTCCTTAAGATATTTTAACATATCCTTAAGGCATCCTTAAGAAGGCCAGAGAACTCCATGTAAAACACTCCAAATTTTGTGAAATGCCTGAAGGATGTCAGCCATATTGATGCAGTTTGTTGTTACTGCCTGGTTGCTTTCATGTTTTTTTATTCAATTGATTTACAAATAGAAAATTACATTTTCTGTGTGCTGCACACTTTCTATATGTTATGACATGGCCAAGCCAGTGTAGGTACATTGTACACAAGCAGAGATAGAAGACAGTAGAAGGCAGAAAAAAGAATGTTATAGCAGATAGACACATAAAGAAAAATGGGAAGTTCAAACACATTAAAGAGATTCTACACATCCTCTAAAGCCAACTTCCATTTATTATTACACATGTAGCATTAGATTTAAACACAAAAAAGCTGAGCCGAACATACTATTAAACTCTGCAGAGAAATGCTAAAATAGATGGAAATCCACCTGGTGAAACCATGCCCCACTAACATAAATTTGTTAGTATCACCCAGCACAGTTTCACTTTTGGTATTTGATATATGAACCACAATGAAATAAAATATGAAAACATGACCACTGGTAGCTATCTGTATGATTTCAGAGCTTTCCTTCAACATCTGTTTGTGCTGACTTCAACAGAAGAAACTTGTCTTCACCACTAGAACTCACAGAGACCTGTCAAGCCAAAAATACAGTAACTGGAACTCTGTCATTTGATTCTGCTCCATTCTCTCATGCCTCTATTTCACATGTTCACAGTGAACCTTTGCTGTTTGCTGTCCCTCTATGTCAGTGTCAACCAGCTGTGAACAATTTGGGTGTTTCACAAAGCAAGAGAGACGTGCTCTGCGTTGCAGTCAGGGAGCTCAGTTAGCCAGCAGGAACCTCCTGCACGTAACCCAGGCTTCCTAACAGCACAGATACACACAGTATCGGAGATCTTCTGAGGTGGGATCTGAGTTCCAAAGTGCATCCATCACATAATCCAAACCACAGACTACCTATATACTTAATTGACAGAAAGCATGTGAGATTTCCATTCATGCTAGCAGTTTCAGCAAAATGGCCTACTGCAATGCATGTGAAGTCTGCTCAAAGCCTTTTGAAAAGTTCTCTAATCTCACAGTGAAAGTAATACTTTATCCCTTCTAACCCCTTTTTATTACTGCAACTGTGTCACATGAAGAGAACTCATGCATCAAAAATTCCATTCAGCCTTGAACTTCAGATACACCTGATAATCTCAAAGATTATTTCAATTTAAGAAACTACTTATTTATATTAGAAGCATAGATAATGATCCCTACATATGGAATGTTATGGTCCTTCATTTTAGAAGGTTAAGTGAAACATGAAATGTCATGCATGACATGCGTGTTTAATCTCTGAGTTGAATTTAATTCAAGTTATTCTAAAGGGGTAGTATAATATTTTTCATCAAAAACTGTTAATGTATGTACTGTGTCTGGCTGAGATGGACTTAATTTTCTTCATAACAGCCTGAATGGTGCTGTGTTGTGGATTTGTGACTAAACTACTGTTGATAACACAGAAATACTTCAGCTACTGCTGAACAATGCTTGCACAGGGTCAGGACTTTCTCTTTTTCCCCACTTCATCATCAGCCCCACCCAGGGAGTATGCGGGTGATAGTCCAGAAACTTGGGATTGGAATACAGCCAGGAAGGCAAACTCAAATTGATCAAAGGGATATTCCATATCACACAGCATCACACTCAGCAATAAAAAATGGAGGTACACAAAGGAGATGTCTTCCAAGTTGGCTGCTGCTTGGAGACTGGCTGAACACAGGTCTGTGGGAAGTAGCTAGGGATTTCCTTTATATTGCCTTTTCCCTTCCTCCTTCCTTCATCTATTACACTGTCTTCATCTTGACCCACAAGTTTTCCTGCTTTGTTCTTCCTGTTCTGTTCTCTGTGTCCTATGCAGGGTGGTTGAGTGAGTGAGTGAGCAGCTGCCAGGTTGATTGGATGCTATCTGGTGCTCGAATGTATGCTCATCAGATAGGTGGTAAAGCACATTTGATTATCAGGAATCTGCTGTTTGCTCAGCAAATCCTGCAGTCCAGTTGAACATAGTGAGACCAGTCAGAGGGTTATGGCAAATAGGGTAGGATTACATGATTTAAAGGACAACTCTTACAAACATTCAGCAAACTCACAGCTCAAAAAAATTTGTACACTTTCAAACATGTTTCTCTGGAGCTAGTCTAGCATTCTATGTCACTGGTGGATGCAAAGACTGTTTTACCTTTTTTCAAGTTACATATTGGCCTTTCAGAAAGCACTTACGTAAGTGATTAACTTCAACTTAGTAAAGCAGAATGGGGAAATTATTACTCTGAGACCAAACTGGTACCAATGGAAAAATATATGGAAAATAAGAATTTATGAGAAGAAAAAGAACAATCTGTTTTCACTCCATTCACTTCAGTATGTTAAAGTATTGATATGTCATACTAGGAAAGGGGAAACTAGCATAAGACTGACCACAGGCTTTACATAACTTAATTTTTTGCTTCATTTAAATACGTGTGGTTGAACTACAACATCTTTTGAGAATACAGAAACATTGATTCAGTGTTTCCTGTGATGGAGTATCTAAACAATCTTCATTAAATTGTACCCATTACAAAATACCATTATTGATAAACCTATTAAACATCTTACCAGTTTGGGTTTGGTTTTTTTATTTCCTTCAAATGCCAACTCTTAGACCTTGTTAAAGCGGGCTATACTGCAGAAACACTTATCATGATTGTTTTGTTTCCTATGCAACCCACTTACAGCCTGTCACAAACTGGTCCTTATCCTGCTCTCTCACAAGGTCATGCTTCATGCTATGAAGCAATCAAGACATTGTTTATATCCCTCTATGAAGCAATCAAGACTCGTTCTGCGTTAGCAACCCATTTTCTCAAGTTTTTAGCACTCTGATAATAATGAGCCCACCTCTAAGGCTTTGTGGCTATTCAATGTTTTAAAAAGTTAGGCAAACTCCTGATTGCAATTCAGGTTTTCCAATGTAGTTCCTCCTTTCAACTCGTTTGACCAATAGCTTTGGAAACTGATTATTTTTAAAGCATTAAACGAGGACTTGTAATACCGAGCTCCCACCCCCTGCACTGCACTCCCTAGACGATTAACATAGAATCATGGAATGGTTTGGGTTGGGAGGGACTTCAAAGCTGACCCAGTCCCAGCCCCTCTGCCTTGAGCACGGGCAGGGTGTGCCAGGGACAACTGGCATTCACAACTATTCTGGGCAGCCCATTCCAGGTGGAAGATGTGCGGGTCGCTCCCAGAGGACATCTTCCCCTGGGCGCTGAGGAGGAGCAGGAGATAGGAAACAGCCTACTAACGAGTGTGGCTCGGCAGCCGTGGGAGCGGCTGGGAAGGAGGGAAGGAGCGGGAACAAAAGGAGGAGGGGAATGGGTGGGAAAGAAAGGGAGCCACGTGACTGGCGCGGGCGAACCGGAAGGGCACGCCGCGTGCGGGCGTGACGTGGCGGCGGCGGAAGTGCGTGTTGTGTGTGTGTGAGTGTGTTTTGNACGCGCGTTGTCCGGGCTTCTGCCGGCGGCCGCTCCCCCGGCCCTGCGGGAGCGTCGTGCCGCGGTACGGGTGGGCAGCCCGGCGTGCGGGGAGGGGAGGCTGCTCTCTCCCTTCCCGGCTCAAAATGGCGCCCCCGGTTTTCCCACTTCCCCTTATTCCTGTGCCTGGAAGGGAGCCGCGGGGGAGGGGAGGTGGCGGCGGAGGTTGGAGGGGCTGGGCCCGGGAGAGCGGGGATCCTCCCCTGCGTGCGGGAGCTCCTGCAGAGAGGTATCTCTGTCTGGGGCCAGCCGTGAGGGCTGTTCCCCTCGAGTTGCTTGTAAGATATGGAAGGGGAGGCTGGGTGATGGGTCCCTCGCTTTCCCTTTCACTTGCGGCTGGAAGAAGGACGGTGAGCTAGGTGGGAAGTAAAATACTCCCGACAACGCGTCGCCATCGGGGGGATCGCGGCAGGCCTAGTATACTGGATACCTTCTGCATCACGCTGAATTGGAACTAGAAACAAAGCTCGGGTAGGGTGGAGGAACAAACCTAAGCTTTTTTATGTTTTAGAGGAGAGCTGAATTGCTTAAGAACTATCAAAATGTTTTAAACAGGGCCATGAAAGGCTGTTCTCAGCATTTTTAATGATTTTTTTTTTTCCTACCTTATCTCTTTCAGAGCTTGGGGATGGAAATAAGAGGCTGAACAGCTAATTATGCAGCTGAAATTAATCAGTTTCTTTTCATGTGTAGGCCTAGTGAAAATCATGGCATTTTCGATTTTTTTCCAGTTTTATAGTGACTCTTTAGAGTTATAGTCAGGCTCGATTGCATCTAGGTATTGTTCTTCCATAAGAAGTATTGTCAGGAAGACATGGATGTTGGCTGAAGTGAGGTGTCTAGAGACAATGGTATTATATTCATCACTTACATTTCCTGTATGATAAACCAGTTTATCTGAAAGCAGTTGGTACCATTCATCATTCCAATGAACTTATGAGATGGCTATTACCTTTAATTGGAAGGCTATGATTTTTTTGCAACGACTGTGTTGATTCACTTGTTTAGCTTACAGTCTCATTATGTTTCAGTATAAACTGGCTTAGATGTGACAAGTGTTTTGCTAGTTGTCCCTGTCACTGCCTTGAACACTGCAGTAAGGTGCCACACTAATTCTGGTGAACCTGGAAAGGAATGACAGAAAATTAGGTTAGTACGAGGGACTAATATATAAGGCTTTTTAGTTAGTGCTTTTTAAAACATTCAAGAAGGTCCAATATAAAGAAATTTAAAGCAGATAGATAATGGTTGCAGCCTCAGCATTGTATGCTTTCTGTCTCTTAATGAAGTGCATGAAAGTTTGTTAGTAAGAAATACTGTTGTTTGCTATGAGATATGAAAGTGGTAGAATGTTCCAGTTTTAAATTTATCGTGAATTTTTTTGTGTGGCCTTTATATTTGATAATGCACTTAATCACATTAATTGTAGGAACAGTGCTCACTGCCTTAATCTCTTCAGTAGGCTGGCTTTTGTCACCAGTGTTACTTTGATACTTCTGTATTAGCTGTCTTGTAGTTGAAAATAGGCCAGTGCCTATGCTTACGTGACTGAATTATGCCATTAAATTGTGAGTTTGTAGGTATTGGCTGGGTCTCTTGGTATTTTGTACACAGACTCAAGCATAATAAGATTTGTGTTTGATCTATTAAAATATTTAGGACTCCTTCATAAATAAAACTCAGACTTCTAGCAGCATACAAATATGTCTTCTGGAGTGATGAGAATACCCAGCATCCAGTAAACTAGTTGGTGGGATTACCAGGAGTACTTGGCTAATAATATGCTCCAACCTTTGTGTTCTGGCATTTCAGTATGGACCTGCTGTGTCTTGGGGGGGATATTCAGGAGAAGAGGGAAAGTTCCTACTTAGCAGAGTGACCTATGTATTTGTAGTGCCCAAGACTGCAAAATGGATTTTGCCTTTTAATATGGAGTTCTTATGTTAAACTCTATAAAAGTAAGAAAATCTCCCTCATTTCCATCCATGTGAAGCCATCCATCTCAGAAATTTTTATAGTATTTTCTTCAGCAGATTTTTATATTAGTAGATCCCTTGCATAACTCCCATATGTATCTGTTTAAGAGCTTGTTTCAAGTCAAGCAGTTGTGTACTTGCTTTTGTGTAGGTGAATGAAAATGTCTTACCAAAGTTTTCTTTCTTTACATATTCCAAACATAATGATTACCCAGCATACAAAATTGTAAGGGGATAAGAAGGGGAAACGTATTGGTGGATTTTTTTCCAGGAAATTTTCACCAGAGCTGAGTTTGCAGTGTATGTGTAGGGTACTGAATGTACTATTCCTCCTGGGTTCTCCAGGTTTGAATTTTACTGATGAATTAAGGAATAGGAGAATGAATATGACCTGAGACTTGCAGTATGGATGGGCGACCGTAACATTGTAATCTACTTCTGAACTTCTGTAAGGCATGTGCTCAGCTCACAGATGTGAAAAGAACAGGCCAAAACCATTCTGTAGTGGCTGTGTCAAACTGTAGTATTGTTTCTCTTCAGAACGAGCAGATAGTTCCCTTGCTTATTGTGTATATATGCTGCCATGTTATGAACTTTCATATGATGCTGAAACTCTGTAGTTAAAGTTCAAAAGATGATGATTTCCATATACACTTACAGAAGGTGTTAGTGACTTTTTTAATATATCAAAATCATCTGGACATGCTCTATCAGGTTTTCAGTCTTGCTTTTTTTTTTTTATCCCGAGCTGTTGAAAAGTGGGTGGTATGACTAGTAGGTTTTATTATTAATTTATTAGATGTATTGATGTGACTGTTGAATGAGGTTTGCAGTATGTTTCTTAGATGGCCTTCTCCTCAGGTAATGTGGTCTGCTATCAGCTTGACAGCTGGTTATTTTTGTACATGGTGTCTGACTGTCTAGAATGATTCTGGGGGAGGGAGATGCTGTAAGAGTGTAAACTTTGAAGTTCTCTGATAACTACAGCTTCTGTAGCTTGGATATCCATAAAAATTGAACTAGATATTTTTCTTGACAACCTGTGTCAGCTTTGTGTTCTGAAGTAGTTTTGCAAGGGGTAGTAATTACTGTTTTGTAAGTGATAAAAATCTGAATTAGCTACAAGCTGTAAATGCTCAGGTGAAACTGATAAATGTTATGCGAGTTAAATCAGTCTTGCCTGGTTTTCTCTCATAGCTCCTTTTGCTCTCAGTATGGGAAACAGCAAACAAAAAAGCAGTCATAGCAAGTAACCTGTGCAGTGGCTTGATTTCCTCACTGTGTGTCATCTAGAAGTCACTTGCTCCCAGGAGTACTAAGTCACAGTCATTGGATGTTGTCCTTGTCTTTATGAATGCTGCAGAGTCTAGAAAAACATGGGATGTATTAAGATTAAAGGGTTTAAAATTATTTCATGGTTGTGCAAATACACTAGAATGCTACAGCAAACAGATGGGGCTTTTTTCATTTTAAACCAGAAATAACTTAATTGTCTTCATTACTTTTCCAAAGGAAAAGATAAACAAATAGCTAGCAGTCTTCTGAACCACCTATATTTTGGTTATGCCTTGCTGCTTTCTCTTTTGTAGTACAATTAGGGAAAGATTAACTCTTGTCACTGATCCATTTTTATCCAAATCACTCCACAACTTCTGAAGCATATTTCAGCAGCATGGAGGGGGCAGAGTCTTGCCTGAGAGCCAGCGCACTAGTAGCGCAAAACTGTTGTTTTATGGTCTAAGGATGTAAGGTCTGGTATTTTTAATAGAACTGGATCCATTCCTTATTCTGCAGTACTCCACCAAAATTAATTTAATGAATAAGAATCTTAGTATAGCATTAACACGGGACTTAATAAGAATGGTCATAGGACTTGCAGTGGCTTTTTTCCTTCTTTCTTTCACTATGGAACACTTTCACATGTTTTTAAGAATATATAGCTAAAATGTGATAGTTATTAGATTTTGTTGTACAAGTAAAATCTAAAAAATATATATTTTTGATTTAAGTATGATGTAATAGTCAAATAGAATACAAACTCGGGACAGAATGCAAAATTATTATATTCTACCTTCAAGAAGGTAAATTATTTTGAGATATGAAAAAAGGAGCACCATGAGCAAATAGAATATCTCTAAGATGTTGAAAGTATTTTTTAAGACCTGTATTCTGTTTACAATGAGAGATAGAGTATCTGTTCTTCCATTGTTATGTTATTCAATAAATAATGCTAATTTTTTTTTCTCATTTATTCTATGAATATTAGTCTGTAAGGGAGTATCTTACTGAAGGGTACAGTTCTGCTAGGCTGCTGAAGCACTTTTCAGGAAAGAAGGTTCTTCAGGACTTGGATTGAGGGAAAAGGAGAGTTAGGAAGGAGATGGAAGGCTTATCATCTGAGCTAGGCCTGTAACAAACTGGAATGCTCATGCGCCTGATCTGTGTTCTAAGGGGTTTGAAATAGGAAGATGGCTAAAGAGTACTGCTTGGTTTGAAATGTAGTTGCATTACCACAAGGAATAAAGAACAAGAAGTAATTTGAAACTATTATGTTTGCTTTTTTGCAACTATATTAAAGCTATTTTTTGCATTAGGAGCACGTACTCTAACTTAACTTGCATCCTAGATATTAGAAAAGCTGTATCCCCACAAAGTGTTCTTAATTCAAATAAATAATCATCTGGAGTAGGACAAAATTGTAGGCTGGTTTTGGGGTATCTTTTGTTTTGTATCTACTGTTAAGTATGTAAAGCCATAAGTATTAGGGTCAGAAGTGATACCAGCAGAGTCTAAAAGGCTTCCCTGTCCATATGAGTAAGTGCTGTGGGTGGGGTTTTTTTTAAGCAGCTGGAAAGAAGAGTAGGCAGACTAAGCAATATGCTGTTCATACTTCTTCTTAACAAAGATCACTGTTAATATTGATCTGGGACATGTGTAAGTACTGGAAATAGAAATTTATCATCATATTGTAGTTCTCTGGCCTGGAATTCTTACTGGTCAAGACAATTGGTTTTCATGTGGAAGGCTTCACTTTTGCTTCTTAGTATGGTTGTTAATTAGAGTATTAATGAAGATAAATACTTCTATTTAAGAAAATGGTGTTTGATAGATGTGACAGAAGTGAATTGATGAACTATACTTGCAAAGAAGTTACTGTGGTGTTTGAGTTTTCCCAATTTTCTCAGTTTTTTAGCATCCTTCAGTGATGCTGACTTTGGAATATTGGTTGGCAGTAACATAATTATGAAAAGTTGTTGCATCTTGTCATTTGTTATTCTACTGGCAATTTGAAAGTCTGAATCTGTTGTGTTATACATTAGTCTTGATTAATTAAGAAATAACAGGAGACAGAGGTCTTGCAAGAAGAAACATAATTGGATTTTAATGTTTGAATTTGAAGCTTTAATGGGAAGACTAGGTGTTGAAGAAGATAACTGGTTCATGTGTCATAAATTCTGGCTATAGTTGACAACTCATCAGTGATGGTGCTTGTACTCTGGCCTGTTGACTTTGGTAAATACTAGGTCAAGTTATATATGTTTTGCATTAGTGAATGAGACTTTTCTTACTTGGTTTGTAAATCTAATGCACCCACTGTCTTTTCACAAATAGGTTGTTACTGGCTGAAGAACCAGGATTCAAATCTCAGTGGAACTTGCATTCAAAAGCTGTTGAAACAAAGGACTCCTTTCTAATTTGGACATGGCTAATCGAGGAGCAACAAGGCCCAACGGGCCAAATGCTGGAAATAAAATTTGCCAGTTCAAACTAGTACTTTTAGGAGAGTCTGCAGTTGGCAAATCAAGTTTGGTGCTTCGTTTTGTAAAAGGACAGTTTCATGAATTTCAAGAAAGTACGATTGGAGGTGAGAAAATTATATCCTGTTAATTTGTTTCATGTTGAGTTTTATATTTTCCTTGCCCCTGAAAGCCTTTAATGTAATGACACTTCTAGAGTGGGTCATTGACAGCAAGGATCAAATCTGTGCCCCGTGTCAGTAACTGAGAACTAACTTTCTAAGTTAAATGTAGTTGTCACAAGACTGTAGCAAACATCCCATTCAAGTGGAGGTAGTAAATGTGTTCTTGAACTACATAGTTTTGAAGCCTGGGCTCAATGTTACATTTTGTTTGTAAGTGTGTGTGTGGCTCTTCTAATTGTGCTTTATGCTTAATGCATGAAATAACTGCTTAATAAGAATTATGAGCTTAGTTTCTATGAAAAAAACCCCCAGCATTGCACCTTCCAAAAACCTTGTGTTTGTCACTTATGCATGTGGAATTTGCTTTTGATTTTGGAGAACTTGCTACATATCTGTATATATTTCTGTGTTAGTAACCACAGAGTTTATTGTGCTGTTTTTTTTGTTTTGTGACTTCAAACAAAACAGGTGCTGGCTACTAGAATTAAAAAAAAATAATCTGTTTAACTGTCAACAGGCTTTATCACACTCTTCCCCTTGGCAGATTTCTTAAGTTATATTGTGTTTTGGAGTTGTTTTTGCTTTGAGCTGTATTCCTCCTTGGATAAATTTAAATATATCCTAAAACTACCTAACAGCATACAGACTTTTTAAAGTATGGATTTTACGAATTGATAAATACTCTCCAGTAGTTACTGCTGCAGCTTGCATGAGTCAGTCTGTTCCATTGTAATATTTATGTGAAGGCCTTTCAGTGGTCTGGATGTGTCTTCACACACCAGCAGTTGTTGAAATGTGAAAACTCCACAAAGCTTACAAAAGTTAATACAAGCTGAATTTCATTGCATTCTTCTTTTGCCCTATTTCTAGCTCTTACATATATTTATTTTTGTATCTGTCAGTATAAATAGAGAATCACATATGTTCTATTTTAGCAGTCTTACTAATGCACACTTTTGGCTTTGTGGATTTTATCATGGCTTTAGGATAGGTTCTAGTATGAAAGTTTCTGTGTTCTCTGATAAACAGCTATGTGGTGCTATGGAGAGCATTCTCAAAGATATGTAGCAAATTAACTTTCAAATACCAACAAGCTTTTTAGTTTTAAAAAATAACTGTTAAAATTAAGTGAAATTCATTGTTCCATTTCAGTGATCTCCTATTCATTTAACCTCCATTTAGTTTTTTCTTGTTTTAGTGTTTGGGATAACCCAAATGCTGTTTGGGTTTTCAAACCTGTTTCAGCCCTGTTCAATATCTACACAAAGGTTAAACAAGAGCCTGAGTTCAAGTTCAGATATGTAAGGTTTAGTGTAATCTGTATTAACTTGTGCCTCTTCTGTATAAAATAGGAGCAAGGAAATGCTATATAATACAACTGAGAGCTATTAAATGCAGCAATGTTGGGATTCAGAAAACTTTTCTATGGAGAAAGCTGTCTAACTGTGTGGCTTGTAGTTGCCTAAGGCATAATTTTCTTTGTATACAGAAGGGCCTTTTAACAAAGGGAGGCTTATGTGCATTGTGAATCTGGATAAAAACATCTGAAAGGGAGTGCAGTTTAAGGCAGACATGTTGGATGGTGGTGGTGTGGTTTTGCCACTTCAGACTAGTGTAGCGAGGCCTGTTAGTTGCTTAAGACAAAAGTATGGCTGTTAAAGATGATAGGCTTTCAGATAATTAACACAGATGATTAATTGTCAATTTACTATGGCCTTTGCAAGATGGAAGAAAGATACCTTTTTTGCAGAAATTAACTGGCATTTTAAGGTTGTTAAAGTGTTCCTTTTGACAAAAGCAAGGGGATTGCATGGAATAAACCACTTGTTTAATTCTCTTTCCAAGTACATACATTCATTTATGAAGTGTAGGTACATTTTTCTGTTAACAGAATAATGTCTGTGAGAGCTTCAAAATCCCCTTGCTTAGAGTCTTGTCTCTGCCTTGGAGAAGTACGGTATTGAGCTGCTTCTGGGGGGGAAGCCCTTAGTTTAGTGCAGGATGTATGGTGTTTTTTCACTCTCTTTTGGTTCTGGGCTGCCTAGGGAGTTGCCAAGTGGAGCCTGTTTTACCAGTGTTCGGATATGTAGCATTTAGAGAGATTTATGTCAGTTTAACATTGGAACATCAAAGCCTTTACCTTCTCCAACCTGCCTGCTCATCTGTGATAGATGCTAATATCCCTGAAGCAGGAGCACCTGACCACTTAAGGAGTCAGCTTCTGGTCGTGGTTTAACCCCAGCCGGCAGCTAAGTACCGTGCCGCTGCTGCTCACAGCCAAGACGGGGACACTTCTGTATGCTAGTTACAATGTCCTTTACAAAGCAAGATTGGCTTAATTTTGGTTTCTGTAATGAGTTGAGTTGAAGGTTGCAGCAGTTTTGGAATGATTCATAGGCTATGATGTCTCAAAGTATGTAGGATGGGATAACATCCCAGGTATGCAAGCGTTATGGGTCAATGTGTGTTTGGACATTTGATTTAAATTGGCCACGATCTGTCAGTGTGTCCAGTGATCAGAGTTCCCACTTCAGCCAAGTAGTGGGCTTTCCTTAGTTTTGTAATACTGGTTTCTGTGTTTTGTGAGCACTCACCTCCATTCTTCTGATTGTACCTCAATGTGAATGAAAGTTTTAGTAGGCGCAACTGAAGACTTGGAATGAGTTACTTAGTATTTTCTGTAACTGGAAGGCCATTATTTGTGGTGATGTGTTCAGCTATAGTAGCAATGGCTGCAAGTTTCCCTGAAACTGCAGGGAGTTGAAATTATGCTGAAGTTAATTCCTGAGGTNTGCCTTGGAGAAGTACGGTATTGAGCTGCTTCTGGGGGGGAAGCCCTTAGTTTAGTGCAGGATGTATGGTGTTTTTTCACTCTCTTTTGGTTCTGGGCTGCCTAGGGAGTTGCCAAGTGGAGCCTGTTTTACCAGTGTTCGGATATGTAGCATTTAGAGAGATTTATGTCAGTTTAACATTGGAACATCAAAGCCTTTACCTTCTCCAACCTGCCTGCTCATCTGTGATAGATGCTAATATCCCTGAAGCAGGAGCACCTGACCACTTAAGGAGTCAGCTTCTGGTCGTGGTTTAACCCCAGCCGGCAGCTAAGTACCGTGCCGCTGCTGCTCACAGCCAAGACGGGGACACTTCTGTATGCTAGTTACAATGTCCTTTACAAAGCAAGATTGGCTTAATTTTGGTTTCTGTAATGAGTTGAGTTGAAGGTTGCAGCAGTTTTGGAATGATTCATAGGCTATGATGTCTCAAAGTATGTAGGATGGGATAACATCCCAGGTATGCAAGCGTTATGGGTCAATGTGTGTTTGGACATTTGATTTAAATTGGCCACGATCTGTCAGTGTGTCCAGTGATCAGAGTTCCCACTTCAGCCAAGTAGTGGGCTTTCCTTAGTTTTGTAATACTGGTTTCTGTGTTTTGTGAGCACTCACCTCCATTCTTCTGATTGTACCTCAATGTGAATGAAAGTTTTAGTAGGCGCAACTGAAGACTTGGAATGAGTTACTTAGTATTTTCTGTAACTGGAAGGCCATTATTTGTGGTGATGTGTTCAGCTATAGTAGCAATGGCTGCAAGTTTCCCTGAAACTGCAGGGAGTTGAAATTATGCTGAAGTTAATTCCTGAGGTCACTTGAAAAGTCAAAAATATAGCTGCTTTGAGAACAAGAATTTTTAAGAAGTGCTTCTTTCTTCCAGGCCTGTTAGCTAAGGTGAAGTTGTCAGTAAGATGCTATTCAAGTAATATAAACGTGTAGAACTGAAAATATCTGAACTGTTGGATGATAGCATGATGTTGCTGATCCTCTGTAATACGTTTCATCTGTTCAACAGACTGTATCTAGAAGGTTTAAGAGCAAGCTTATGGTTACTCAGATTCACTATTACAAAAAAGGAAATTCTTTCCAATTCTTGCTTTCTTAAGTCTAACTTGAGCAAAGTCTGGTCGTTTAAGGAACTCTAGTGTGTTGATCAGTTAGTCTGTCGGCTAATGCTTGCATCAAACCTGCTATATTTTAATAGTAGTCTTGAATTATTTTGCATTTCTGTGAACATAACTTTATATGAATATAGAGATATAAGCAAACTTCTGGTTTCAGCACCTCTGTCTTTTTTGTAGCTGCTTTTCTAACCCAGACTGTATGTCTGGATGATACAACGGTAAAATTTGAAATTTGGGATACAGCTGGGCAAGAGCGGTACCACAGTTTAGCACCCATGTACTACAGAGGAGCACAAGCAGCTATAGTGGTATACGACATTACAAACGAGGTAAGTACTGGATTAGGGAGGCACAAGGGGGAATTGGAAGTTACCACTCTTGCACTGATCTTTACTTATTTTTTTTCTCACTGGTTTGGTGAGTCAGTTCATCGTTTCATGGAATCATAGAATGGCTTGGATGGGAAGAAACCTTTAAAGGTCATCTAGTCCAACACTCCTGCCACAGGCAGGGATGCCTTCTGCTGGACCAGATTGCTCATTTCATATTGCACTGTGTAATGTCAATTTGTGTCTGTAAACTTTTCTGGCTAAAAGACTGTTTCTAGGGTTGGGTTGTTTGGGGGTTTTTTGTATTAAAAAGAGAGAAAGAAGGCAAGTTCTCTTGTAGAAGTGTTTCTAACCCACCCTTAAATTAGTTTACTGAGTTTGAGCTGTTACTCTCACTGCATTGCTGGTGGCACTTTTATTTCTGATAGTGAAAGACATTATTTTAGTATTGTATTATTCCAAGTTTTGATTAAGGATTGGAAAGGTGCACAAGCTATTGAGACCAAAACCTAAGGTTATTTGGTTTCTTTTTCTTTTTATTTGAACTTTGTTAAGCTTCACTTGGTTCTGATAAAATGAGACTTAAAACCCAAAACCCTCAAAAATCCAGAAATCATGTACCATAATGAACAGTCCTCAGTAATTAGAAAGTAATTTTGAGGCCCTTTCAGTATAGCTGTTTGTACACTTGTTTTTTCCAGAGAAACTGAAATTCCTGTTTTCTCTCTTAACCACTTCTTTCCTTACTCTGTCTACACAAAGATCTTCTATCTGCTTACTTCAGCATTATCCCAAGCACAGTTGAGAAGTAAGGTAGGAATGTTTCATTTTAAAAGCTCAGTTGGCAATTTGGAGTGTGCCTTTGGACTAAGGTAGCAGCCTTGCATTGGCCTTTTGTGCTTGAAGTGTAGATAACAGATATGGGGATAATAGGCGAGTACAAAAGGATGCTAAAACTCAGTTACATCATTTTGCAATCATTAACAGGAGTCCTTTGCCAGAGCGAAAAATTGGGTCAAAGAACTTCAGCGACAAGCAAGTCCTAACATTGTAATAGCTTTAGCAGGAAACAAAGCTGATCTAGCTAACAAAAGAGCTGTGGATTTCCAGGTATGTACATAACTTTTCCTAGAAATTGCATTTTGTTTGTATAGATAGTAAATAAACCTAGGGGAAGCTTATATGCGTAGCCTAGCTAGTGGTTATGGAGGTCATGCTGTTAAATATAAATGTCAACTGAGACTAATTAAATTATACATGCTACCAAAAAACCTATTTCTGTACAAGTAATATGGAAGAATAGACTTTTTGGAATAATTAATTTGACTTTGAGGAATAATTAATATATTTGTGTGTCTTTAAGGCTAATTGAATATCTGTTCTTTGGAGTGACCTCTTTCTGTCTTCTACCCAAAATTACTGGTAACTAGAGTTTCAATGGATGAGATAGAGGTAACTCAGTGAAAACTGTTCTGTCTGGCTTGTCAGCTAGAGAATTTTGATTACCATATGATACAAAGGTTGATATGCTTAACTTGCATAGGCTGTACTGTTGAAGCAGTGTTCAAATTTTAATTGAGCTTTTCATGGCATTTCTTTTGGTTTAGTGATTATATCTGTGCTCTCACTGGTGTATTTTATCTTCTACAAAGTTTAATCAAGTAATCAGAAAATCGCTTCCAAAGTGAATAAAACTTACTATAGGTAGTTTTGATCCATTCATGATGGACTGAATCTTGAATTAAGGTAGTTTTTATTGGTCAGTAATTAATCATTAATTTATGAGTTTTAATCTGTGTTTGGGGTCACTGTGTGAGATAGCAGCTACATATAGTAATGAATCCTTTTGTAACTACAGAGAGTTTAATTATGAAGGCTAGCAGTGATTTATGTATTTTTCTCCCAGTTTTCTAATTTTGTTACTTCTGTGACAGTTGACAGGAGACTTTGGTGTTTTATGAAAAACTGTGGTATTTAACAAAAATTTTATACATGACAGCAGTTAATAATGTAATCAAATTTGACTACCGAAGTAGACCTTTCTGTACTATTTTTTGAACAATTACAGTCTTAATGTTTTTCAAATGTTAGGGGTTTTGCTGCTGTGGATTTATGGGGTCCTTGTGGACTTCACAGGCCTTTCTCATTGCGAATCACATATTAGATTTCTAGGTATTTGTTAATGTGTTGTTTCAGCCATAATTACATGGATCTTAGCAGGTGTCACTTTAATTATAGAGTACTGTAGATTATTCTTATCGTAGGTGTCCTGTAGTTCAGCTTTTTTGTAGATTTCATATTAAATGCAAAGGTAGTTACATAATCATAAGAAGTGGAGATTCTCAGCTGAATTGACTAATAAGTGGCAAAGACAATGAAGTTTTTATGGGCAGTGTATCAGATGAAAATTCATACTGAAAAGGGAGGTAGCATGGCAAAACACTTAATACTGCGTATTTGCTGTAATTGTGAATTTGTGTCAGGATAATGAAACTATTCTGATTCATCTGCCTCAGTGCTTGACATATTCAAGATAGTTCACAAGCTGCCTTTTTCAAGGGTATTACTGGACTTGCTGACTTTTGATGGCACTTTCTGAAGCTTGTTTGTTCTTGGTATCAGAGCTAGTGTTCTGCATTGGGGTTGCCTCTTTCATAAATATGTTCATTTATTATTAAGTTTTGCCTGAGATTCTTCCATCTGGATGTTTTTAAGGATTAGTAAGGATCTTTAAGATTTCATTTCTAATTGTTTAGCTGCTTTGTGGAATTGTAACTTCTCCATAGCTGCTGAATAACATTGTCAGATGAACATTTCAACAAAATGTCTCTCTTTCAAAATTATGTAGAGATTGTTCCTTTGTAGCAGTTACTGATTGTATGAGTTTGGTTGGTTTTTTTTTTAATGAAGTAATGTATTCTTACTTTAACTTTCAGGAAGCACAGGCTTATGCAGATGACAACAGCTTATTGTTCATGGAGACATCTGCCAAAACATCTATGAACGTAAATGAAATATTCATGGCAATTGGTGAGTTTATTAATAAACTTAGAACTTAAAGGGAATGGTTTTCATGAGATTCAGACCATGACAATCGTCCTAACCTAAGATCTTTGTTTTTCACCTAAATTACTTCTGGCATTGAAGTTTCCTTAGGCCCTTTTCTTTGTTTAATTTTGTTTAAGCAGCTGTCTGAAATCTAAAAGGTGCACCAAGGATGGCTAATGGGAAATGTGTGCTTAAATGGAGTGTCCAAGTTATACTTTTCATATGCAGTGTCCTTTAATTTATATATCTACTCATATATTTTTAGACCTAACGTAATCTTAAGGATTTCTGTAAAGATGCTAACATGTAGTAGTAAGTATAAACCAAGAATTTTTTTGTGTTTCAGTGATATACATGGAATTGTATTTAATTGTTAATAAACTTTCAACAGTGGAGGAAAAATAAGTCATTTTTAGGCTGGTCACCAATCTATTTTGTAGTAACCTTAATTATACTAGATGCTATAGTGGGTAATAGTAATGTATAGCATCAAATAACCTCATTAAATCTGTTTTGTATTTTGCACCTCTCTAACCCACTTGTGAAAAAACATCATTGCTGTTAAAATTAAATATTTCTAAAGAGGCCTTAATCTTCTGCTTTCCAAGCCAGAGTAGAAGGCAATTTGTGGTGTCCTTCAAACTTCCAGCAGATGCAAATTAAATTATCACTATAGCAACACTTTATAACAAGTACTTGCTTCATATTAACTATAAATACATTAAGAGGGGGATAGACACAAACACTTAACTGTATGAAAGGAAAGTATATTTTTCTCATAAATGTTCAAGATAGGCCTGCATTTAGTTATACAGAAATGCTTAATTACACTGTTCTGGTGAAATTTCAAAATTAATGTGTTTAATGGTGCAGTTTGCATCCTGTTACAAAAAAAAATAATCCCCAAAAACCTGAGGTGGTTTTTTGGGTTTTTTTTTTGTTTTTTTTTTGGGGGGTTTTTTGTAATTTGAGATATCAACAATAATTCTTGTCTGTCTGTATTTTGATGAAGTCTACAAAGTAGATTTGAGGAAATTATGCCAAATTAATAACTGGGTGTTCTGTCTGCAATGCCATTTGGCTGTGTGAGTATTCTTTTACATCAGTGGGGTGAAATTCAACTTTGTCAGTGGATCAGAACAAGATCCATGCAGCAATAGACTCTGAAAGGAAATTTTGAGGCTTAAGTATTGTATGTAATTTGGAATGGCCTACAGAATCTGGATGCAGTACTCAGGTCCATGTGTAAATATGATCTTAAAGCTCAGAGAAGATGAAAAATGAGTGTTGAAAGAATTGTTGGATGCAAGCTGCAGCTGCTTGTAAATTGACTGCTTCAGCACTCATTCAGAACTTCCAGTTAAAAAAACCAATGTTAATTCTGTTCTAGATACAATTCTAGAATTCAAAATGACATTGCTCTGAAGACATTTTTCTATTGGTGCATTGTCCCTTTGTACTGGCTCAGCAGCTTAGTACCATGTGGATTCTTGGGTTTTATCACAGAATTGTAGAACAGCCAAAGTCAGAAGGGACCTCAGAAGATCCCTGTGGCACACCCTTTTGCCTAGCCACCCTGAGGTTATCTAGCACCACAATATGTTGATGTCTGCTCTGCAGTTTTTTTGGCTGGATTTCGTTCGTTTTAGAAAAGGTTGTTCTTTAAAAAACTCACTGAAGTAATTAATTTGGAATGAAACCATTCAGCCAGACCGTAGAAAAAGGGTGGTAGTTGGGTACTGCTAAGATCAGCCCATGCAAGTCCTTTTGTGTACAACTTGGCGATTTTCTGATCAAGAGAAATCTAGGAGAAGCTACTGCTCAGAAGGGTAAGGGCTTTCACCTCTATTTTTCACCTTGGACCTACAAGGGCAGCAAAGAAATTAGCAGTCAATTGACTCATAAGAGCTGGAGAGAAGAGACTGTTTGAAAAAAATAGGAGAGGCTTGATCTGGTGCTGAGGGCCATTTTATGTGTTGTCTGCAAACACTTATTCTGGCTGGATATCTGGGAACTGTTTGACCCATTTCTGTCTGTGTTCTGTGCCTTTTCAGTGTTTCTGTATCTTTTTGCACTAACACCCTGATCTTAAAGCCTGTTCTGTGTGGGTGAATTCCCACAAGAGCTGTCATTTACTGGCATAGCACACCTGTGCAGATACATTTTACTGCTCAAGTTACTGATGTGTTTCATGCCTGGAAATCATAAATAAGGTAGCTAATCATTAAGAAGTTAAGTGTCTTAACTTCTTTCATTACCAATGCACTGAATCAAATCAGATTATACAAAGAGTATACTGATCTGCATCTAATGTGTTGTTTTGTGTATTCAGGTGATTTAATCTTAGTAAAATCTCAGGTTTAATTCTTCCTTCCTGTTCATTTTACAGCAAAAAAATTGCCCAAGAATGAACCACAGAATGCGGGAGCCAGCTCTGCCAGAGGAAGAGGAGTAGACCTTACCGAACCCACACAAACACCCAAGAGTCAATGTTGTAGTAACTAAAAGATCAATTGCTTTAAACTGTTCTGAATATTCTTCTGCTTCCTAACTGTTAATAACCATGGAATTGGAGTGCTTAACCTGGTCCAGTACAGCTTCCAAACAGCGAAGAGACTTATGATAATAGTCAAGTTCATGATACAGAGTTTTCTTTTGACCTAAAATTTTAACATGCATGTATCCACCACTGGCTGTAATGTTTCAGCAGTAGAGGAGAGATGGAAGCGGAATAAACTTCCTTCAGTTGAAAGGTTTTAAAAATCAGTTGTTATTATTAGGGGTGTAGAAGAACTACTTTCTGTGGACCTAATTGGCCAGTTCCTGTAGCCTCAATGCTGATCACTGTTATAATAAATAGAATTGGGTCTTTTCATAATTCTCAATTGTGCTTTAAAACCTCTTTAGAAACAGGGTCTAAAAAATTACTTAAACTTATTTGCAGTATTGATGCAACCAGTTGTTTCTGCAGGTGTCCACTGTTTAGTTATACATTCCATAGTTTAATAATTTAATTACAAATAATACTTGCATTAACAATTACAAGAATCCTATGCTTGCCAGGAAGTGGAGTTTTAGTTGGTACACTGTATGTAAATTATATTGACCCAATTAGTTATCTTAATGAATTAGTGATGAATCAAGTCTAACTTCATTTCTAATCTGTTCAGAGGGTACAGACCAGTAAATTCAACTCTATAACTTAGGATATGGGGTTTTTTGTCCTCTACAAACTGTAAGAGCTCTTCAAGTAAAACCACAACAAACTCGGTGTCTGTGACTTCCTTCTTGTTTCTGATCATTGCTGGCCATTGCAGTTTGTTTTTCCCCTAAGGAAAAAAATAGTGCACTAACGATTATGTACATCCAACTTGATTTTAAATTTGGATATTAATGTACTGTAAATAGGTACTCTGCATTGTAGTCTACATTTGTTTAATACTTTCTGTAATATTTAAGAGTTGCTTAAAGGTATACAGAATGTACAGTTACTTAAAGCTAACTTTTTTCCTCTCTAATCAAAGGGGGTTCTGAGTTCTTCCTTTATGGCTAGAACAGTAATAAATGATGCTCCTGTATCTGTAACATAAGTACTGCTGTCTGTCAGTAATGAACTTCGCAACTTTGTTTTCCAAAGTACATTTTATTTTGATCAGTCCAGTATATTGCACTAATTCTTTTAGTTATTTTCATTATATGAAATCTACAAAGTGTGTCAGAAGAGATGAATTAGTCTATTTAAATGTTGAACTGATAGAAACTTACTTGTGCAGATTTAAAATTTGCAGTAATCTGGGTTTAGCAAGGAAAATGACAGTTCACCAGTGTTTAGTTTTATATTGAGGTGCTCAGGTTTGAATAAAGTGGTTTAAAAAAATTTTTGATTACTGTTTCTTATTGAGAGCTTCAGAAAGTTTTATCACATTTGTACAGTTCCTGACAAGATGTCCAGTTCCCTGTATGGGTCAGCATTTAAGATGCTTACACGTAAATTCATGGCACAGCTAGATATAAGCTTGTCCTAAATACACTGTGGCACTCCAGTTATTATAGATTAACTGAAAAATAGATAAATTTTTTAATGTTGAGGTAATTGGGTATCTTATCACATCCACAATCAAGATAGTAATATTCTCTCTTGAACCTGCAGTTAATGCAGTCTTTGCCAGTTGTTCTCAAGGTGACTTGTTGCAATTGTAGTGTCCCTGAGCTGACTGTGCCTCTTCCTGCAGCTTGCATTTTGCAATTGGGTACATTTTTGTGTTTTTTCAAACTGTTGTGGTGGTTTAGAACCCACTGGTGATACAGTCTTTAGCAGTTCTTGATCAGCATCACCTGCAGTTTGTTACAAAATACATTCAAGTCCATTTTTTCTGCCAGCTGTGTACTTGTCAGAATTAGATGGCATGGTTTGGTCTAATTTGAGGGCTGTTTCATCTCTATTCTTTGAATTTATATAATTGTTACTTAAAAGAGACAGTTCTGGATTAGGTTGATTTTTTTGGTCATTGGTTTGCTTATTGGGAATTCCATTTTCACTTTGCCTATAATTGTTCTTAGAACATTTTCACTAATTCTGTTTCGGGTTCCTTTTGAGTCACTCTTAAAAATACCTTTATTGGAATAAAATAGCTGTATTCCATCTTGCAGATGATTAATAGGGTTTGAGTCAGTTTAGTTGTCTCCAGTGGGGGATATCAGGTACTGACATGTGAAGTCCTGTTTTGTTGAGCAGCATTCATGCATTCTCAAATAATGGGTGAATGTTATGAGTTGGTGTGAGTACTTCAAGTAATCCGAAACCCCCCAAAGCCCATTAGAAACCAGAATAAGAAACTGGCAAGTAATATTGATAGGGACAGATACAATATGAGGTACAGGATAACAGATGTTCTTTTTACTGGATCTCTGTGATGTTCAAGAGCCCTTGTAGTTCTCAGGTACCCCTTTACTAACCTATGTGGTGTGTCAGTGCTGATGTTTCCTCCATTCTGAAGTGTTTTCTCTCACTTGCATTAGAAGTGCTATGCTCTTGAGAGGCAGTGGCTCCTTCCATTTTTTATGTAAGACTGCATGTACATCATCTGAAGTTGAAATAATATTTATAGCATACTGGGTTTTTGAAAGATATTACTGTTACAGTAACATCCTTTTGCTAAGGACTGGAAAAAAAACTGAGATCATAGTTAATAGTCTACTGTCACAGGCCACAATATGTCCATCATTGAATCTGGTTCTGTTTTACAGCTAAGTTTTCTGTGGTTTTTCCCCTTCCTTTCTTAGAAGACTGTTCTGGAATCTTAATCTCCTGACTGCAGATAAACTCTTTTGAGGAGTCTTAAGTGACATTTCCTTCAGCTTAGAGTGCAGTCTAATACGGAAAATAGGCACTCTTGTTTAAAAACCAGTCAAGATGCAACTTTTCTATTTTTTCTCAAATACTTTTTTTCCTCCTATGAGAATGTGTACTTTTAAGTGTCTGAATGAACTCATCAAGAAGTTTCAGGCTCAGACTGTTTCTAGCAGCCTACAATTTTTAGTACCTGAAAATAATTTGGACATGATATAGGATTTACTTAACATGGTGCCTTAAATCTCTTACTTGGTTAAGGCACCCAAGGGAGCAAGAATCCTTAGTTGTCGTGGGAAGTTGAGGACTAATTTTGTTGCTTTAGTAGGAAGAGGTATTTTGTCTTTCCCTCAACGTGTCTCAAGTCTGAGAATTAAAAGTGTTAGAAATTGCAACACTGCAGGGTCTGATCTTGTCAGATTTGAGAGCAGAGCATAAAGGAAAGAGCTCCAAAGTGCAGTATTGTTTGAGATCTTCTGGCTGCTCTGGGAGACTATTTCTTGTGTTAGGGGAGATGTTCGATCTGCTCTGCTGTGTTGGCATAAGGGCAAAAGCGATGCCTGGCAAAAGCCAACTTGCTTGGGACATGGTAGCTTTCTGGAGGACATGAAGCTGGCTGCAGTGTGTTCATTTCTATTGTATTTTTAATATCATCTGGCTAGACTGGGGCACAGACCTCTGAACAGGGGTGTTTAAGTAGGCATTGGTTACACAGTAGTTGGGTTTCTTGGGCAGTATTGGCATCATCTAGTGTAGGAGACTGCTAAGTGTAGTCTGTGAAGGCAAACTCCTTCCTCAAATCAGAAAATGGTTCAAAATACCAAACTGAAGGATGCTCCTTTTTAATGAATTATAAATGGTAGATGCATTAAGTTGCGCTCTGTATGTTCCCTTGTGCTTGCCTTCCCTTCCTTCCTCTGATTTCCATGGAGAGCTAGAAGAATGAGTAGAATATCTTTTGAACCCTTGGAGGAAGACCACCAACTGTAAGCCTAACAAAAGGCATAATATAACCCATGTGGAACTATTTGACTGCAAGAAAAAGTAAAATCTAGTCACGTTTGGATGCAAGTCTTGTCTGCAAACCAGAGACAGGGCAAAAGAATCAACAAAACTTAGCTGACCTATCAATATGGAACTAAATGAAGAAGACAGCTGGCCTGTGTCTCCATCTCCTGCTCCTTGTATCTGACCATCCTCTTTACTTGCCTATCTGGAGCTGAGGGAATGTGTCTGTACTTCTATAAGAACACACTCCTTGCAGGGGGGAAATGAAGGTTCATGTTCTGTGAATTTTTTCCTTTGATGTGATACATTTGGTGGAAAATTAATTGTTTTAGATTAAATAAATGCATATTTAGCAGTGGTTCAAAAATGTGGATTTTAATAATAAAAGTTTTAAAGTATCTCTGATGAACTTCAAACCTTAACTTGTTAGCAGAGCTTGAATTTATGGTATCTTTAATTGCAACCAGCATGAAACCCTATCTGTGAGGAATGGATGGAGGCAGGTAACAAGACCGAGAAAAAATGTGGCAGAAAATTCACCCAACCTAAGTTCTTACCTTCATCAATCTCTTTGGAATAAAATGGGTTTCTGTCCCAAGACAGGTGGAAAATAAATGCATCTGAAAACATTGCAACCTTTGTGAGAGTTAATGCTGTATTCCAGTAAAGGTGTAACTGCATCTCCTGAAAGAATAACTGAGCTAGTGCTAAACTACCTTTTTTGATACGTGTACCAGTAAAGTTCAGATAGCTGCAGAAAGCTTGTTTGAGGTAAAGTACAGCTGTAGCAGCAAGCATTGAAGAATGGAGGTGGTAGGGTACAGCACAGTTACCTAGTTCAGTGTCAGTGTGTGATCTAGTTGGTTTATAGTGTTTCTCAGACTGGCAGATAAGTGCAAATTATTGTTAAGCTAAAATTGTTGAATTAGTTTTTTAAAGTGCAGAATATTTTTTTTTTCCTCCTGAAAACAATGAAGCCTCTCCAATGGCTCTTCTTTTTCCTACTGATCTTTGACCCTCTTCATTAATTTTGGTCAAATTTCATATGAAGAAATAGGAAGTCTTACAAGTTTTGAGAATGCACACATCACAGGAAGAAAGTGCCTCTGCTGTCAGCTGCAGTCTCAGCCCACTCCTTACTAATGCCAGGGAGAGTGATAGAAAAGTAGTGTAGTGCTGGGCATGTGCTTCAAGTAGAGACTGGAAGAGAATGTAACGGTAGACACAAATCCATTTGAAACTCTTCACCCACCAGCTTTTTTTATATAACTCTGCTTGTGCGCTCCTTTGTGGGAAAGCAGGTATCTTGCTTGTAATCTTACAGCTCTCTTACCTACACAAGAGAACTTGTAACAAAAATCACCAGGTGGGAAGATACAATGACTAGAGTTGCTAGTCTGTAAAAGCTTTTGTAGTGTTCCTTGTAAGGGGTGGGTGCTGAAGCATCAGTTCTATATCATTGTTTCTGATTGTAATAACTGATTCTGTACTAAAGAAAACCAAAGCAAGGCCTACTTCAGAAGGAAACTGGTCTGAATAGCTCTTTCATAACAGTAAAATCCGGCAGATTCTTATTTCAGAAAGTAATAATTCAGATGATTCCCTCAAATCATGTTTACAGTTTGCTGGTAACAAAATGTAGTGACACTTTGCCCAATGAAACAAATGAATTAAAATAATATCTTAAGCATGTTTCATTGACACAAGAACTTTATCAGATCAAAAGAAGATTTTGTGATTTCCTGTCCTGAAGTGATGATACCTTAAACCTCGATTAAAAAAATATATATATATATAAAGCTCATACTATTTGTACAGAGGTCACTTGTGTATTATAGAATGCTTCCTAACTAACTGTCTTTTAGATTAGTAAATTTGCTTTACTGCTTTAATTCAAATATTGTGCTCAGGCTGCATATCTAATAAGCTGAATAATATTGTCTGATAGTATCAGTTGCGAGGGAATTTATCATGTCTCCTTCACATTGTCAAGCTAAAGGAATTGCTGTTTTTTACCTCGAGATACCAGCTGCCAACAAATATGTAGATTAATTTATTCTTGCTTTTTTTCTTTTTTTTTTTTTTTTAATTGGATGAAGGGAAAAAAAATCCTGGTGTGGAATATACATACCTATTATAGCAATGTGCAGTAGCCCAGCAACACCTTTGGCTTTCCTGGCTAATGGACTGTGTGTGTTGTTTTCAGAATGTTTTCTTTATTCTTCCCCAGTGCCATCCATCTCTTTGCTAGGACTGCTTTCTTGGTTTTGCCACTGAACAGCCACTCCAGTGAACTTTGGAAACCTCATTCCTTCCCAGTTGTAAAAATCTGCATTCTCCAAAAGGACTTGGCATACATTTTCATAAGGTCTTGTTGGTCTCCTCATTGCCTCCTTCTTTTTCCCTGTAATCTGCCTTGATTACTGTGTCAAAAAAAAAAAAAATCTAGAATTTGCTCTGTCATTAATTTTTTTGTAGGACGAATCTGAGAAAGCTGGTCAAGAAATGGAAGCTTTGCTGCAATTGTTTCTGTAGCTGCCACACTATGACAGCCATCAAGAATCTCCAGCAAACATGTATCTGACCTACTTTCATGGTTGTCCAGCACAATAAACCTGTCTTCCATGTCATGTTGCCATGTGGAATTTTTATCTTGGCAAAACATTAATGATTTCATTAAAGAATTATTTACTTTCTTAGAAGTACCAGTATTGTTGATATTGTCAAGATCACAGTATGGTGTGGGAGTGGGATTATCCACAAGGAATTCAAGTGAATAATGAATCTTCTGCCTATGTGTCTCAGAGAATTTAGCAGTCTCGAATTTAGGTCCTGCAAGGACCTGACTCTAGTCAGCACCAGCCTCTCTGCCCATCCTCCAGCTGGAGCTCGTATCTTCCCCGTCCCCACGTAGCTCCGTTTTTTCCACTTCAGCTCCTTGCTCCAGTCTCCCCCATCAGCTCAATCTCTCTCACCTCACTCTACATCTTCACTGCTACTCCCAGGTCTGGCACTTTGTGCTACAAAGCCAAGAGTCAGAGCTGGAGAGCTTCTTAATGCAGTGCTTCCTGATGGAGCGCCGGTGGTGCAGAGGGGCTTGCCCAAATTCAGTACCTGCACACTGATATGTCTCTACCTGGTATGGGAAAACTGATGCTGTTTTCTAAATATTGTAACTTGCTCTGATTTGGGCAAATTGACAAGAACAGATGCACTGCTGTTGCCATTTCAGCCAAATTGCCACGTGGTAGTTTAAAACCTGACAATCTTGGAGCTTCTCTAGAAAAAAATCAGACTTTTGGCTTAATACATGCAAAACAACATATTTTCCAAATCATATTCTCAGAAACAGCTAAGCCATTTCACCTAGAATTTTTTCCCAAGTGATTCTGCTTCAGGCTTGGAAAATTTCAGTATGAACTGCTTCTTGCATAACATCCTCTCCCCCTAAACCAGCACGTGATGCACATGTACAGACACCATAACACAAAATCCTGATACCATGTGAGTAGTTAAGCTTGCCAGCCTATAAATCATCTATCTCCTAAGTATGAAAACATAGTGTTTATATTGAAGTTGATTATGTTTATTTTAGTATTTAGCATTTCTATCTGCATGGATGAGAAATACCAGACAAAAATGCATAGGCTACTGTATTCCCTGAGATTTGTGTTTCAGTTAATCTTTGTTAACTGCTGTTAATCCATCACCAGGGCAAACAGAGGTGGTTTAGCAACAGTAATATCCCACAGCCACATTACAAGAGCAGCCTTTGGTAATTTCATGCTACTTTAACCTCATTCCTTGACTGGGGCTCTCTCTTTACACTCGATATAGGCAGACCTTGAATTAACTATTTTGCAACTGTTGTCTCTTCCAGTATTTCAGCTAGGAAGTACATTTTTTTTCTGTCTCACTACTTCTCTCCATTACCTGTGTATTATAAGCATTTCTGCAGTGTTTCAATGACTGCCCTTTTTCTGTCATGACAGTTGTTTGATAAAATTTCATTAACGTCAAAGCCCCAATCTCCTCCAGCCCCAGTTAATCCCTAATACATCTTAACGAATCAAGTGCCTCTGATCAGCTGAGGTAGATCAATTACATTTTAAAAAGAAAATACCTGCTGTAAAGGGTGATAATATTAGCAGAGCCACTTAAAAAGAGGTGGCTTGCAGCTGGCTGCAGCTCTCAATCTGGCTGTAGGACCAGTTTATAGGAAAGTCTGTCTCCTCTGAAAATGCTGCACCACTTCAGCAGGGCAAGGTAAGGAGGCGCATGGCTAAAACTGCTTGTGCATATCCCTTTTCCTTTATTCTGCATAGTTTGAATTTGAGACTGAGAGATGGCACAAGCCTTTTCACTGCTGTCATTATGATGATGCATTCAAGCCCAAGAAAAATTAGGACTAATGTGTACAGAAAATCTGGTATGCTATTTTTTGTCAGTCTTTTAAATATTAACCCATTTTATATTTAGTGTATATAAAAGCCCCTTGGATTAGAGACAGGAAATTGAAAATTTTCAGCAAAATGTTAGTTTGATCTCAGCAAACTGAATTCTTAACACTTACATGAATTTTGCATAGGTTTGTATCTTCATAAGTGGCTGTAAGTGCTAACAAATCACATTTTCAAAGCACCAAAACAGTCCCAGTTAATTACAATGTGTAAATGACCAGGATAATGTACATAATAATTCATGTAGCAAGATATGCTACAACTCTTTAGTTCCAATAACTTTGCTTATAATTATTAAAAGGGCATCCCTGATGTTAATTTTTTTATAGCATAAATTGCTTATGTTAATAGATGAAAATCTTGTAAAAATAAAAAAAGAAACATTTCCTTTGTTGATCTCTTATGAAGTAAAAAGATTAGTCTGTTTTCTTCTCTCCTTGCATTTCTCTCATTAGGAACAGATCAGACTGTGAGGTTTTTTGCTGTCAGGTTAAAGGGTAACAATGAGATACTGACAGCACAATAACACCAAGCTAAAGCACTCCCAGCCTCACAGTGAAAGATAAAATTCAGCTTTCTAGCTCACTGCAGTTTCCTTGTGCCTATTTAGGGAGCCAAAACCCAACACAGTTTAATGTTCTGAGTTGAAAATAGAAGCAGATAAAAGGAAATTGAATGTAGAAGAATGGGGATTAAACCACAGTTTGAGATTGTAGGTGTTTTCAAGGGCAAAAAATCGTATTTACTGCATGTGTTACAACAAAGAGCCTCCTGGTCAGTGCTTAGTCCTCCTACTCAGAAGGGGAGGCTGCTCTTCCTCTGCCATACACTGGCCTGTCTATGAGGGACAGAACTGAGGCAGAGCATGAGGCTTATATGGCATTGTCTCAGTAAATCTCATATTTCTGGAAAACGTTTCTAGCTATGACACTTGGAGCTGCTTGTTGTTAATAAGGTAAGGCATGGTTATTTTCTCTTTCTGCAGTTTGGCACTACCATCATCATTTTTCAATTAGTGAAGACAGAAGATGTCCCTGAGCTTTGAGGATCCAGGATCTGATTCGTAATCCCAAACAGGAGAATTCCATGTGTAGTTATCTCCCTTTGACACATGTCCTTCCTATCTCCACCCAGAGCATGCTTCTTCCTCACTTCCCTTTGACACAGTTAGAACTTAGCTTGCACAATCTCTAGGTCTCAACTCCTTCCTCTGTGAGATTTGGGGGTTTTATGATTTGCTACATACTTGTGGTCTTAGAAAATGGTGACTGTTACTGATGCTGAAACCAGCACTGGAAAGATGCCTGCCTGGCTGTGGGTGACAGGAAGAGGCAGAGGAAGGGCTGTGTGATGTAAAATGGAGGTCACGGTCTCCTGAAGTTTCTCATCAAAATATTATCAACAAGTACATATAAACAGGCCTCACTGCTGCAAATTCTTGCTGAATGAGCACCAGCTTCCTTGCCTGTCTTTTCCTTCTTCCCTGATCTACTTCTTGCTCGTGCCTCAGTCAGCATTTCCCTCTCAGTCTTCTCTTTCCATGTGCCTGTGACACCAGTGTATGGCTGCACTGCCTCCACACGTTCATCACAGCTCCTGGCTCACCTCGCTGCCCCCTGCCTGTCACACAGTTTGGCAGCAGCTCCTCCCCTGGAAAACTCTGAATTCATCACACCCACTTACAGAAATCATGACAGAGACTCTCGGCATGGCCAGGACTGTCTGTCCCTGAGCTGCAGGGTGCCTGATGCCACCAGCCCCTGCTAAGGAGCCACCCTGGCTGACCAGTGGGACATGGCATTTGTCTGGTGCAGTGTGACTGTGCTGTGCGGTTCATGTCCCGCAGCACAGTGGGGCCTCTGCTGGGTTGGTGCTGCCTTAGCAGGTCCCAGCTTCACGTGGTCATCTTTGGCCAAAGCAGCAAAGAACAAATATCTTATGTGAAAATCCTTTTGTAGCCTTCCTTAAACTCATATAAGACCTCAGAAAAAACCTTCACCTGAAAAAACAAATTCATTTGCTAACCCAGGAGCCATGCCCTATACCTTCCATCACTTTTTTTAGCAGAGCTGGGCCTCTCATTTTCTAAAACCATCTCCAGAGGGAACAGTGCAGAAGGAACAAGAGATCTCCAAGTGAGGCAACTTAGGTGTGCATAGTATAGCCTACTTACTGCATCCCCAGAAGCAATGATGCAGCTTCAAGAAAGTCTAGTTTTGAAAGGTGTGGGAAGAGATAAAGACAAACCTGGTGAGTCACAGGAGCATGCCAGGGGCAGAGCCTGCATTCAGGACTTGGGAACACTCCCACATGTAAACCTGATAATAGGTAAGAAAGAAGGAAGTGATTAATAATTAAAATAATTATGGAATAAATTAAGATAATTAGTCTCCTTATTTATCTTCTATAGTGTTGTCCAGAACTGGAATCCCAGCATTCCAGGCCCTTTGGTTTTGTGCTACCCTATAAGAGTCCCTGTCATTAGGTCTTCTTGGACGAGAGTTATAATTTGTGACACAGCCCACTTGTGCAGAGGTGCAGCTCCTCAGCTGGGAGAAGCATCGAACTGGGAAATGTGAACAGTGAAAAAATGATAAAACCAGCTCTTTCTACACTCCACATATTTTGCAGCTCTTCCTCATAGATGGGTCAGTCTTGGTGGGGCAGAGGTAGCAGTTTGCTATTCCCCAAGGGCCTGGGTGCGGCAGAGAGGCCACAAAGCATTGAGTGGGATGGCCTGCTGGCCTTGGCATGGGAGGGGAGGAATGTGAGGGTTTGGGGATCCACAAAGAAAGCTGTGACAGAAGGCAGAAGATGGGTGATGATAACGTAACTGTGCCTTCTGCACTCCCAGTGACATTCTGCCTCCCTCACCCCACAAACCCCCATCTGGGGCTGGTGCTGTACTCCTGGGGTTCCTCTGTTTTTTTCAGCCATACACAGCACCATTCCAGTTGGTCTAAATGGAAGTTTTTAGCCTGTTATTTTCTGCTGCTGGGCCAAGTGGTTAGCTGTGGTGCCAGCAGTTGTGTCCCTAGTTCCTAGGATTTCCAGGTGGTCCCCCACACAGATATGGGGAAGGCCCATAACTGGGTTTGCACAATCAGATGTGCTTAGGCTACTGTAACTTCATCTTACAGAAATAATAGGGATTTTCTCTGCAGAGTTTTATTATCTAAGTCAGTGTTGTATTAAGGGTGCTGGCTGGCACCTGCACCTTGGGTACAGGCAGCAGAAAGGAGGCTCTTTCTCTCCCATCCCTGCCATCAATGCCTGTGCCAGTCTCCCAGGGATCTGTCAGACTTCCAGCACCAAATGACCTGCCCTACATGGCATAAGCAGTCAAAGTGCACCAAGTAGAGTCCCAGAGGATTGCAGGGATCTCTGCCGTGAATTAAGGAGAAGAAAGAACAGAAAAATACATTAGAGAAAGGAATAAACAAAAGAATTGCGGGGAGTCAAACGAAAGAGAAGGTAAGGAAATACAGAGGGTACATCCCATGTTTGCGTGAAGCAATCCAGAGCTCTTACTACCACAAAATAACACAGTGTAAGCCTGTGCAGTGACTGCCGATGGCCAAATAACTTCAACAAAGACCTTCTGGACTTCACACACACAGCTCACATTGTGCAGAGGCAGGAGTGATTGTCCTGTGCTGCGTGACCCCAGCCTTTAGTTTTCTCACTTGGTTTGTGTTAAATCAAAAGTCTGACGGCAGACAAGAAGAGCATCCTCTGGGTAAGAGGCATATAAAAACTGCTAAATGGTCCATCACTAACAAGAAATTTGTGTCACTGAAGCAGCCATGGGTGCTGCAATGACATTTTCGCCATTTATTTTTCTGCATTTTTTCCTTTAAAAACTGGGTAATTGGGGTGTGAGGTTTCCTGCAAGAGACAAAATCCTGATGGTAAGGTCTGTCATCTGTATTATTAGAGTCACATGTAAGCACCATGGTAGGAAGCTGACAAGATGATAGAGACAGCCTAATGAGCAACACTTTTGTGCTGTTAATACTTCCAGTGATTCATAAAATATTGATAGCAGTCCTGAATGCATGGTGGCCGAGAGGGAGGCCGCTTCACCCACAAGGAATGCACTAATGAAAGGACACAATAGGATTTTATACTCAGAGAACTTCCCTGGAGGAGCAAGAGCTATGCTTTTCCTATTTAAATTGAATGGCAAGAATAAAAACAGGTGGGAGCACTGGAAGAAAGTCTCTTCTTGAACAAAAGGAGGTAGACAAGGTTGGGTTGGGCACACTGGATCTGACTGGGGTGTGAGACAGGGATGAGGGTTAGGGGTGGACTCCCAGAGCTCAGCTGCTGGCTGGGTGGTCCCTGTCAGAGCAGCAGCATTGAGCATTTAGGCTGCTATTAGCTGAGTCATTCTTTAATTCATGGGAGCAAGATAGGCCCCAAAAGCCCTAAATGACAACTAGGTAATAACCAGGAGGCCGGCACACCCTAAACTGTATTTTAATTTCCCCTTTTGTGACTCAGGAATGAAGCTGCCTCCTTTGCTGGAATAATAGTAACACACATGCTCTTGCATTTAAGCCTGTCAGGTGTTCATGGTGAATTCATGCAGAAGCAACAAACGTGAAACACATGTCTGATCTGCTGGGAGCATGGGCTCTGAGCAGGCACCTCCTTGGGGCTGTCAGCAGCCTGAGGGAGACCTGAAACCCACATGAGCTGGCACTCATGTCTCACCTAGCTCCTGGCTTCCTTAATATGATGCAGGTGAGTAGCCTTCCTGAAGTCACCTGGCTACTCACCTGGGCTTGGGAGCTGAGCCGCGCAGGCAGGATCATCTGCTCCCACCTGTGCTTCCTAAACGCAGGTTTCAGAGTCAGCTCAGCTTGTGCAAACCCTCTGACGTGTCCCAAAAGACAGAAACTGAAAAATGGGGTGAGGGTTTTTCAGACAATACTTTGATTTTGAATGTAATTTAATATCTTCATGTTTAACGATGAAAAACAAGAAACAGAGGGATTATGTGGTGCTCAGATTTATGCATGCATTATAATTAGAAAATTAGTATGTACTGTACTTGTGAATTCAGCCAACAGAAGAAAACAGTTTGGATATATGCAACCGACAATGACATGTATCCACTTGTATGTCAAAGCATAGGGGTTTTTGATTTTTGTTTTCCCTAATGTAGTGCAACCTGTCATGACCTAATTGCATTCACTGTAGCCAGCACAACCCAAGTAACAGTCCCATGTTTTCAGATAGTAAATGGTCTTTTCAGTCCTTATTCTTGCTAGAATTTTTAATATAATATTTTATTTTTCACTAAAGCATTTTAAGACAAAGTAAAGGCTTTTTTCTTTTTGTTTTTAACAATATATTTGCACAAAGTTAGAATGTGAGCAATGATTTAAGTGATTTATCAGGCTAAAGGTTAAAAGAAAATAAAGAGAAAGACTTACCTACTTGTAGTTAGAGTGGTTTCTTTCTAAGCTGCTCCTGGCGGGCAGCAGTTCCGCAAGTGTAGTGAAATTAGTGTTTATACATGTTACTATAGTAACTGTATCTGCAGCCACAAGCCGGTAGACTTGGCATTCTGGTTATCCAGCGAGCATCAAGGTATAATGGAAGAGACATGGCATTGAAAGGCAGCCGTGCTCTTGAGGATTCAAGAAGGAACTGCAGTAACATTATTTGCTTCCTGACAAGTTTAATCTTTCATTGTATTTTAATGGAAGTAATAAGTTTTTAGGCTTTTGAGGACCCTAAAGAACGAGGGAAAGAATAAGGCTGTTCACCTAGGCTGTGATCCTGTGAATATTCGCCTGTGCAGCTTCAGACGTAAGTGCCCACCGTAAGTGCCCACCGAGTGGCCTCAATGAACATCAGTGGAGTTATTCCCCTGTGTGAAAGCATTAAATGTATTTTCAGAATCAAAACTTGTAATTCATTACATGCAAGTGTGCAAATGTAATGCTGGGTTAAATATAAGTAACTACCTGGTTAAAAGAGAACCTAGTGATTTTTTTTTGGGGGGAGGGCAGGGGGAAGGAAAAACATTCTGGGGGATGTAAAGGTATTGTAACTCCCAGGAAAACTAGGAGTCTATGTTCAAGCATGGATATTAAGTGGTCCATGGGAGCCAGCTTGTTGTTCCAAATGTGCTCTTTGCTTGTAACATTTGCTGCCGAGGAGGAGTCGTGGGAAAGCTGAAAGTGAAACTAATAAAGAGCAGTTTCATTTTCAAGTCCGAAAGTAGAAACCTAACCGGCATAAAGAAAATGCGAGCAAAGAGCTTCTTAGGTGGCTGCTAACATCAGCGGCTATTTACTATTTTAAGACACGATTCGGACACTTAAAAAAAAATTAAAAAATTAAAGACGAAAACAATTCCCTCCTAAATTTCAGAGAAACCGGATTTTTTTATCACGTTTAATTTCCCGTTTGAAGCTGCTACCGCCAAGGGCAGCGGCTCCTCCACCTTAAACAGTCCGTCTTAAAGCGCCGGGGATGGCAGCAGCCATCTTACGGGTCGCTGTCACAGCTGCTGGGAAGCCCGAAGCCAGCCCCGGCCTCCGCCGCGGACTCCCCGGGGTACCGCGGCTCCGGCGAGCTCGCGGCGGAGGCCGGGGAGCAGGTCCCGACCCCCAGCCCCATCAACACCCTGTCGATCTTAAAATCTCAGCAAAATAAAAAAATAGATAAGTAAATAAAGAAAAACAACAGATCCCCTTGTTTCGGGAAATAGCGCATTTTATTCCATTCTGTTTTCATATAATTTCATGAATATGCCAACTCGCCATATAAAACTACGCTTGAAAATATCCCCAGGAGCTGCGAAGGGAAGGAGACCACAGGGTTTTGTCACCCACCCTTCTCCCCCAAATACGACTTCGCACAAACCTGGAGTTGTTTTTGCTTTCCCCATACAAGGTGCCAAGGCCCTGCGCCTGCATGAGCTCTCTCTGCGCTAAGACTCCCAAACTCATACTGCTACTCTGATACTTTAGTTTTACACATCAAAGACCGTAAATCCCACGCAAACGCCCAGCCTCAATTCCAGCCCTTTAAACCGTGGTGCCGCGGTACGGATTGCCATTTGTGGTTTCTCAGGGCTCAACCACGTTTTTACATACGTGCAACGGGGCAGAACCGCCTCACACCCGGTGCACTTGCTCCTGCGCATGGAGTGCACTCTCTGGGGCAGGACCATTTGCTTAATTTTAGCTTTCAATTAAAAGATAAGCCCTTTAAGATATAAGCTGACCTGTGCTCTACACTTGTTTCTGGGAACAATAAAAAAACAAAACAAAAAAGCAAGGTAAAGTGCACAGCGTGGGAGGGCAATGGTTAAGCCAAACAAAGTAGCGGTACTGCGAGGGACCACAGTGGCTGCGGCAGCACCGCGGGCTCACCGGGATTCGGGACCGTTCGGCACCGCCAGCGACGCCGCCTCTTTCTAGGGCAACTTTCCGCGCAGCCTCCCGGAGGGCCGGGATGGCTCCATAGCGGCTCCGCACGCAGCGGGTGCCGCCGCCGCCGCCCTTCCCGCGGGGGCGCCGCCCGCCCCGCGCAGCCCCCGCGCAGGGAGGCGG